>CAXHKT010000125.1:256088-345396 GCA_964017195.1 Siderastrea radians
ACAACAATAACATTACTCGCTTGAGTATACAGTCGTTCGTTGCACACATGAGGGATTTTCGCCAATTGTACGTAGGCAAAGTCGCCAATTTGTTCAAAGTACTTAACTGTTTGTATTGCTAGAATGGTTTTCTTGTTCTGTAGACCGTTGTAACAGCCAATGAAGGAAGAATAGCGATTGGTGTTTTGCTTTAAGTGTCGAAACAACCATCAACACTCGAGGAGTACTTTGGCTTCCCTACACAGCAATCATCTTGAGTCTCACTTACTGCACGCAGTAATCTGGAAGAAAAAGCTGATGAAGACAAGGTTATTGTATTTTTCTCTTCCATAATTTCATGTCAATGAACGTTTGGCCTTTTTAAGCGGTAAACCGTATGCTGTTGGACCACGTGTAGAGTGTTGCGTGACAAGAAACTGACCGTTACCGCCCATCGATGTGAACTTCGAAAAGCTTGGAATAATTCCGCGGTAATTCAGGTAAAACTGATCCCGTTTTGCTCAAAAACTGTTCTATGGTCTATTTTTGAATACGCCTTGGGGTAAAAATGCTTTTAGTTGTAATGAAGACAAATCAAAATTTCTTTGAATTGACCGAGTCATATTAAGTCAAGTTGTGAATGTTGTAGTTTTTGCAAATGTTGTTTAGGTTTTTCCATAAACATATGATGAGTGCCGACAAATTTTATTACAGTTACTTTTAGACCAGTGCTTGATCTATTGTCTGATTAGAGAATGAGCTGTAGGTCAGGTCCCACTTTTAACAAAACTTGATTTTAATGGAGGCACCTTATCAATGGCGTTCGTAATGCCTTTAGGTTGGTGTACTAAAAAATTCTAGCAAAATCCCTACAAGACAGAACAAGTTATTTTAGCAGTTAAAATAATAGGCATGGCCTATTTAAGGTATGGAATAAATATAAGCTGCTTTTGTTAACTCTGTGTTAACTCTGTGTTGTTTTGTTTTATCTCGAGTTTAATGTTAAAATCGGGGTTCCGGCCGAAGGATTTCCTTGTTCAGAGGTCGCATCAGAATTATCAGCCTAGAACAGGTAGAAAATCAAATGAAGCCAAACAAATGCGATTTTTGTACTTTACTTATAATGTTGTACTTCTGCACAGAAAATGAAAGAAATCGATTTTTCATCGAAAATCGACCGGTCGGTTTTTACACGGAATGCCTCTTAAATCTCTTGGAAAACCGAATTATATTTACAGATAGGTTAGCCTAACCGAGGAGCTTGCAAGGAATAAGGTCATGGCACAAAACAAGCACAAATTGTCATCTGGATGGAATCCCCATGTCAAAGATCTTGTTCATAGTCCAGCAAATTCCCAGTAGCTCACGTTTGATATACCAAAACTCTAACATGACTCCAAGGCTTTACAGATAAACCTCTCTATTTGGTTTGGGTTTCTTTGTCTTCAATCTCATCTGGGAATCAAGAGACAAAGGAATCTTGAAAAATTGGCAATATTGTCAGTAAATGAATTGCTCATTAGTGGTAAAGATCTGTTTTTAAGCTCTAATAGAGCGAGTAAAATATCCATGGAAGAATATATCCTTTCTACTTGTAGCCCCCGAGCAAAAAGTTTTTAAGGGTTAGAACTACGGACTGTCTGTTATTTCACCGGAACAAGCATGTTACTGCTCAAGGACACTTTGAGACTAAATATGTGAATGCAATTTCATCTGGGGCGATGTGCAGGACAGGCGATGTGAATGGTCCAGAGAAAAATTAGAGATTGCTCATTTTTTATGAGAATGGTACCAACTTAGGCCGGTACGACTTCACATCAACTCCATACTAACGCTTGCTTCTTTTGCCGCCAGCATTTTCCACACGACTCAACCTAAAGTGCCCGTGCACGTATAGTCTCCTGCATTGTAAGACCAATAGGTTCAAGAATAGTTTTTTGATGGCTTCATGTCATCAAGCTGATAAATCTTGAACGTTTTTTTTTTTTGGATCATAAGTGTTTTTAATTGTAGCTTGGATGATACCTTTTTTTTACTTAAATCTTATTTTTCAAATGTATTCACCTTCATTATAGTATAAATTTTTAGATTTTAATATATTTTTGACTTTATATGTTCAGTAATACACAATTCAGCCACATATGGCTGCGACGTATTTTAATAAAGTATCTGTATCTATCTATCTACGTGAAGCGGGTATGAAATGTGTAGCCAGTATAAAATAATTATCATCTCAGGCTGGTTTCACCGATCACCATTGCTGAACTGATACAAATGACTCACAACGGTCTAAAATTAGACTGGGGAACCATGTAAAGGTGAACTGAATTCAAACCAGTCTGAGACATTTGTTTTGAGCATGCACATTTATAAGTGGCCTTGAAGCATTCCAAGCTGGTGGATAATAGATAAAATGGATTCTAAGGGATGGTTGGTCCCATGTCAACACTTCATCATTGCCAGTCTGACTTTCAGACCAGTCTCATGTAAACAAAATCATACTGGTCTGAGTTTGCATTGCTTTCACGAAACCAGGGCATCAGTGCTCCTGGGCCTCCGAGCATGTTGTTCAACATCCTTGAGAGCTGCTCGACTTTAGTCTAAGGGGGTGTTTACATGACACTAGTATGATATTCATTCTGGTACAAGTTCATTACGGTTCCCTCTCGTTTCTCTGTACCTGTTTACGTGATTACATCTGGTGTGTGAGTTCAGCACAGAAGTGGTACCGGATCAAATTCTCATTCTGGTATGGTAACCCGTACTAGACAACCAGTATCATGGAAACATAGTATAACTGCCAGAATAAACCCCACATAACCATGAGAAATGGATTTTATAACTTGTAAGTCTAAGTGTTGTGGGTCAATTTTATCCTTGGTTCAATATTATTATTTTCCTTTGTGAAAAATTAGGATTGATTTAGGTTGATTTAGTCTCAATCTTTTATGTCTTTGCATGACAATGTGTAAAACAGATCATGGTCAAATTAAACATTACAGACATTGGTGCTTGTTTGCACACACTTAAAAGTCTGTCTTTTTGTCGAGGGTAGAGGGTTTCATGTCGAGGGCGAGGATACCATGTCGAGGGTCGAGGGTAACGTTTTTTTCCAATTTTTTAAAAATTAATAACGAAAAATTAAACCGAATTTAACTAAAATAATTAAATATTATTAGAGAAAAAACCATTTTTTAAGATACGGATTCCACGTGGACATTAGATCTTTTTATACGTGGACATCGCCCCAAAAAATAGCGAGTGGGGGAGGGGTGAGATAGTGAATAGCGCGTGGACTTCCCAGTTCGTTTTTTAAAAACCTGATTAGTTTTCAAAGAATTACATTTAGAACCCACAGAAAGCTCATATTCGATCATAGATCTGGTGACAAAAAGCGAAGAAATCGGACAGAAAAAGCAAAGAAAAAGCGCGAATGTCTTTATAAATGGTTTCACAACATGGGGTGTAATCCAGCTGTCAAGGGAATTCTCTTGACATGTCCAAGCTCCAGACAATAAAATTTCCCGGGCAGAATCGGTCACATTTACTAACTTCTTACGTTTTGCCGACGGAAAATGTCGCCAAGCAACAGTAGCCACCATAGTTCCATTTCGTAGGTTTCGTAGGTTTTTACGCAAGAAGTGGTTGGCAGCGGCAAATTGGAAAGCAAACCTAGGGGAGTCGCGAGGAATACCTGGTCGCGATTTCCGGTGTCGGTGATTAACTCCTTTGTTTGCGAAACAGATAAAATCGATATTTGCAGGCGCTTTCCCATATTGCAAGTACAGCAGTGTTTTTGCTCAATTCGAGAATATGGATTCCTCTTCGAATCTACGAGTCGAAGAAATGTGACAAAAAAATAAAAGAAAAAGCGCGATGTTTTTGTAACTGGTTTCACAACATGAGGTGTAATCCAACGGAAATTGCTGTGTTTCTAAAGTGGATACATGATATTCAAATATCGATTTTTAATTCTCCTTCACAAAAATGTATTTTGATTAAATATTCTATGTGCTTTTTTATTGAATATGTTATGCTGCCAAGTTTGATCTCAGTTGGCTAAGAAAATCAAAAGATATTTGTAACTACAGATGAAAGAGAATCGAAGGTAGCTATAAGTTAATAAACACATATTGTAATTAATTTTTGAATTGTAAGTAAGTAAGTAAAGTCTTTATTTAACGAGGGTAGCACTAAAATAGCATAAAAAATACTAACAAACCAGTGGCCCTCTACAATTATTTACAATAAAATATAAAAATACACTAGAATACGAATATTAAAACTATGGATAAACTATGAGACAATATAACGAATAAAAATACAAGAAATACGAGATAAAATGTTAAAAAGGCAAAAAGGGTAAAAAGTGTAACTAAATTACAGTTTAAAATGATTTAAAAGCTGCTGTTCTTTAAACATTCCCTTCCAAAGAGAGTTCCTAAGAGATTTAATCGTGGGTAATTTTCGCACAGGTAGCGGTAAGCTGTTCCAGGCTTGACAGGCAGTCACGGTAAATGTTCTTCCTCCTTCCGTTTGTCGTTTGACAACTGGGCGAACAATATTAAAGTTGGCATATCTAGTCTGACGTGAATGAATCTCGCTAGTAAGCTTAAGTAAGCTTTTCAGATAGGTGGGTACATGCCCCTGTAAACGCTTGTATTTAATACAGCACTTAGTAAGTTTAGCCTGTGGATCGTGGATCGTGCCAGAAATTTCTATGAGCTTCTAGGTGCAATATTAAAAACTTTTCCCGAAACCATCAGACAAAACATACAAAAATAAGAAAGGTTCATTCTTCGCCCAGGCAACCAGTGAGTTTACCTGTTTTCTCGAAAAAGTGCCAGGAAGGTAATTGAATTTTAAGACTTGTGGCTGCGGTGCATATTAAAGGCAGGGGCTTGTTCAGGACCGCGTTTATTTGGATAATAACGGGGGTGGGGGGGGGGGGGTTCGGGACGGCGAAAGAAAACATGATACATGGCTCAGTAAACATTTCCATTGAACGTTTATTTGGGCATTTACATTCCAATCTGTATTTGGGGGAGGAAGTTTGCGTGACGACCACTTATAGCGACTTAGAACCACTTGTAACTAATTACTATGTTTCGTCTGTACATCGATACTTAGATTTCACAACAAAAACCACACGAACAGATCTGCACGCAGGCTAATTATGTCAACAAATGTCATCAACGCATGTGCCGATGCAATGAGCGTTTTTTTCTTTTTTTTTTGGAGGGGGAGGGGGTCTAATGGAAGGTAATTTTTCTGATTTAATGTTCAAGCAGAACATGTAGACTGCGAGTAGTCTCTAATTTTGGCGCTGGCGATTTGTGGGGCGTGCGAAGTACACACACGCGCGCGCGCGAAATTTCGATACCCACTGCGAAGGGAGCGCCGATAATTAGATTAGACTAATTTTCGTGCTCCCTTCGCGTCAGGTCTTTTCGAAATTTCACGCGTGCGTATGTGTGTATTTCGCCCTCCCCACAAGTCGCCATCGCCAAGATTAGAGACTACTCGCAGTCTCTAATCTTACATTGATTATTTATTTTCACGGATCGAGAACACTCAGCCAAAAACCGCCAAAAAGTAAAAACCGCGCAATTTTCATGATACACGGTACCAGGTCGAGGTTTCCGGTGTCGGTGATCAACTCCTTCGTTTACGTGAAAGAGAATAAAAAAATCGATATTTGAATATCATGTATCCACTTTAGATCCACAGCAATTTCCGATGTTTATAAAAACATCGCGCTTTTCCTTTTGTTTTTGTCACATTTCTTCGACTCGTATATTCGAAGAGGAATCCATAGCAAATGCACGACAGAAAACAAGCAAACTGCTTGCAAAACAATTTATCAAAACACCTTTTCACGCCATTTTTCAGCTATTGTCGCGACCTGTGCGACCGCGCCTGGAAAGTGCACCAGTTAAGCACCAGTCTCCCTGAACAATCCGTGGCATTGGTGCCCAGTACTCCGCATGCCTGTAAATTCACATCCCTAAGCTATATAAACACGAATTTTTTTCAAAAAACTGTTAACGTAGTTAGAAAAAGCATAGTTTGAAACGAAATACGCTGATTCATTTTACATTTATATTAAAACCTCACAAAACAGGGGATTATCAAAAGCTTAAGGTTCATTTTCCATCGCGATTTTTTCAAAAGAAAAAGTAACAATGGACGTTTTCAAATAACTTATAATTTTTCCTGCAATGTTACTGTGAGAAAATTCAGATTTATTGAGCTTAAAGCGGTTTTAAAGTGATTTAAAATATTCCGTGCGCTCTGGTCACGTGATCGATGACGTCACGACAATAAGCATATCATGTTCGTTACTTTCATGTAAAGTTCTGTTAACCAGCCAAGCTTTGTTTTCTCTGCCTTAAACTGCCATAGCTATAGACTCCTCACCAGTCCCCTAAGAAATGCTCCTGTACAGAGCCACCTTAACTTTTAAATGCCAGATGTCAACTGGCAATTTCCAAATTTCCCATTCCAATGACCATCAGGGAACGTTATCTGCTTTTAAATTGATAGAGGCCTGTTCTTGCAGTGAGCTAAAACATCTTTTTTGCCATAGTCACGTGACTAATGACGCCATCACCCAAACGTTGATATGAATTGTAATATTCACGCGGTTGTAAATAACACATGGTACAGCATCCTCTTCGACCACAAGTTACCTAAGTTCTTTAGCATTGAAAATTTTCCAGGTGCAAAGCATGCTGGGAAGGTTCTTATTATAATTATAATATTGTTTTTAATTATTATTATTACGGCCCTGTAGGGCATTGTCTCATAATTTTACGAATGTTTAGTAGTGGAGGTTCTTTAAGGCCACTGGACGACTGATTGGCTGCTTAATGATGTCCTGTGGGGTTGGGAACGTAAGAGGGCTCATTATTGCTTAACCGTGATTTTTCTTGGGGACACGGCTAAGTTATTGCAATGCCTCCTCCACGCTTTTTTGGAGGTTTTATGGCACCCTTTGAAATTGGTGGCCAACCAATTGTTTTATGCAACATTTTTTCAAGAGGGTTTTGGACATTATACGGTGGAAGCAAGTGGGAGATTCCCGGAGTAAATTACATGAAGGATAACGATAAAGTTCATAAAGTTCTGTCTTTTTATTCAATCTACGCATTTAAAATCTACGATCTTGGCTAGAACGTTTGGGACACTAAGCAATTTTTTTAAACTAAAATTCTAACAATACTTACTCCCGACTCCCTTCCTCCACCCCCCCAAAACAATGTTGACTGTCAAGAGTCCAACACATCTCGGATATCTTGTACAGGTTCTGTACTTCAACATTGTCTAGGGGGAGCGATGAAAAGAATTTTGTAAGATACTTTTGGAGGGTTTATGTTATCGCCTAAATTCAACTTGCGTAGGAAAAGGTTACAAAAAGACAAACAGTTCCTAAACCAATTGGCCGCGATTTTAGGATAATGGGAATATTCACTTTATTCTTATTGTCTCAGGCTTTATTTCAAGTAACACTCCATTTAAATATGCCCTCCAGCCAAAACTTGTTTTCCTTACAAATCCTTTGTCGCTTTAACAGTTAATAGATTGTTTGCGCAGAACTTAGGTTTAATTGTTGACCATAAACTCGCGAGGCACTAATTTCTTGAACTATTGGTTTCTGTCAAAGAGAATACAAATATCAGCGTCATAATCTGAGAAAGGCAAGACCCCGGCTGCGTTTCGTAGTTTATGCAATTTCTGTTGCAAAGTTAAACCAATAATCAAATTATATGAAATAATCAAAGTGAGGTTGTATTAGAGCCCGATCAATAAAGTAAGGTCGATTGAGAGCGATCTTCTTCGTTAATTTGTCAATATGGCTGCTCCAATTAAGTTTGTCATCAACGAGCATTGCTAGTGATTTTGCAGCAATGACCTGACAAGTTGGAACACCATTGATTGCAGATGTTGGGGAATCTGTGAGAGTACTCAGCCTCCGCCCTGACCCAGTCAGCAAAAACTCAGTTTTTGTCACATTCAGAGGAAGTTTGTTTGGTATCAGCCAATTGTTAACACTTCCTAAATCATGATTTAAACATGATTGAATGTTGTCTGTATTGTCATTTATGTATGTCAAATGGGTGTCGTCCAACTTCTGTAATTATTGAAAGTGACACTAGTAATGACACAACTGATAATTTATGTAATAATGTTAATCATGACAATGCCATGTGTTCTTAGTCTGAACAGCAACATTTATTAGCCTAGTTGAGCTGACTGTCCAATCCGTAAGCAGGCAAGGAGTTCATATGATTACTCTCTCTCTCTCTCTCTCTCTTGAAAAAGAGAAAAAGAAAAAAAGAGTTTCTCTTATCGTGGGGCTAAATTGTGGAATTCACTTCCAAACAAGATGAAATCAGAGAAGTCTCTTGAGTCACACTCGGTCTCCAATAGTATGTAATACTCTTACTCGTATCTTATTTCTATGTAGATATTTGCATATAGTACATATTTAATTATCAATGTAGTAGTTTTTAACACGGCTTTCTCGGAAAACAATTCGCTGTAATTGAAGAAATTCCGTGTATAAAATAAGTGTTCTGTTCTGCTCTGTTCTGTTCTCTCTCTCTCTCTCTCTCTCTCTGGAGATTGAAAGTAGGGCACTTTCAGTCACGTGTTCTCTTTTGGTTATAACTCTCTTTTAATGACTAATTACAACTCCCGTTTGTGATTTTCCAACTGCTTTTGACCAAATCAACACCCAAACAGCGTTTTAACTTTATACCTGTATTTTGGATTTTTTTACAGATTTTAATCTAATCGCAACGTTGCATAAATGCCCCGTGCCGGGGCAGACGGTTTTTTACCCCCTTTCGTCATTTTTTTTCGTGGGTTGACGGGTATCCGACCCGTTTCACTAGTTTTGGGCATTCACTCGTCATCCACAAGTTTTCTCTTCCGAAATGTCCCTTCGGACAAAAATTGCCGTTGTAACGTATACTTCTTCATCGACTTGCGAAGTCTCGAAAGTAAATCGTAACACGAAAAAGCTTTTTTGGGGAAGAAGATACTATATCTCTAAAAGATCGCAGAGTTTTTTGCTGAAATTCCACACAAGACTAAAACATGCTATGTTCTTTCTTCACAAAAACATTTGCGCGAAGAAAAAGCGACTAAGTATTTTTTTTTGCCATTTTGCGATTTGACGATGCGGCCAGCGTTACATAAGTGCCCTATTGTCAAGTATATTTTAATTCTCGATAAAAACTATCTCTTTTGTAATTTTTAAAAATTTCTTCACGTCAAAAGAATGCATTAATAAATCACTTTTAGTCCACGAAAATTATTGCAACAAATAACTTTTATTGTAGAAGATGAACAAGTATGATTTATTTTTAGAAGAGGTATCAGACACTTCAGTGATGGTCCAAAAAATTAAGTCGCAACTCTGTAAGTATTAAAGTTCTTACGTTCAAACTACGTACAATAGCCATAAACTGCACGTTCTACAGCTTGGCAGTCTCACAATTAACGATTATTTGCTGAGTCAGCATATTTTATAAATGTAGGGGTTTTTGACAGCTGTCATTCAAACTGACAGCTGTCAGTTACGAATTTCAGAGTGTGTGGCCAATCAAAATGTAAAGCTGCTTATGGGCTATTTTTATGACAAGTTACAAGCCATCTGCTTTATGGGGCTGTATTTTTTTTTTAAGTTGGAAAGGTACCTTACTTGGCCGCTATCTTGGATTTTTTCTTAAGAAATGTGTATTAATAAATGAGCTCGTATATAATAAAATTTCAGTTTATGGTACTGCAGCATCTTTCCTCTTAAAATGTATATTCAGTCAATTCTGTATCTTATAGCCACTCAGTAATTTGGAAAATTTCCTGTTTAATACAGGTTCACTAAACATACTTTGCGTGGGCGTGGTCAATGGAAATCCATGCGAGTACATTGTCGAAAGTGATTTGTTCCCAGTTAAATGGCTACAGTAAAAGCTAGCTGAAGAAAGATTTCAAGTAAAGGAAGTCAAAGCAAAGATCTTTCTTGTCATATACTACGTTGAATAAATAGAAATAACAAAAAATCATTGAATTAACTACAAGGGTGGATCCATATCCACAACAAATAACTATCGTTTTGAGTTTGGGGAGCTTTCCCCTACCCCAGTGAAAAAATCAGGCCCCCCAAAAAGTATTGCTCATGAAACACATACATGAATGAAAAATAACAACTCTGTAGAGCAGTTGTGATGGTGCTAATATAATGAATAGACGAAAGACACAAATTACATTTGATGAGTTCTAGTGTTAGATTTGGAAAACAGACGTCTCTACATTGTAAACAAGACAGCGTTTTACCTTACTCAAGGCCAAGTATCGTATATTACGCTTCACTGTGACGCAGCCTTTGTTGAACAACAATAAGAACGAGAAATCACGTTTCTAGGCCCGCGTCTATAAAGCCGAAGAGTTTCTTGTTGTTTTAAGGGATATCAAATCGTATAATGATATTTTTTTTTTTTTCACGTTAAGGAATGCACGCTTGTTTTGAGTGCTTGTACGGATGTTTCGGTATTTACAGTGGGAGTTATAATTTCTGGAAGCGTGCGAGTCTTAATATAAGGTATTCTTCGCAGTTTCAAGATCACTCAACGGCATCTCTCGCTTATGTTTCTTTAAATTTTCTTTAATTTTGTTATTGTTTGTAATCAGATACATTATACTTAGACCTGAAGGCATAGCTTATGTTGTCTGTTAGCGAGCATAACCAGTTAATTTAGCTGTAAAAAGGTTAGGTTGCTTTGTGTAAGCTGAGACAGTTTTACGTTTGTTGTAAATTTTCTATTCGTGAAATATAAATTAGACTAGGAATAGTTTTGGATAGTTGGCAATTGTTCTTGTTATTAACGATTATTCTTGAACACTGCCCGTGTGCTTATAGTCTGGCTATCAATAACGAGATGCCTGTTCTTGATTCTTGTCTTAGTGTAGTGGTTATTGCACCCGACTAGTAAGCAGGTGGATGGTGGCGGCGCTGGGGGGCAAATTTTCTTTCAAGCATAAATTTTACCCAGTTAATATGATAAGTTGGGGCATAAAGCTTATTGTCACGATAGATGTTATTTAAGAAAATCGATTATTACGTGAACAAGCAATAAAAATTAATTATTACATTACATCATGCCACCCCATACCATACTACCATTGAGATGGAAAGAAAGGTACGGTTTATAGTAATGGAAATGCGAGTTTCTCCGGTACACTTTGATGTTCAGAGAACAATGTAGAACGTACTTACAAGCCAGACACAATTAAATCCTACCTGATAAGTCTCAGATATTTCTGCAGTTTTATCTTAACAGAGCGTCCTGACGGAGTGAATGTCAAGGATGCTACTATTAACTTCATTGACAAAAAAGCCCGCTTGTGGTCATCATCTTACAAGGAAGGTGTTATGAAAAAGGGCATCTCAAACAGGCATCACGCCAAAAGGCATCACGCTAAGAGGCATCATGTGAAAAGGCATCACACAAAAAGGCATCACGCTAAAAGGCGTCACGCTAAAAGGTATCGCACTAAAAGGCATTATGGAAAAAGGCATAACGTGAAAAAGGCATCACGCAAAAGGCATCGGGCTAAAAATCGTCACACAAAAAGGCATCAAGCTGTAAGGCATCCAGCTAAAGATCCAGGATTCCCACTCTATTGAAGGAGGTTAAAAAGCGTTAACTTGCAAAAAGTAAAACAAAATGGTTTTCAAGCGAGATATTTTTCCTCCTTCCCCTGATTCAGTACCGAGGCATGCCCTGATTGAGCTACTACCACAAGCACAAAACGGAATTGAAGGTGATTGAAAAATTCTTTCCGCCTGGAAAATTTGGTCGATGTGCTTTTGAGATCAACAAGTATTTGACAAGATGGTGGACAAGTCGTGGCGGTTCTTTGCAAGGCGCTAACAGCGCTAGCAGTGGAAGATTCCACTCATGAAGGTGATCTCACAGCACCTGCAGTTCTTTATACCGGTGTACGAGGGCGACCACGCTTGGAAATACATGCTGACACGTTAAAATTTCTACTGGAATTTGCTTTCAAGGGAGGGGAAATAGCAACGATGTTGTCAGTGAGCTTCCAAACGAACACAGCGATTTTATAGTAAGCACAAGCTCGGAAAATTCATCAAAACAAAACCAGAATACTTTCCTTAATCGCTTGGCAATTCTAAACAAATGTGAACACTTCGATTACCTTTGAATAATACTCCCACTGAAATTCTTTGAAAGTTCCAAACTGCAGGACATTTACTCTTGAACCGCTATCCATGCTAGCAAATTATGCCTCAAAAAACGTTACATATGTATTCCGCAGAGTTTACGGAAATTGTTGCTTATATGAAGCGTAATCTTTTAAAGCAAATACACTTCCAGGTGTTCTTTCAGAGAATCCATTTCTCAGTCCCGTTTGTGTGTGCTCTGTTGATATACAATCGAGTTTTGCATTGTTGCCCTAAGCTTTGCGCGGTTTCCCTTTATTTTAGCCTGGTTCGACCTTGACTGATGATGTCAAAAAATGAATTTTGCGTGTAAGATCACAATATTATCATTAAATATGTATATTGAAAAAAACGAGAAAATTATATCGGTAAATACTGTACCCGTATCGGATCGATTTGCAAGACTAGTATCAGTCCACCCTTATCATCACGCAGTCTCCTTGGGTGATGCCTTGCAACGTAATGTCTTTTAACCTAACGCCTTTTAGCGTGATGTCTTATTACGTGTGTCTTTAGCCATTTAGCGTGATGCCTTATTGCGTGATGCCTTTTAGGATGATGCCTTTTTGTATGATCCCTGTTTGATGATGCCCTTTTCGTAATACCTCCTTTCTACCACGGTTTTCTCTTTATCAGCTTTGACTTTTTTACATGTCAGATTCGACTAATTTCATTTTCTTTTCAAACAATTGAATTTTGTCATAGATATACCCTCATAATCAGAAGATCTCCTTGAATTCCTTAATTGGGATAATCTAGCATTGAGAAGGAACAAACGGCTTTGCCTTCTAATGTTTGACACTATTCACAAAAAAGTTCCGCAATATTTGAGCGATCTTTTCCCATTAAGCTGTGAAAGCAACCCCTACAAATCTCGTCTGAGAGAAAATACATTAAAGATAGAAATGACGCATATTCCAAGCTAAGAACTGAATCCTTCAAAGGTTCTTTTCCTTATAGGGGAGCAAAACTGTGGAATTCTCTCCCTCTGAATGCAAAATCAGCCAAATCTAAAGCCGTATTTAAAAAGGACCTTAGCGACTGTCAAGCCGTCGCTTAATCCGTATTTTCATTGTCAATTTCTCCTTTTTTCTCATTGTAATATAAACTAAATATTTTTTATCTAGAAATGTATAATTAACAATTATTCTACGAGGGCGCGCTGGATATGAAATGATAGATAACCAACGAGGCGCGTAGCGCCGAGTTGGTTATAATCATTTGATATCCAGCAAGCCCGAGTAGAATAATTGTTTTATTAAAAACTTAACTACTATTTTTGTTAAAAAAAAATCAAGAAAGAAAGAGAAAAATGAGAAAAGGGATAAAAAGGGAGCAAGAATCGATCACATGACTGAACGAAAAAGGCGCCAAAACCTTGCGAAGTGTTGCAGCGTTTCATTGCAAAGCTGAATGAATCAATGAAAACTGCTCGAAAGTGAACGAAGTCAGTGGCACAAGTTTGGGAAAAAATCTTCTAATTATTGGCTCTGAAATATGGTACATGTTTGATTTTTCCCGAAACACTATTGTAATCATCGTTCAAAGCGGATTGAAGCTGTACAATTTCACCATATTAGCTGCTGGAGTTGAAACAGAACAAGTTTGTAATCTGTTCGCACAACGGAGCCATCATGTGCGTGTTGATCGAAATGAAGACAGAACCAATTTGAACTTGAAGAAGTAATTTCTATGCAGCTCAGAAGCAAGATTACTGTAGCGAGGAACATTAGAATTCACCATCATAGTTTGTTTAATGCAAAGCACAAAATGCAGTTGTTCTCGGTTTAGAGGTTGCGGACGGAATGGTAAAAACAACATTCAAACAACTGGAAAAGCGATTCAACTCCGTTTACATGGCATCCGATTTCTATCCGAGTATTTGGACCTTTCGGAACACAGAGCTACAACGAGTGCAGGTAAACCAGTGTCAATTTTGCGTGTTAAGGCCGAAAAAAAATTTTCGCCCTTCCTTCGGCCTTCTTGGTAGTTTGCAGCTGTAGTTTGTTTAGTACTTGTTCAGACTGCTTCATGATTTTCGCACCAAATCGTCACGAATGTGTGACAGTTGTTATTAAAAATGCTTCTGCCCCATTTCACTGTGTTTTATTTTGTCTTGTCTTGATATTTTGAAGTGGAAAGGCTTCCTGATAAAACCTACCGTTTGTTCAATTTTAATGATCGACGTGACGATCGATGAAAGAAATTACTTGTAAACACAACGCTCAATGCTTAAATTTCTAATTTCTTTTTCTGCACAGTTTCTTCAAACAATTTTGACTTGTGTTAGACGACGATTTTAGTGACGCTGTTGGAATTTCTGCTTAATTCAAATTCGCTGCCAAGTGATTTTTCTTGTCTATTTTTCTCGCCGGGTTGCTGGCGAGGAAAAAACTTCCAGTTCACTTTGTTCATTTTGTTGTTGAGTGTTCATTGTCCATATTTGGTCACAGCAGGTATATGAGCTGATAGCCTGGCTCCGTTCAGCCAATCAGAATGGTAGAAATCCAATATACCTAGTCCAGTTTTTAATAATATTTATTATATGAATTATAGGCGATTTGTTTGGCTAATATAAAATCTTACTTATATTTACATACGGCTTTCGCGTAAAGAAGTTGTAAACTTACGAAATTACCGTGTTTAAATAAACGTGATTAATTCATTCATTCATTTTCATTCATTCATTCATTCATTCATTCATTCATTCATTCTCTCTCTCTCTGTTTTGAAAGAGCTGTTATTTGACGAAGACAGTATTAAATGGCATGCAATTTTCAAAGTTTGTTCATATGTACTTGATTGAAAAAACGTCGTCGGGAGAAGACCACAAACCATAAACGATACGACCCAGTGGTATACTGGGAAACATCTGAGCAATTTACTAGTTTGCATTTTGAAAGTCGTTCACTTGCATTGTTTGTCTGTTTTGATATCGCACTTTGTGCGTCCGTCACTCATGTACCCGACAATGAACGAATGGTTGGTGGCAGGACTTAGTTCTACCGAATAGTTTTTCAGCAAAATTTGCTTTAACTCAGGTACGGATGCAAACTTTGGCAGATTTTGCACTGTGTAGCGCTTAAATTGACCCTTGTTGGCCATTATTTGGCCCTTTTCAGGTAGGCTTGTACGGTTTCCATTGCCACGTGCAACTCGCTGCAATCAACATCAGTCACAAGAGAACAGGCTTGAATTTTGAATATGCAAATGATGATATACATCTACCCAAAAATCCTTCGGGTATCATCGTCAATGGTTTATGCTTTTCACCCGACAACGTTTTTTCAATTAGGTGTACACTGAAGTATAAAACCGCTCTGAGTATGCTATTGTTTGTGCTCCAAACTGTGCATAATGTCAGTTGTTTCAGTTAGGAACAATACGTCAGTGAGTATAAAACAAAAAAGTTGTCCATTTCATGAGTTGGAACTCAAGTTTCATGTTTTCAAGTTAAGTTCTCGTTCGAGTTTATGTTAAGATTAGGTTACCTGCCTTACCTTGATTGTAAACGTTTAGTTTTCACATAGGATTAGGGACACTGTTTATCAGCATGTTGAGCTCCACTGTTTACAAAGTATTTTTTTTCTCTCAGAAATGGGACAAAAAAGCTAACTCAAAGCACAGGGAAGCCTCACATCAATTCAGAATCGCTTCGCAAGGTGCGCATTTTGATTCCGAACGGACAGGTTCAAATGAGGTCTGGATCCGATGCCGCCATTTTGAATAGGGGGTCTGGAACCGAGAAGCGTTCGGGTAACGTTCGTATCTGTCATAAAATGACAAGGGATAAACTGGAAAGACAGCCTACAAAAATCGTGGAATTACATACCTAAGTCTACTTTGTTATTTCACGAAAACGGGTTTTGTGGCAAGGTATCTAAATAGTTATCTAGTGTCTAAATAGCTATCTACGGCCAAAGTTTACCAAAATATTCATAATTGACGAATGTTTCTTATGTCGTTTTCAAGAGGCTTGACTTCGTAGCAAGTCTGCGGCCATCAGAGGATTACGGAAGTGAGAGCTGCGAATACTTCATTGACAGATTTAGGGCGGAAGTAGAAAGTTCGTACAATCTGATTGAATTGGTGTGTTTGAGATCTGCAACGTTTTTCGCCTCAAACCTCGCTCTTCAACAGCTAGGCCAGAGCATTTCCACTTTCGGAAATGTTTTGACCGGCGGACCAAAACAAACAATTATCCAATCAGACGGCAACTTTGGAGTCACCTGATGCGAGGCTGCGGTTCATACAGATCGTGTCGTCTGTTTCAGATGCGTAAAAGAAACCTAAACGAAGACAAATATATTTACGTTTATTGCTCGCCTGGATACGTTGCTTGCAAAAAGAGAACCATGGATTCGGTATTCTTTGGCCAGGAATGAATTGTGAATAGCACTTGAATTTCGCTTCTAGTGGTCGTGCAATAGTACAACTATTAGGACACATTCGAACACATTTGCTGCCATATAAAATGATTTAACACAGGTAAAACAGAGTAATTTTTTTTATTAACTCGTGAACAGCTTTACACAGCTCACTTCTCTGTCTTAAACACAGGGTGACAGGAGGTGTAATGTGTGTACTGAAATGTTTCAGTCGGTTTATAGTAAGTTTTTATGTCAGGGGTAGCTTCCTTTTCGTTCTCCTTTATAAACAACTGTGTTACAAAAAAGAAGAGTGACCGAAATGCAACAAAAGAAACTCGGCAGCCGAGGAAGAGGAATGGGAAGAATCAATCAACGCTACAGAATTCAAAATACAAAAGACTGAAGAATCAATCTACAAACTAGAGAGTCACTTAACGGTCAAAACTGTCCATTAAGGCTCTAAAATACAAGGCCGGAGCAGACATAAAGGCCGATAAGACATTTCTTCAGGAAATAAAAGCAATTAAGAAAACGGCGGAGCAAAACTACGTCAGCGCTTTTTTCAGCGCTTTCACGAACGTAGGCTTCAAGGTCACAAGAATAAACTAAATAAGGCTAAGTCCTTTACTGCTCGCATAACAAATGCTGTAATTCCTTGCAGTGAGTCACAATCTCCTTCGGCGAATAGAAACAATATACAAAATGATGTAAATAGGATCGCCGGTTTAGAGCAACAAGTTTCAGACCTAACAAATCTGTTATGAACACATGTGTTTCGAAAAGTACAACAGTTTGTTCTGTGAAATGCCAGCTTCTACACCTATACAAAGGTGATCAAAAAATAACAAACGAAAACAGCGCCGAAAAAGCGCAACACAAAGGCGATCCGCCAGAGAAAGGGACGCAAATGAAAAATACATTTATTTAAAAACCTCTGAGACGCAACATTAACTGACAGCCAAGTCAGCGTCATAAGCAAAGGGCTAAAATTTTTTCCAACATCCGTGACAAACGAACTCAATATCAGGCAACAACTTTTGCGTAATTTTGAACAATTCGCTAGCCGTATGCGAGTGCAAAATGTATTTCACGCTCAAAACAAGGAACCACATGCGTTCCATGTAAAATCCAACTGAACACCAATGTCCAGTGATCTATTGCCCTTGAAAGCTACTTGAAACACGTAAAAACCGAACTTGCCGAGGTTCAAATAAGAAAGCCAAAATAACATTTGTCACGCAACGAGCACAAAGCATTCAATAACCTGCATGGGGGGGGGGGGGGGGTGCGAGGGCGAAAGGCGGACGGAGGAAGGGGAAAAAAAGGAGAAACGCCTGATACATCTACTTCACAAGTCGTCTGCCGCCCCTCGGTTGCTAACCTGTCAACCAGTGATGTTATCTCTTGTCATGCTATAAGTGCAAGCCAATCAGATTCTAGCGTAGCTCGCGTAGCACCATGTGTAAGCAAATTTGGTAACCCGTTGATCCGAAAAATTTTGGTTCTGACGTCAGCGTACGTCCGTCCGTACAGACTCTGGAGGAGGGCAAGGGGAGTCCCAAAACAACCCGACCGGGGTAGGCAGAATGCCATCTTTTCTTGTATCTGAAGTAAACAATATGGCGGCTTGTTCCTCGTACGCTCGATTTTCAATACGATAATTGTAATACATTCTTGGAATGAAGGCTTGTAACAGTTCATCATGAAAAGGAAAAGATTGCTTCAAACTCGATGGCGCATATAGAAGATATTAGAGTGCTTGAAGGCAAGAAATCCTTGTTCGAGGACATACTTGTTTTTTTCAAAGCTAAGTAGATCTGGAAAGAACCCGGTGACTTTGGTTTAGATTTTCAAATCCTTCTTTCAGTTCAGTGGTAAAGTAAATTACAGATTTTATTGTGGATTTACATTGTAAAAATTGTTTAATTGAGCGACTTTACATGTTTAGTAAATTACGGTAATTTTCTTGAAATGTTTTAAAAACCATGTTTAAAATAGCTGTGAAATTACCTTGTAGTTCCCATTTGCCGGCTTGCGAGTAACTTCGCTCGAGGGGAAAATTGAATGCATTCTGCTTTCCTAGGCAAACAAGTGCTTCTTATGTGAATGACATTTCATGCTTTTGAAGGTTTCTTGTCCCCTTTTCTGTTTTTATTCATTAAACTAAAGGAATTTTCATCAGTGTGTCTTTTGAACTTTAGTGCGTAATTTTCAATGTTTTTCTTTGAGCAATTCTAGAGTATTTTATTCGAAAAGTAGAAATCCTGACTATTCTAGACTGAGTCTGTGTTGTTTATTCAATCTAGGTTGTTTTTTGAATTTAACACCTGAAGAGTGCTCAGTCGTCAATATTTTATATTAAGTTTATAGTCTTAGTGTAAAGCTCCTTATGTTTTCTGTTCAGTTGTGGAATATTTTATCTTCCCTACATTGTTATATATATTTTATGGTTTCTTCATTTGAAGTGAATGACATTTCTTTCCCAATTTACCGACTAAACTTAGAATCGCCGTTTCAGTTAGAGAGTTCAGTGTGGCATGTTTTCGTGTTCGTTTTGTTTTTAACCGCCAAGCCATTTCAGTGTGTTTTTAGTTACAGATCGAAATGAAATCTTTATTTAAGTAACTAGAAGCAAAGCATTTCTCGGTTTAAAGGAGAACTGAAGTCAAAAATCAAATATTTTTTTTCTTAAAGCTTAGACCATAAATATTAATGTTTGAAACCTTTTTTCTGTCTACTGGCTTACTTTCGGTCTCAAAAAAATAATTTTACTGCGAGTTTGGGCCAACAGCATTGCGGCGCAGAATGGGTGTGTCAGCGGTCATTTTGGTAGCCTATGACGTAAGTGGTGGGGAACGAATGCAAGATTTTACAAAGAGAAGTACCGATTTGACCCATGTAGAACTTGTACTTTGAGAGTATATTAGTACAAATGCGACGGAAACGCCGGAGAAATACCCGTTTGGAACGTTCCTCTCTTCTGCTATCTCTACTGGAATACTTCCACTTGTCCTTGAACGCGTAAGTTACATTTTCACCGCGGATCGATGGCACGTCTTCAATAACAACACCCGCGCAAATTTTCCGAAAATATCAACTCTGTTTATTTGGAGTTTGCTTCTCTTTCCGAAAAAAAAAATACGAGGTTAAAGTAAGTTATGTCTTATTAACTGATTTGCCTGAATTTACCGATAGCCTTGCCTTTTGAACGGCACTGGAGTTCACTAGAAACTTGATGACTGTAGTCAGTTCGTGTAAGTCTTCTAAACAATCACAGATACTGGAACGCATCAGAGTGGTATATCTTTGTGTTACAAGACTCTGCAGCCTACTCTACTACATAAACATGCATAATCTTTTACTCATTTATCGTAAACCTTGCCATTTTTTTGTACTTTAATACTGGATTTCGGTTCGAACATTAACATTTAGCGCTCCGCTCATCAGGCATCAAATACCTGCCGTAATCCATAAAGCCCGCGCACCTTCAAATAATAATTATATTCCTTTGTGTTGACATGTCGTATTTTCATTACAGTGTGAATTACCTTCGCAATTTTTCAACTGAAAGCGGCATAATTTTTCGTTCTTGCGTCAGGTATTTGAACTGATAGGCGATATAACAGATTCATAAAAATAAAGCTACAACATGTACCTTGCTTTCGGCGCACTCACAGACTGTAATAATTATTTATCGGTTTTTATACTGTTTTGTCACACCACTTTTCTCCGTAACTGAGTTCGTTTCCAAATATCTTCACAGTCAACGCTGGAGTTATTCACCAGTTTATTCTACCCGGCACGAAGTTCTAAACGCTATATTGTAGAAAAGCTGGAAGCCAGGGGAAATATCGCAATAACAGGGAAAAATTACGGAACGTGAAATGCAATACGCGATAAGCGGCTGTTGTATGACCTTGGTGTCAAAACAATGCCGGATCTGTTGGGATAGATTATTTATTTGCCGCACAGGAACGGTTCAGAAGAATTCTTAACTTACCATACTCAGTGGTAGTTATACTGCTGCATGAAGGAGAAGAAATTCGCATGCAAACGTGAACATGTGCCCCGGCTTTACTCACAACCGATAGCCGGGCGTATGGCTTGGAGCACGGGATCGATCGATTTTAAATCCAACTCACTCACTAACAAAATGATAGAAATACCACACGAGTGGAAACAAACCTGATTGATCACACTTTTAATTGAGCTCCTCAACGTCTTGATAAATTAATTGTCAGCCCTCAACATAGCTTGAATTATCCTCACCTACATGGTCTTCGCAATTGAGCGCAAATCGTCGCTAATTCAGCTTTCCCGATTCTCTCAAGCACGGGATCGATCGATTCTAAATCCAAATCACTCACTAACAAAATAATAGAAATACCACACGAATGGAAACAAACCTGATTGATCACACTTTTAATTGAGCTCCTCAACTTCTTGATAAATTAATTGTTAGCCCTCAACATAGCTTGAATTATCCTCGCCTACATGGTCTTCGCAATTGAGCGCAGATCGTTGCTAATTCAACGTTCCCGATTCTCTCAAGATTTGGGTCACAGACTTCTTCTTCCGAGCCAATTAGTTATTCACAAGGGAAATATACTATTCCAAACTGGAAAGGGTGTACACAGATCATGATGGGAAGCAATGTTTGTGAAATAACAAAGCCTTGGATTTGAAGCAGCTAGTAGCACTCTTTGGACAAACGGAATATCTTTCCCCATCACTTACGTCACAACATACCGCTGACATCTGTAGCGAGCCCACAATGACAAAGCCCAAAAAGCGGGAAAATCCCAATTTCAAACCCAATTTTTTCGAAAATAACAAGTCGCAAGTGAAAATAATTGCCAAAACTTGATTTTATATGTCTAAAGCTTCCAAATGAATTAATAAAAACAAACATGATTTTTGGACTTCAGTTCTCCTTTAAGTCTATTTTGTCTAAAATGAGACTCTAAAAGCTTCCTAAAGATAGTTCAGGGTATGTTCTTCAAAGCGCCTGATTAATACTTCGCGGTTGAAAAACTTGTGCCATTTTCTCTTGATAATTATACGTGTGCTTGAAAGTTTCCGAAAACATTTTTTGGTAATTTTTGTCAGTAAACGGTTTGATGTCGGGAAGATATTATTTATTCTGACAAAATAGATTTCGAGAAATGTTTTATGGTTAACAGAACTAAACAGCCAGAGGGATGCATTGGAATCAGTGAGAAATGTGTATTTGCATGGAAAAGTCTGTCGAGTCGCTACCGGGAGCAACTTAAGTGGGTTTTTTTTTAGCAATTGTAGTTTTACAAGAAATCTTCTTGAACTTAGGGGCCGATTACATGAGCCGGGCTGGCTCGGTAGAAGGGGTGGCTCTGTCTGCCGAGATGACTGTTAATCCCCGTATTACATGAGCCCGCCTGCGGCTAAATTTAGAAGCTGTCGTGTGAAAAGAAGGCTACATCGAAGAGCATGAATCATATGTTTTTATTTTCGCTAATTCATTATTTTGGCGTGTCATTTTTTGTTTTACGTAGCTTTATGGTCTGATAAATCTTTATGTGTTATATAGAAAGAGAAATATCGATGTTCTGGTGAGCCATTTTGCTCTGAGGCGAAATTTAGTGACGAGAAAGCGTTGGCCCGGCAATCGCGATTACATGGTAAATTTTCATCCCGGCTAACCGGGATCCCGGCATTGCGATGCCGGGATCCCAGCTAGCCGGGCTGAAATGTTTCCATGTAATCGCGAAGTTGATTTTTAGTGTGTTTCACAGACGTGCCGAGCTCCCGGCAAACCGAGCCAGCCCGGCTAAGTTGGTCAGCCCGCCTCATGTAATCGGCCCCTTAAGGTGTTTCGATACAGTTTTTTGGGACCATACCTCACTTTTAAAATCGGCTTAGACAGTCTTCGCCTGGTCAGATCAAAGTGAAATTTGTAATACTTGTTGGTTTTGGATTGAACTTTAGCGTGGTTTACATTTTGTGAAAATCGACATTTCCATGACAACGATAAACAAAAATCCTCGAAAACAATAAAATTGAAATTTTCCGCGATCCAGATTTCACTTTGAAAAGCAAATACCAACATCTTAAACTGTGGTGTATTGCAAACAAAATATACAAGAACAAAAAATTTCTGTATGTTTTTTTTGAAGTAAATCGCAAAAACATTTTCAACATTAGTTTTTGCATAGTAATAGTAAATGCACCGAAAAATAATCAATGCTTTGATGAAATGGCTAGAAAATACTTTCAAAATGTGTCTTTTACTAACTATCTTACGCCTAGAAAGTTTTGTTGAAACTGGTGTTCGCGATCTCGAGAATGAATTGTTTTTCTAAGACCATTCGCGTAATAATTTTGTGGTAATTTTTGAATTTGGATCGCGGGAAATTTCAATTTTAGTGTTTTCGAGGTTTTTCGGTTATCGTTTTCATGGAAATATGGATTTTCACAAAATGTAAACCACGCTAAAGTTCAATCCGAAACCAACAAGTACTACAAATTTCACGTTGACCCGACAAGGAGAAGACTGTCTAAGAGCCGATTTTAAAAGTGAGGCATTGTCCCCAAAAACTGTATCGAAACACCTTAATAAGCTACAATCAGTGTCACTTTGTTGAAACACTGTCGGTACAATTGTGTCTCCCTCCCTCTCCCACTAGGCAATGTTGGAAAAAGTTTCGACCAAATTGATGAAGACAAGCGCTCACAACACTATGCAACATTGAATAGGGGAAGGAGGGGAAGGTGTTTCAACGACTTGTGTCACTGGTTGTATATGATTGAAAAGAATCATATATCTTTGAAATTAATTATGTAATTGCGTGATATTTCTAAACGACTGTTAAAATCAAGTCATACGTTGAAGCCTATTTTGCCTGCGCTATCCCTACAGATATCTTCACTGAGCATGCACGGATTTCCTCTTTGAATGGTAGGCTCCTTAAGAAGTATCCAGCAGTTAGAATGCGTCAACAACAATAATTTTAGCTTCCCGTAGTGCGTTACATCACATGTGCTTCCAGAGCAGTTTTTTGCCGGCTTAAAAGCGCACTTGAACAAAGCAAACTTAAAAACCCACAAGAAGGACAGTCTTCTGAAGGAACTGTAGTGCTATATGAAACAAGCTAGTTATGTGGTTTCTTTTACAATGGTTTATAATTTACATCGGGTTACCATTGTAACCCGTGGACTTGCTAAAAAGATATCTGATTACATCTATTTTTAAATTTTGACGGGTTACATTGGTAACCCGTAAACAAGCGCCGCAAATGTCCTCAGCTCTTTGATTATTATGTCCAGATCGTAGTAGAAATAGCTCGTTTCGTTTATTTCATATGAGACGGTGCAAAAAAGGCATTGCGCTGTTATGAAAAAAGCGTTAGGAATTATTTGAGCTGGATTTTAGTGTCTGCTGGAGTATAAGTACGGCGCCTCCATTTACTCCGGTGTTTTACAAGCCGTCTAAAGTTGGTGATGCTATTTGATTTAGCGTTGTGCATATCTTATTTTGGAATTTTCAAACGCTTCCTTTCTTGCCACATCGCATCACATCAAATGCTAAGCGTTTTCTGTTGGCTTAAGGCTTGGACATCTAGCAAAATGGTTAAAGGCAGTTGTATGGGGGTGATTTTGGTGTCCTCTCTCCACCGGTACATGTTGGTCTGTAGCCAAATCCAGTTTTCTGTATTTTAGGCGTAAACGATAGGTTTGGCTTTTCCTCTCTCCATTTTGGGAAGCTTCAGAGCCGTCTGAGACACCACGCATTTTTTCCCAACCATATATACTTGTCAATTTTCAAGAAGTAGTTTGCGATCAAAGACCTGTATGCCGTGACACGTAATTAAAGCCTTTTCCGTTCGATACAATCAGTGTCACTTTGTTGAAACACTGTCGGTACAATTGTGTCTCCCTCCCTCTCCCACTAGGCAATGTTGGAAAAAGTTTCAACCAAATTGATGAAGACAAGCGCTCACAACACTATGCAACATTGAATAGGGGAAGGAGGGGAAGGTGTTTCAACGACTTGTGTCACTGGTTGTAGCTTTCGAAAGAATGCTACAAGAAGAGCTGTCGATGAAAGTCATGCTGAAGTCTTCTCTTTGAAGAAAAATAAGCCAACTCACAGTTTCCTCAGCGGTACGCATGTTTCCGCTTGCTGTTTTTTTACCTATTGGGAATAACTGCACAACTAAGATTTACTGTATTTTACGGGCCAATAAACATAAAAGAGAAATGTGGAGCTCTGCTTTTAGGCTTCGCTAAATCTATATATTACCGGAAATTCATACGGCCTATTCGAAGTGAAATGTACATGTTTACCTTCCAGGCGAGCGGGAAAATGGCAAGTCGAGATGTCGTACTGCTATTTTTGTGAATCAAGCTTAACCGTTGGTGCGATTCCTCTGTTCAAACCGTCAAGAAACGAAGAATTCAGTGAAAAACTCGGTGGAACGTCAGAATCCTTTATTTTATCGGAAGTGCTCAAAAGTGTGGGAATAAACATTGATTCTGCGGCAGCAAGTCTTCCACCAGTTTGCAAAAAGTGCGCCCGAAAAATCGTCAATTGCTGTACACAGTTCCACGAAGTTGAAAGACTTTTCAAAATGAAAAACACTGCAAGGTCACAAGAAGAAGCGACTGACGGTGGGGAAAAAACGTCTCCACGACAATTCCTCAAGTGGGCTGACTCCAAGCGCCAAGAAAACAAACGAGATTTCACAAGAAAAATCGGCACCGAAAGGCAAATCAGGGAAAACGCTCTTCTAAATAAATTCTACCTAGTCCGAGCGAGAAGCTTAGAAGATGAGATAGCGAACCTGATGTGCCTACCAATGACAGAAAGCAACTCGTCCTCGTCAGTTGTCAAGGTATTTCTCTCTGTACTGTACTTCCTTGTTATGTGTTAATGAAATTTAAAAGAGTATTAGGAAAACCGTGTTCGCTTATATTGGATGTGTGAAATTACTTAGTGCACAGAATGTCTAAAAGGACTTTATAAGCTAACAACTCTTTTTAGATATTTATGGCATATCCATCAGGAAGAGTTATCGAACATGAATGCGGTGATCATGAGAAGTTGCTTGATACCAATTTGGCTGTGAAAAATTACAACGCTACTGCGGTTGGCGTAACCAAATTTTATCCGCTAAATTCTTAACAGGCAATGTCCACTAAGACCGAGCGAAATCGAAAATATGTGGCACATGATGAAAAATTAAAATCCTCCGTTTTTCGCCCAGAGATACCACATGGTAGCTCTAGAAACGTGGTTGCATTTTTTTTTGAGAAAATATTTTTTCACCTCCAAAAACTTAAAAAACCGTTACCGCACTACTTGTCTCCACAAACACCCCGAATAAACGCGAATCATACCTTCTCGTAAACTTCGCTCTGTTTAATTCGCGTTATGGAAAAATCCTGTTTTGAGCTTAGAAAATTCACAGCTGTTGAAGAATTGACAAGTAATTTGAGTCAAATTATACTTTTTTGGATTAATTTTCAAGGTCATGGCAGGCTGCTGAAAACCACTGAAATTCGCTTGCTCAGAATTCTCAATTTGGCGCATTTTTTCAAGAGAAAGTTTCCCTCCCCGGTAAAACACCGAATCACTTGAAATTCAGAATTCTTAAAAGAGGAAATGCCGTTCTTAAACCAGGTTTAAAAATTAGTTTCGGGCTCTTTATCAACGCCGAGTACAAACGCTCTCTTAATGTTGCGATCATAGCTGATTTTATAATGGTATTTCATCTTTCAAGAATTCTGTATTTCAAGTGATTTGGTGTTTTACCGGGAAGAGAAACTTTCTCTTAAAAACTGTGCCAAATTATGAATTTTGAGCAAGCGAATTTTGTGGTTTTCAGCAGCTCGCCATGGCCTTGGAATTAATTCACAGAGCTAAAACAGGAGTCAATTACTTCATACTTCAAAAGCAAACTTCCACGCTGGGGTTTTCTGGGATGCGAATCAAACAGAGCGAAGTTTACGAGAAGGTATGATACACGTTTTTTTCGCGTGTTTACAAGACACGTGTGGCCTAAACGTGTTATTTGGGGGGGGGGGTCTTAAAAGAAACATTTCAAGAAAAAAATCCCACCACGTTTCTTAGATTACCATAGGGTATCCGTGGAAAATTTATGAGGTAATTTTACTTTTCATCATGTGCCACCACTCGCTCGAAGTTAGTGGACACCCCCTCTTATGGTATTCGTGCGTTCAGGGCAAATTCGCAGGCACGATGTTATGCACACCTCTCTTTTCCGTTTTGGTTATTATGACCAATATCTAGAAAAGTTAACCTTATATGAGCTTGTCATCGTACAGAGAAATGTTACAGACTGACATTGGGAAGAAGAAACTAACATTTTACAAATGTAAGGAACGGAGAAAGACAAGACTGATACAGCACTGAATTCACGTACAGAAAAAATGTCTGCAAGAGAAGACTTCGTCTAGTAAATTTCAGGCATAACTAATTGATGACCAGTGACATCAATTGGTAATCAATGAGTAATCGATGGGTAATCAGTTGATTAGTCATTGATTATTGGCGATGATCAATGAGTAATCGATGACTAATCGAAGGACAAAAATTACTCATCGATGACATCGATTACTCATTGATGTAATTGATTACCTATTGATGTTATTGATTACTCATCGATGACCCATCGATTACTCATCGACTATTATACTGCGCACAAAAGACACATTTCTTGCTTTTTTGTACCATTTTTTATTGCTGATTCTTTTAACTGTGTTAGACGTATTTTTCTTTACAACTGGCGCTCCTGTTGATGAAATTACACCTTCACAAAAGGTCAAATAACCTTCAAGAATGTGGAGACGTGAAGTGCTAATCACAAATACGGATTATTCTTAATCGTGCAATATTTCACTTTACCCAACTCTTCAATTAATAACAAAACATGTATAACTGAACAGTAACTAACCAGTCTGAAAATGAAACTAACAAGAACGCTGACAAGAATCGACTACGTGGTTATAGATTTTGTTCGGTGGATGTTTGTCAGCAAAGTGAAACTGCCTCGGCTTAGGGAAACAGCCGTCATAAGCAGTTACATTATGCACCGTAAAAGCTTCAAGCACTTTTACTGTTGATGCTCTTTTCACGTGTAACCATGATAATGTAACATTGTTATGGCGTGTACAAGCTTGAGTATTAAATATTTTTACAGGATCCGATTTTTTTGCCTTTGAGCTAAACGCGATTCCTTTATCTTTTAAGAGTTGTTTTAGAACCGCTACTGTCATATTTTCGGCAGGCCCCTGTTTCATACGTTCAATTTTTTCATTCTTTTCTTTCTCTTCCTCTTCCTTCAATTTCTTTTGTTGCATCTCCAGTCTCTGACGGTGGCCCTCGATTTCTGAGAGAATTTTGTCATCGAGTAAAAGGATGCCTTTAGAAGATGGAGTTGCTGGAATTTTTTGGACGAACCGAAAAGAGTCCAGAACGGTGTATTTTCGAGAACGGGACATCTTGTTTGAAATCTTTGTAGAATTTTCACAGTCCAAGCTAGATACAAAACATGGTCCGTTTTCGATATTTTCCAGTCAAATAGAGGATGCGCCTTTTTTCCTCTGCTTGGAATTGTTGTCATTCTTTCCATTTGACCAACAAGAAAGTCGTGATTGTTCCACAAACAGATTACTTCTTTGCGCCTTAGTTTTGAGGAGTTGCTGTTCTCTTCACTTGAGAGAAACACCTCGTATCGTTTATCATGAGCAACAAAAAAAACGGTTTTGGCGTCCGGTTGAAGAAATATATAGCCTACCTTGCTGCCATGCCAGAAATTTGGCAATACGATAGATTTGTCCCTCGTGGCAGACATATGAATGAGGATTTCTTTGTAGGTGTTTTGAGCCAGCATTAGCATCCGTCTCTTTTAAGTTTCTCTTTCCAAATACCATTTCGGGAGAATCGTTGCTAAGAATTTGGTCATTTTTTGTGCTCTTGTGTGGGAATTGGGATTCTACGGGCTTTGAAGAGTTTGGATCTTGAGGAGAAATGAAGTTCTCCTGTTGCTGGAATTCAGTACATACTGAAGTTACTTGGCTAGTACAGGCAGCAATGTCGATGAGGTCGTTTCACGTGGCTTGTTCCCTATCATTTAGTAAAACAGTTGCCAAGGTATCTTCTGCTGATAGACTCTCGATATCATCTTGATCAATAATGTTGTTTTCATCAGGTCCATCGCCAGAAGACAACAACTCTGTCTCATAGTTAACTATTTCCAGGTTTCCTTTGAACTGTAGAACTCCGGTTGATTCTTCTAAAATATTTTCCCGGAGTAAACTGCTATCCATGCCGAGCAGTTTAATTGTTTCCAGTGCCTTGGCCTCAGCTGTTTTCATTGAACGTACGATAGTGTCTTCAAGGTCATCAGGCCAATGTGGAAACATATAGTTTGATTCTAACTGATCTTCAGCTCCCTTAGACCTTTTTGGAAGTGTTATGGCTGTCTGGTTTTGTTCAGACAAAGCATGTTTTTCAGATAGTTTTCGTAGCCTGCCACATATGTCAATCACTTCAATAAGTGCTACATTTGTCTTCGTTCTTTGAAAACATCGTATTTTCGCAAATAGTTTTTCGCATTGATCGCTGCCAAACAGCCAGAGCGCAAATGGAGCTTCAGGATAGTACTTAGCAAACACTTTGGCAGCGAGTATGAGTGAATGCCCAGAAATTATCATGTCTCTATATGTTTGATCGCTGATAAAGTTACTGTTAACGTCGAATTTTTCAATTTTTAACCATTTTATCCATAGCCTGAGGAAAACCACCGGCATCCACGCTTCTTCAATCCTTTCGGCCATTGTCAAGTTGTTGCATGCGTATGCATCGCGCATTTTCTGTCCAATTCTCAAATATACCCTGGTTGCAACTGTTTCGTTGTCGTTAAGATTCAAAAGACATGATCTCACACGAGGATGAAGAAGCCTTAAAGCCGCATCAACCTTCTGCTTATCCTTCACCCAAACGTCCGTTTGCCATAGTCCCGTCGCCAAACGATAATTTTGGAACACTTGAATTATGTGCTCCAGCATAGCACATTTTTGCCCCATAACTAAAAGACGTCTGGTATTCAGCAACTGATTTCGCCATTTTTTTATCATATGCAACTGATCTGGAAACATAAGTTGGGCTATTTAATTGTCATTATTTATTTTTTCCAACAGTGCAAAAAAAGTAAAATCAGGTGCATCTACGGACAAACCATGTTCCTTGTTCCCAGCACCATGGCAACGAATGTGAAAGTATTCTCGTATCTTGCTATCTCCATCCGCTCCAAGCCCCAATATATTTTTCCCACATTCTCCAGCCCAACCTCTAGAATTGCGCATCCACGTATCAACAGTATTGGCTGTTTCTCCCTTTATGACAGGTTGTATTGCTAAAGTAAATGATGGAATAGACGGCTGAGGCGGAACCAGTATAAAGGCGTACCCCTGGCATGCTTTCTCGTATTTTTGTTCTTTTACGCAGTCAATGATGTCTTGTGCAGAATCCACTTTCACGTCTTCATTTGTTGCATATCCAATTATTCTATTTCCACGACATCGAACCATTTGCACAATAGCTGTTGCATCTACGGCAAGAGAAAAAAGGCCTTTATAACCAAGTTTCTCATAAAACACTTTTGCATCCTTGAAGCTATCGCTAGTTAACGACTCAGCAACGGCCTTTTCACTTCTGGCTTCCCTGTAAACGGAGCTTACAGAAGGCCCACCAAAACCATTGGGCCACCAGCACTGGAAAAGTTGAAATTTACATGCACATGTAAATCGTAATTTACAACAGGCAAATCCTAATTTACATGTTTTGTAAATTTACATTTACATGTTGGCATTTTGTAAATTGAATTTGCATGCTTTTTTACATGTTAAGGAGAAGATGTAAATTTGTTGTAAAATGGATTTACGTGGTCCCCTTTAACCCTTATAACTTAAAGAACCATGTAAATAACATGTACATTTTTGAGAACAAATTTACAGTATCTTCTTTGTAAATATCGTGTAAATTTTTTAAACAAAACGTGTAAAGAACATGTAAATGAGAAGTATGGTGCTGTTCTATACCCTGTAAATAACATGTAAATTTGGTGGCCCAAATCCTGTAAAAATCATGTAAATGGAAAAAGGGAGACTGGCCAGACAATGCAAATAGCGTGTTCATTGGAAAAGGGAGACTGTAAGAATAGGTATCTAGCAGATGAAGTAAAAAAAAAAGGTAAATCAAATTTAGCGTCGTAGTGTGAGGACCACACATCATGTGTAAACACTTGTCGTCCAGGTCGAATTGGAATTTGGAAGTGTTGGTTTTTATGGAGGGAGGAGAATTTGGAGAACCCTTAAAAAACCTTCGGAGCAAGGACAGAACCAACAATAAACTCAACCTACTTGCCAACCACTGGAACCGAACCCGGATCACAGAGTTGGGAGGCTACACCAACCTTGCTCCCCAGAAATGTAAAAAAGGGAGATTGTAGAAAGAAAGAAAAACAGAGAGATTGCCTAAACCTTGTAAACGACATGAAAATCAAAAAGGGAGGCTACACAAACCTTCTACATAAAAGCCAAATAGGTGTGGGCGGCCTGAAAGGTAATGATTTTTGTGTCGTTTTGATCTGAATTGGGGTAAGGTTTGCGAGCTGTGGTCTGGAATTGGGTATGGTCTTTAGACGAAGCTACTTTTTACTATTTCCATCCCTTGAGAATGGTCTTTTGATTAATATAGAGAATTTGAAGCCCTTCTTAAACGTTTTACGTAAATTAAAGCAGTTCCTAGGTAGTTGCGATCCTTTTTGGGACAGTTTTGATAAGGGGCATCAGATTTTGGGTCAGGCCTGAAACAGGGTAGAAAAAAATCACATATTGTGGTCCGAAATAGTGTAATTGTTTCAAGACATTTGCTGCACATCGCCCACCGAGATTTTAGGGGTTCCTCCCCCCCCCACCCCAAGCTAAGTTTTTAACACCCACTTCAAGACATCTGCGTTTTTCATTATCTTGAACAACCTATTCACATGTTTAAAATTAAGCACTGTTTTATCGTTTGCTTCAGCAACAAGTCTCAGTTTGTATGTAGACGAATATTTGGTTAATTATTAAAAACTAACATTTCGGTAGTGCCAGTTGAGAGAAGCAACAGAGAATTGATTTAAATCCAACCAATCTGTGAATTCTGAAAACAGATTTTTTTTTGTTAAAAACGTTTTTCGGCCGCCAGTTTGAAGTAGGCGTAACAAAAACATTGCCAGGTACCGGTACTGCTTGGAAGAGGATAGTGGATAAGCGAAAACAAAAGAAATTAAGCGTGATACAAAAACGCTACAAAACTAGCCCTTCTCGCGATCAGGAGTCTACATTATTTGTTTTTTTTTTGTTTTTTACACACAGACGGGAATCTCTTTAAGTACGCTTTATTCCGTTTGAATTTCCACTAAGACCTGTTTGTCAGAGGTATTATCATGCGAACGTAGGTGCTACGCCCTTTCAATTTCGTTAAATAAAAGTTAAATAATCGACCGTTTGCTCAGCGAATTTAGCTAGCATTTTCATGGAAAATCTCTAATTACGTGAAAACAACACAGAACCACAAAAACGTTGTTTTTTTCAGGGGAAGTTATTTTTAGCGTTCGTGTACACTAAGTAGTAAACGTCCGCTGACCACAATTCGTGCTCATTCGAGAAGGCGGCACCGGGGAGGCACCGGGATCTTGACTATGCATAGTCAAGAAGCATAGCAAATAGTGACTTGGTGGTTGAACTCCAAGTGTTTCTAACTTCCCCTTGACAGTTCACTAGATCGTTCAAAAATGTCTCAATAAACTTTGTGTCCACATCACCATCTTTGAATAGGTTGGCTAGCCTGAGCAACACCTCTGGCATATCTTTATGATTTTTTTTTTGAAGCCTGCAATGCTCTCCGAAGATTTGCGATTTTTTCCTCCTTTTTTGCCAGTTCTACGCTCATGTGGGCCATTCGCTGTTCACAGTAAATTGCAATTTATCTGCTGCAAGTTCTTTTAAAAACATTTCAGCATGTTCAATAACGATGGCTTGCGTGCTTTCTTTGAAGTCGCTAATACACTTAAATGTGTACATTAACATTTCCTCAATTTCTTGCTTCTTTGTTTGTGATATTGTCGCGACTAGGTTTGCACAACTATCCGAAACAATTTTCCTTACGTTTTGCCTCCAGCAGACACCCCCTGCATAAGTTGCCTTTATAGCTATCTGCAACGATTTATCTTGCGAACTAGTAGTGGCAAGGTTAGATTTGTGCGTGGCCTTTAAAGTTACTTTGCTGGGCTGTTGCTAGATTTTTTGCCGTGTTCAATAAATCGTTCCCCTTTGACTCACGTTTACTGCTTTCGACCAAATAAACAGCCCTTTGTTTTAGCTTGCAAGCCGAAATAGCATTTTCCATTTCCCGGCGATTTTGAATTCCTTTAGCAAGTTCTGCCGCTGATTCTTTCAGAACACTTTCAGTTATTTCCTGGCACATTTGCTGCGATTCTAACAGCGACCTAGTCGACAACGTGGACTGCGTAGAATCCCTATTTTCGTGTGTTAGCGAAGTGGCGTTGGTGTTTGGCAATTGCTCGCTCTTTGAGGTTGTGGTGCAAGTTGATCTTGGAACAGTTTTAAGGAAACGTGACATGAGAAGGTTCCCTGGCGGTCGACTTTCAGCTACTTGAAAGCTGCGCTATCTATCTTTTCCAGCCTCCGTTATTGTCCATCCGGTCTTCACTTTGTGTCGCTCCTCACAAACATGTCGCTTAAGAACGTATAATCTGTGGTGGATGCCAGAAAAATGAAACGTTTGGCAGAACATTTGCATAGAAACGACAATTTAAAATCGTCGTCGAAGGTGATATCACGAGCTCCACGGGAATGTTGAATACATCTCAAAAGCCTATCAAAATCACATTTATCATCGCTGTCCGGATCATCTGGTGCACAATACGAGCCCGTGGCAATTAACATTATGGTCAATACCAGGATCAATAAAAAAGTCAGACGTGACATCTTTTTCCTAACCATTGCTGATCTGAATGATTTCGAAACTAGGTTAATACCCGGGGTAATAACCGAATACAAAGAGGATATTGAGTTCTAACCCAGGAGTGACTGTTATCTGTGTTATATCAATAAAGCAGATGCATGACTTTTACAACAATTTATTGAAGTTATATCGTGAAATCAAAAAATTGTGGCTATGATCTTAAAAGTTTCTTAAGAATTGTCTGATTCCTTTCACGCGTTGTCTGAATGTCTGGTTCCAGAGACTTAACAGTCACAGCAACTGGATTTCCACAAATTCCTCAAATCCCTTTTCAACAATCACATTTTGCATCCATTTCAAAACCTCTTCAGTGTAATGACTTGGGATTTTAAAAATATAGTGGCATTTGCACTGCAGTCCTCCTGACTTTTGCCATCTTTGGCCATACGGTGGTCTGCTGGGCTGACTTGGTGAAGCGACGACGCTGGAAGAAAGTTATGAGTTATTTAGTACTGTTACACGCTAACCGGGACAGTCTGCCCGGACTGCTGAATACATGGTAAACCTGAGGTAAAGGACCGTAAAGGAATTCTCTGAGCTGCAAACTCACCATGTTATGCTTGCATTACATGACACCATGACTTTAGCGAACTACTCAGAGAAATGAAGCGGAACTCTGCCTCTGATACGTTCATGTGAATCTTTAGCGACGATAGCGTATTTATCGTACGCGTTCTCCGGTTCCCTTTCACATTTGAGCTTGTCGCCAATGCAGTTAGGTAAGGATGCTTCATGCTGTCCCTTCAAGACGGCTGAAAATTGTATTTTTGCAGACATATTATCAGGATATCTCTTCTTAATTCTTGCACAACAAAAATTCTTCTCTTTGCCGAAAGTTCCGAAGAAGCAAAGGCTCGAATTAAATGGCCCATTGTTTGATAATGAAGTGTCATTTTAACACCTCAAATTTTCGGGAAAAAGCCACGCGGATCGACTGGTACTGCTGCAGTACTGACAAAGAAGTTTACTTGAGAGGTGGACATGGTGGACGTTAGGGAGACTGTGGAGGTCAGCCTGCCAGTGAAGGTATTTTTATATAAATTAACATTACCCGTGAATTCAAGTTAAGTGTTCTCTTTGAGTCATTGTGTCTGTGGTTCATTTGAGACTACTGAACAAACTTCGTGTAATTTCCAGTCGAACGCTCTCGGTTTTTTCGCTAATTTATTTTCGTTAAAATCCAGGTAGAAATCTGTCTTCCAAGGAATAAGATGCCGAAGTTCGAAGAATTCCTTGTGAAGCATGGAGGAACTCTCACTTCTGACATCAGTTCAGTTCAAGCTCAAAACACTGGTAAGAAACCCTCAATACGTTGAACTATTGCGAATCTCAGTGAATCCAGGAAAATGAATTTATGCATGCATATTTCAGTGCAATCACTATGTATTTTCATTCTTCTACTTTCTTACAGATTCCCCAAACGGCGGGCAGAGCAATTTAAGCGCATCGCCTGACCCTGCTTTAGACACAGCAGAACTTAGCCAAGAAGCACTGCGCCTTTTGCGAGTAAACAAAATTCCTCTCTCGCAGTTTGCTGTCCACGTGTTGGAAAGATCCCAGGGTAGAGGATCGGAAATTCTTAACAAACCTAAGACGTTTGAACAATTGTCGGAGGAGGGAAGAGAGCCCTACCGAAGGATAAAGAACTGGCTACAGCAAGAAGATCCCATAGCAGATTTGAGAGGAAAGATCACAGGTACATGAATCACTTATGAATACGTGTAATTTAATCAATTCGCAAGAACTATTTCCGTTGCACAATCCATGTGCCCGACCGTCATTATTCAATTACGTCGTTCCTAGAAATGTTTTTTATGAGATGTTTATTCATCAGTCCTCTTCGCTTTGCATATAAATAAATAAATACATTTTCAACTAAATTTATCTAGTTTTATCTTCTTTTTGCTTACAGGGAAAAGGAAACGAGCGGCTTCATCAACTACAAATACAAGAACCAAATTTCCCATCTGCAAAAAATGGCCCTTGAGGCCCTGTTTAAAGAAAGCAGATACCCGTCTCAAGGAGTAATAGGAGAATTTGCTAAGTTGAACAACCTTGACGAGGCAACCGTCAAGGTTTGGTTCAATAATAAAAGACAAAGAGATACGGGGGAACAAAATACAAATGAAGATAGGCCTTCTGATGCTTAACACATTGTAAGCTTAATTGTAAGCTGGATAAAATAAAGCTCTTTGGTTGCAAATGCATTACAGCAGGGCCGATAACGTACCAATGTACCTAGGTACAGAGACACGTTGAGGAGACACTGAAGCTAATAAATACGCAACTACCAACTTACGGAGAAACGTTATTATAAAAAGAACTAATTACGTAAGAACGCGTAACGTACAGAAGAACGCCGACAGGACAAGTCTATTACGGTGGGACAATAAATTATTGAGAAACGTAAGGAAGACAACTAATATTGCACGAACGTACGGATAAACGTTGAGAAGACAAGACTAATACGGTGTTAACGTACTAACGTACAGAGAAACGCTAAGAAGTGTAGACTTACCGTACGAATGCACTAACACACCGAAAGCCTTGGGAAAACAAGACCAGTATAGTGCAAACGTGCTAATGGCGTACAGAGAAATGTTGAAAACGCAAGTCTAATAAATCGACGAACGTGCTTTCCCGGACGGAGAAACATTGTAAAGACAAGACTAATATCATACGAACGACGTTACGTAGAGAGAAACGCTGCATGGGAAGGGAAACTAATATTGTACGAACGTAGTAATAATTGGAAAAAAGTCGATAAGAGAAGAACGTACTATCGTAGGACACTAGCCTGACTTTATATAAACGCACAAACGTACCTTTGAAGGAAACGTATGGTGAAACGTTCTGAAGACGGCTAATTTCGTTGGAACATACTAATGACAGAGAAACGTTGCCAACTGAGACAACAATTAGTAGGGAGAAAAGTTGAGACGACAAAACAAGTATTAACGAACATTACTTATTTACTTTCTGTTCACTCAATTTGCTTTTGGGATCCAATCATCAGAAGTAGTGGTCAGTTTGGTTTTCATCCAGTGCTTGTCTGAGTGCTTTGAAAATTTCACTAGCCAAAATGGCTAGTGAAAGGGCAAAACCTACTAGCCAAAACGGAATTTTTACTAGTCTCTGACTAGTAAAAATAGTAGTAGCCATAGTAGTAGTAGTAGTAGTAGTAGTAGTAGTAGTAGTAGTAGTAGTAGTAGTAGTAGTAGTAGTAGTAGTAGTAGTAGTAGTAGTAGTAGTAGTAGTAGAAGTAGTAGTAGTAGTAGTAGTAGTAGTAGTAGTAGTAGTAGTAGTAGTAGTAGTAGTAGCCAACCAGTAGTTGGCTGCTGTTAGTCTCGAGCCCACAGTTCTAACTAGAAAATTTCCTATGTTTTTGTCGAGTTTAAATGAAATCAGTGGGAGCTGTGAAAATATTCTACCTGTTAAGTTGCCATTTTAGAGTAATTTAAAGTTCTTTAAAATGCTGCTTTTCGCTTCGAGGTTGTTGAGGGTGATAGGTGAGCGTAAATGGAATTCTCTCGTTCTTTTCCTCCTGTAACGTTTGCAATTCTGACTGTTGATCTTATCTGCTGAGCACAGTGTTAAGCCGCGTTGAATTTTTAACAAAGGCAGAAAAAAATTGCCACATTTCCACTGTTTTGTTGGAAAATTGGGGTCATCACTTCACAAACGTCGAAGTCTAAGAAATTGAGAGGACGGGGTAGACTTTTTGACGTGGAAAGGAGGAGAAGATGAATGAATGTAAAAAAAATAGCTGTGGGAATCTGTAGGTTCGTAGTACACGCTGGTAGATCTTCAGTCGCTTTTCTTAAAACTTTGATATCAAGAAAAGCAACTGAAGTTTCAGAAATTTGCCAGATATGTTTCAGTGCGGGGTGAAAGGAGTTGACAGAGGTTATGAAACGATTAAGTTCTATACTTTGCTGGATGAAGTAGCGACAATACAATCGTTGGATGTTGAGGCCGTAAAGTCCAGAGGCCCGTTTCCCGAGAGTCCCGATAACTTTTCAGGTCCGGAAAGCTATTTTATGTGCACGGTGTTTACATTTAAGTGTCGTTGTCAGTAAGGACCGGGCAGGGGCCACGAATCAAGGTCGGCCGATTTCCTCCAAATTTTCAGTGTTTTTTTTTTGTCTATTTGATAAGATAATTAATGGTTGTATTCTTACTGAAATAAAATAATTCTTCTGCGTTTTGACCACCTCCCCCTAGTTTTGGCGTTATTTTGGCACTGTGAGAAGGGAGTTTTAGGTCAACTTTCACGGCTGATTTCACTTCCGTCGCATCGGCTTTGTTAACTTGTACGAACTGTATTTATTTTAAGGCTTCTAAATAACCCATTTCTACAATATAAACAATTTTGGATGAAAAGACTAACTTTGGCCCGGTTAAAATATTACCACTTTTGCAGTATAGCATGTAAGCAGAATTTGGGCAATTTTCAAAGATGATTTTCTCCATAGTGCGGCAGTTTATTTTCAAACCCCAGCTATTTCTTATTAGTATGTTTATCAATCTTAAGAAATCCAAAAACTCTCACTTGGCAGGTTAAAATCTTGTTGCGTGAGCTTTGTCACAACTTTGACCATATTTGCATAATGCTACTTTTTCTGGGGAAAAAATCATGCATAGCTTGTTACAGATTGTACGTGTTTGTTGCGTTTCTTTACTGCTGGACTGTTTCTGTGAACAACACATGGCATTCTCAGATTGCCTGGCATATTTTATTTGAGAATTTAATTTCAGTTGTTGTTATCGGAGAGTATATATGGTGCTTTCAGTAAACCCGAAACATAATAACATTTTTGTGTCGTTCAGAACCGAAAGCAAAAATCTCAGCCATGTATGAGGTAAATAAGGTGCGTTTCGGAGAGCGTCATGTTCAAATTTAGCAAGAAAAAGGTTGGCAAATGAAGGGGCCATTTTGGTGCCCATAGCAGTACCGTGTTTTTGTAGATAATGTCTGCCGTTAAATGTAAAATTGTTCATGTTAAGGATTATACGTATAAGGACACAGATGGTTTCTGTGGGAATGTGTTTGTCGTTGCGTTTTTGAAGGAAAAAACGGCAAGCTTCAATTCCTTCGTTGTGAGGGATGTTAGTGTAAAGTGAAGTGACGTCAAGGGTGCCAAGTATGGCAGTGTCTGCAAGTCTGTTCAAGTTGGCAAGTTTGTTAAGAAAATCAGTTGTGTCTTTAACGTAGGATGGTACAATACAAACTATAGGTTTGAGGTGGACCAAAGGTTCAGATAAACTGAAAGTATTTGTCGATTATCTCAATAACCTCCACACCACCATTAAGTTCACCTGTTCACATTCCCTTACTAATGTCCCATTCCTTGATGTTATGGTTTCACTCAAGGATGGTCTTATAGAAACTGATCTTTACACTAAGCCCACTGACAAACATCAGTATTTACTTATCTCTTTATGTCATTCCCCCCCACCCCCCACACTAAACGTTCTATTCTATACAGCCTTGCACTTCGCCTTCGACGCATATGCTCCAACTACTACACTTACAAACAACGTTCTCAGGAACTCATGAACTACCTCGTCAATCGGGGTTATAGAATAGATTTTCTTAAAACCCAAATACAACGGGTTTCTGACGTTTCTCGCAACGACGCTCTTAAAACCAAACCTATACGACAGACAGATACCGTATTTACTCCATTAAACGCTGCGGCGTTTATTAAATTTTTAGCGTTTCCGATGCGGCGTTTATTCAAGGGCGGCGTTTATTCGAGGGCGGCGTTTATTTCAAAAATCATATTTCTTGAGTCACTGATAATAATTACGGTAAATCATTCGTAAATACTATGTAAAACAGAAACATGTTTAAAGTTCCAATGTCTCGCTTTTTTGCTGAGATAGAATCATAGTTGTCTGGCTTGTGATATGTACAACGTTCATGTGTAGATTACCGACTTTTACCGTTCTTGTTATTTTTTTCTTATAATCCTCGAATAAACGCTGCATTTTTCTGATTGGGTGCGGCGTTTATTCGAGGGCGGCGTTTATTGGTAATTTTGCTTCCATCTGCGGCGTTTATTCGAGGGCGGCGTTTAATCGAGTAAATACGGTACTGTTCCTTTTGTCATTACATACAATCCTGCTTTACCTAACATAACCCGCATAATCCACAAACACTCTAATGTACTCTACTCATCTGATCGTTGTAAAAAGGTTTTTACTAGTCTTTCTCTAGTAGCCCACCGGCGTTGTAAAAACATTAGTGACATTCTTGTTAGAGCTAAGTTACCGGAACCTGTCAACACTGACAACTCACGGTTTCCTCTCGGCTCTTTTCGGTGCAATAAAAATAATTGTACCACCTGCCCTTATATCGAAGATGGCCGCACGCAATATACTTTTAATAGTACTGGACAAACGAATCAAATCAAATCGCACATTACTTGTGAAAAGTCTAATGTGATTTACATGATTCCATGTTCTAAATGTAATCTTCAATATATCGGAGAAACTAAACGTCGCCTCAAAGACCGCTTTAATGAACAAAGGCGACCCATTATCAACACCTCCAGCTACAATCCTACCGCTGTCTCACGACACTTTATTACTGGCAATCATACGGTTAATCATATGCTTCTTATACCACTTGAAAAATTATATACTAATCGTCATTCAGTTAGAAAGGCTCGTGAGGCATTCCTCATCCACCGAGGAAACACACTGGAGCCTGCAGGTCTTAACAGAAAGATGAAATGTAATCCATCCAGCTTTTTCCTTATCCCTATTATACTGTATTTCCGCTTTTATTTCATTATTATTATTTTTTCTGTATTTTTAACACAGCACGTAGCCCTGTCCTGTTATTTCCGGTTCGTTATATAAAGACCATGTAAATTCGCGTTTCATTCAATAAACCTGAAGAAGGCTGGTGTTGGCCAGCCGAAATATTGTATTTACGCCTCTTGCACGTTGTCTGATCAGTCTTTGCATTATTTCCATATTTTATCTTCTTTTGACTGGTCACGATCTAGTGATCCAACGTAGAGCAAGCTTTGTTCGTACACGGTTTTGAAGTGGTCTAAACCTTGAAAATCCATAAAAATATTTATTTCTTTAATATGATTTATCATGTATTCATTTTGTGGAATCCCTGTTGAAAAATATTGTGCACATAAAGCAGTTTCCGTGCCCAGTACGTTATCACAAGTTTCGAGAAACCGGCCCCTGGCTCATACGCATGGACCTAGGGCATTATAGGGATGCTCTTTCTTATAATTTGATGGAAAGCACTCTATGGAGGATGTGCGCTGTTCCCATAAGTTGTCATCTTTTTGGAGTTTGATGTTGCCACGGATTTTATAGATTATGAGCAGTCTCTCTTACCGCTGAGAGGCAGTCAAGCGAAACCAACACGCGAGGGAGTACGAAAATCGCCTTCCCGCTTGCCGTTTGGAAACTAAACATGTGTGTGATGAGCTAGACTCCTATGTCGCCGTTATTACTGGGGAGGAGTGTTGCGTGACCGACCAGAAATAACAACAGCTGCGCATGCTGTATCGGCTGATGAGCCGATACACTAGCGGCTCTTCACGCAGACGTCATGCAGGCGATTCTAGCGCTTGTGACTATCTCTGAGGGCCAAGACAGACCGCTCACATTCTTGCGATTTACTGGTAAACTTCAGCAGTCATTTCTTTATCACTTCCAGGGCTTCTGTGAACGCAGAACTACTTCCGTTTTTGTTTCCCAAGTGGTTCTTGTGATGTCTACAGGCCCGTATTGAGGCAACCGAGGCAGTTGCCTCTGTAAAACAATTTCCTTGTGGTAAAAACCGTAAATGATAAAAAAAAAGAAATCATTTATTTACCACCAGTTTCTCCAGTCTCGCCAGTTGGCCAGTTGGCCAGTTGGTCAGCCTCTTTACCGACTGAAGACTTGGTCCAAATCAGCATATTTACCACCAGTTTCCCCAGTCTCTCCAGTTGGTCAGCGTATACAGCCTCCAGCCTCTTTACCGACTGAAGACTTGGTCCAAATCAGCAATGGGCGCAGACCGCCTGAATGGCCTTGCCCTTGCATAGGTTTAAGACATCACTCCAGAGCCGTTGCAAATATTGCAAAAATGAATGGGTCGCCAGTGGTCAGAAGAGAATTGCTTTAGCTTTCTCCAAATAAAAGCGAGGCCTTAAGTAGAGCACTTGAACTAGCTAGTGGTGCACCTGAATGAAATTGATTTTCGTCACGAATGCTGAAATAACATTTCAGAGTTTCTAAAATATTATTTCTGAATGAAACCGTTAAAGTCAATCTGGATTTTGATTATGTTAGGGGGGAAATACCACCAGAAAAACGCTAAAAATGGCATTTACAAGCTTCTAAATTTCAAATTTTCTGGGGGAGCATGCCCCCAGACCGCTCTAAAAGCTCCGAGCTTCACAACTGCCTCGGTTATCAGAAACGTCTGGCCACAGCCCTGGTCTATTTCCCCAGGAGGGTACTCCGAGTTTCAAGTGACGAAGACGATCGAATGGGGGCAAAAATCAAAACCCAAAAAAATCCCTAGGGCTTCCAACAAAACCCAAAAAAATCCCTGGCACAGAACTACACGGCCGGGATACGCGGGCACTACCACGAATCTTCAGATTGTTTTGAATACCCAAAAAATCCCTACTTAAATCAAGTCACCCCAAAAAATACTTGCCAAATTTTCCTACCCGACAAAATCCCGGAATCGAAAATTTCAAACCCCCAAAAAATCCTTCGATCATCCCTGTGACTTGAAATCCGGAGTACCCCCACCCCCCTCCCTGGGTCTATTTCAAGTTCTTCGTACTTGGACCGCTTTTCTAAGAGGTGTTGCTGTCAGACGGTCTGGATGCCTTGAAAAGGGTACAATCCTTCTCTTTTTTCTCAATAACGATGTCTGGGTGATCAGCTAATATTGCTCAAGCTGTCGAGATGAGTACATTCCATAGGATGGTGATGTTGTCCTTTTCCATCACTGTTTTTGGATTATTATCATTATTATATTTATTTTTGTTATTGTCATTGTCATTGTGCTCTTTGCTGTCGTTTTTTTTGTTAGTGTTACTTACCATTGTAACTGACAATTGTTATTTTTATAACAGCTGTGTATGCGAGCTGCCGTGGAGTACACTACAAATCCCGTAGAAATAAGGCCGCAGACCAGGTAAGCTAATGCACTTTGGCTACTGCTAGATTTATTGAATTGTTAAGCTGTTTAGTCGTCACATCATGAGTACCTAATACTGTTAAATCGAACTGAACATATTGAGATGGATTTTTTGCAGCGGGTAAGAAAGGCATGAGAGTTTTCAAAGTTGGATGTTAGGTCAGTTACAGGTGATATGCAAGAAGGGGTATAGAATGGTCTATCCAAAATGATGCGTCTCGGAAAATATCAGCCGAGTCTCGAAAACTTGGTATGCAAAATAAGAGTCTCGGAATCTCGGGCTCGCTACACTTTGAACCGTCTTGAAGTCTCGATTTTTTTATAATTTGGATCTCAGAATCTCGAAAATTGCACGGAATTCACAGTTCAACGGGCAAGCAAAGCAAGTGCCAAGTTTATTTGTGGAAGCAGCGACACATAACCAACACGTAGTGAATGAGAACATCCGTACATATTTAAGCGAAATCAGTTATTAGGAAGATCTACATTGCCGTTTTTATCACTTACTTAGTTCAAGGCTTTGCTGACAACGTTGTAGACTGTACATTATCGTTCAGTCCTTCGGCGCTAAGCACTGGTGTGTCCCATTTGTTTTAAACATCGAGCTTAAAACATTCCTTTAACTGAGCAATTCATGTACTGCCTTTTAAACAACTGGCGTTTCCTTTTATGTATTTTTGTACATAATAAACCACTTCGTTATTGTTGTTATTGTTATTGATAACCTAATAAACTAAATGTCAAACCTCAAAATTCAAGATAACTGCTAATAGATAAATTAGACGCAAGTTTGGAAATTTAGCTAAACTTTTATCCACAAACAATTTTCTCCGGGCTCAATCGCTTTGAATCTTCGAGCTCTACCGAAGTATGCACAAACCAAGCTATCCCACGCTGTTAAAGACCAACAAAATAGTTACATACCGTGCTGAATTTGTTAGTAAATTCCACCACCTCTGCCCTTTTCCACTGAGTTTTGATTGGTGATCACCTATCCCTCCCCTGGTGCTGCCTCTTGACTTTAGCTAAGAAACCATGCTCCTCGTTGTCTCTCCGCCCAAGTGTACATTTTGTACCAACGAAAGTCGATGGCCTCTACTGCCATCCATCTAGTAACAGTAAAGACACCTACATTTATGTGAAAGCACGATGGCATAGTACGTAGTTAGTAAGTCACAAGTCCCCCTTTTTTACAGCCTTAGAAAACACACTTTGTACCACTTTGGCTGTATATCGTTTGCCCACGAGATGTAGTCATGAAGGTGACTGCTTAGTCTGTATAGCTAGTCGACTGTTTATAAATGTGTGACCACATATAGCACGTTATCTGGTTGCGTTTGTGGAATCTTTTTACTGTGAGGACCTATTTCCTCATAGTTCCGCTGTAGTACCGATGTTGACCGTAGGTTATGTGCGTTGAAGGTATTTCGAATTCATTATCACTGCGTTATCGCTCTTAATTAAATAGTCTTACTCCCGCAATCTGTGAGGGAGTCGAAGAGTGCGGCCTTTATCAGTTTTCCTTGTGGGAACCGAGGCAAACTTTTCGGTGTCTGTGTTACCTTTGTCGCAAACCAGAGCCAGGCAACGATGATACAATTCATCGCTTATTTCAACGTGAAAATCATCATTGAAATAAGACCACATGAGTAGTTATATAGTTGGGGGTACGAAAGCATTTTTATCAAAATGCTCTCTTACCAAACCCAACTATATATCTACTTTCCATCTGATGGCAATAATTTAATGGAAATCTATATGTATTTTATTTTATGGAAATTATTTATGGTTTCTTATGTGGGGTATAAAAAGCAGTTTTCATATGTCGGTAGGAGCTGAGCAGGCTCGGGAAGTCGTCACTTAAGTGACGAGTGAGGCTCCTTTCAGCATACTGTGGGTAGAGACGTAGTCTCGTAGGGCACTGTATGCAATATGGCACCGAACGCATTTTTCCATTTGATGAAATCTATATGTTTTTATTTCATGTGGAAACGAACGCATTTTCCATAGCGTGACTCCATCACGGCAATAGAATCCTCGGCATGACAAGTATTTGGTTGGCTTGCGTTAGCAAGACATTCAAAGACGAAGTCGCGGGGATGGAGGATTCGTCATTGCAAAAGGCGCCTTGGTGGGAAGAGCTCGAAGAGCGATGGGCGCCTATAATGTGATGGAAATCTATATGTTTTTATTTCATGCGGAAACGAACGCATTTTTCCATCGCGTGACTTCATACAACAGGAAGTCTAAAATTCTCAGAAAGCAGACAGTCAATTAAACCACAAAACGCCACAGCTGTGTCGTGACGTCATGTTGTAGTAACATAAAAAAATATCTCATATAATAGTATAGAATGAATTGTAATAAAGATATACATGATGAATTGAAAAAATCAGGAGATATTGTTTGTCCTTTTTGTGACCAAAAATTGGAAGATTCTAATGAAAAACCGAAATATGATGAATGCTGTAATGATCAGTATATTATTAACGACGATGGGATGTTGGCATGTCTAAGTTGTGGTATTATTCAAGGATATAATTATGTGAAAGAATATGTTGATTTTTATAAAAATAAACATAGATTTATAAGAAAATCTGTTTACCATCGAGAGTACCACATCAACAACATATTACTCGATATTGAAGAAAAATATAACATTAAAATATCAAACTGTCAGAAACATAAGATTGATGCTATATATGTCGAGATAGGTAAGGTTCTTAATGAAGTTAATGGTACAAGGAAAAGAATGATTAGCGTAAATTTCATTATGAGAAAGATATTCAAGATGATGGGAATACCTTACAAAAATATTCCAATTAGTAAATCGAAAAAAACATTAGCTTTTTACGATCGATATTGGGCAAGTATTATGTCTTATTGGTGATAAAATAAAATCTATTGTTGGATGAACACCTTATTATATTTCTTTTCAAATTTGTCAGTTAGAGGGCACATATCAATGATTATATCATCGAGAACTTTGACATAATCAAGAAATTCTTTGTTATTATACTTCAATCCTCTCATAAAGGACCGCAAATCTGTTAAAACCTTTTCATACGTAGTGTACGTGAATTTACACATCTCAATCTTTCTTTTGTAATTTTTAGCCTCTGAATATGTTTTAAGCAAGAGCCCGGAACCAGATATTATTCCGAGAGGAATAGGGTTTAGCGTTACACCACCAACTACTGTCCCTATTACTACCAATAAAACAGATCCAATATTACATATAAGTTCTGCTTTTTTGAAATATTTAAAAGTCATTTTGGAAAGCCAATATTTTTTATGATAGAATTTGTACAATGCTTTCAACTCAGATATTTGATCGTCCGTTAAATTTTCTGAAGTATGGTTCCAATTGAATATGCTTTCACGTCTATCCATATATATTATATGGTTACATTTTTTTCTTTTTTGAACGATTTCTTAATACTGATGTATAATTTTCTAATGTTTCGAACTATTTTTTCTATATTCTCAATAATTTCGTTGATTAAAGTTGATGTTTTCATATTATATTGTTTAGATTATTCATTATGTTTTTCATCGGAAACCTCAACGCTTATTTCTTTTGGGATAATATATTCTAAAAAGCATTCCATGCTCCAATCAGATGGATATCCTGCATTGTGCTATATAATAAATGTAAATTGTTTTTGTGGAAAGTAATCACGCACTTGTTTGATAATCGATACGAAGTATAATTGCGTTGTAACTTTTCCAAATATCATCATTCATATTTAGTTCAAAAGCCAAAATCCCGGACGAAGGCATTTGGAAAGAATTTGGGTTTATCGTTTGATACCACCCACTTTTTTCTGAGGTAAAATTTCTTGAAGAGCTTAGAGTTCCAGTAAAAAAATTCCGTAAAGAAGTTTTGAGTTTCAAAGATATTTTTTTGTGTCTATGTACAGTGACATGATAATCCGAAGAAGTGATTGGACGCGTACAATATATATCAATATTTTTCAAAATCGCTTCACCCGGCAATGAAATTATTTCGGCACCATTTAAAACAAAATTTTTGTCCCCTTTTGTCGAATTTAAAAAACCGTTTATGTGGTGAATGGAAGAGCGTAGTTGGTGTCCGTTTAAAGACAAATCTGTTTGCATTACCATTTTACCATTTTCTACAACGTACGCCGTATCATACACATCCGAGTCTACATTACTCTGTGATCCTTTGACTCCATATACAATCAAATAACCAACTTCTTGAGTGGAGCTACTTGCAGTGCCCTGACAATGCATGTCAATGTAAATGTATTCGGGAGGAGTTATGTTCCACTTATGTAAGTGAACAATCGATCTGCTGTAATTAACAAACAGCTTGGTTGATTGTTGACCAATATTTAGTGAAGTGGAAACGACACTCACTGACAAATTTGTTGTGCTTGGAGGGAAAAATTCAATAGCCAAAGTGTACTCGCCTTCTGGAAGTTTGAACATGTTAAAGCCAATGCGAGAAGAATACTCATTTTGAGCGTCTTTCCCCATTTTAAATTTATAAGCTTTTTTGTTGACATTGTGGGGGGAACCAGAAAAGTCAACAATGCCATCAACTATTATGTTGTTTTCACTTGAAGATTCATCGGCATTTTCCATGAGATACCTGAAAACGTCTTTCTTATTGGTTGAGCTGGTGATGTGAGACTCCTTGATTTTTGTGCCAAAGTAAGTTTTCAGCCCTACAGTCACATCACCTTTGGCGGTGTGTACCTTACTGCTGACATAGCCGACATTAGCTGCCGATTTTATGTCTTTGTCATCGGTGTTCAAGTTGATTATTGTTTTTTCATTTAAATTCAAGTTACCAGTCATGCCATTGCTTCCATCAACATTGACATACTTTTTAGCATCAGCCTTGTCCAACTTAGTAGCTAGTTGAGTGTCAACATATTTTTTGTTTGCTGCCTGATCTGCAGCTGTTGGGTCTTTAACATTAAAAATTTCATGATTATTCATGTCTAAGGTTTGTTCCATGGACCCACCTTCTTTTTTACTCAAAAATACATTTCTAGCTGTATTGTAAGATATTGCCTTGTTGGTATTTCCTAGAATCGGATATGGTTGAGATTGTAAAATGAGGTCTCCGCTCATAGTTGATCCAGTCTTTTTAACAAAATTGGAACTATCCGATGATTGTGATCCTGCTGATTGTATTTTATTATTCACATATTCTTCTATCTGACTTTTAACCATGACATCATTATCATTATCTCCGTTTCGAACATTTGTGAGCTTCTTGTTTTCCAAGTCATAATTACCATCAGAATTAAGTTTGAATCCATTTCCGTCATCACCTTTAGAACCAGCAGGACCAGGAGCACCCCGAGGTCCAGCAGGACCAGGAGCTCCCCGAGGTCCTTCACCTGATGAAACTGTGTCTGATGATGAAGTTGAAAGATGTTCATTAAAAATTCCCATATATAATATGATTAGATTATGATAAGTTATTAGATATTTCCATAAAAATTTCTCTTTATCAGTCTCCTTGGTTTGTCTACATACAGGAATGAAAATGGTTTTTTAGTTGCTTTGATGTATTGTTCCTTATCAACACTCAATTCTCTAGATATTAAATTACGCTCATTACTACTTGGGAATTCATAAACACAAAAATGACTGCAGTTTAATCGTACATCCTTGGGTGTTGCATAAAAACTCTGACTCAAATAAACCACTGAACAATTTTTATGCCTAGCTCTTATGAAATAATCGATTAGTGGTTTTTGATTTTTTTCAGATGCAAAATCGTCAAAAATAACTATCTTTTGTGATTCATTCTCCATATTTTCAACTGGTACTATTTCATTATTACTGCATACAAGAACATCATATCCAACTGATTGACTAATTTCATTGAAATTCTCTATCATATCTCTATATTTTTGCTGTTCTAAGTTTTTAGCATATAGGTGGATCTGATCGAAATGGACTAATGGCTTCGTTAACATATGATAAAGCAAATTTGTTTTTCCACTTCCACTTCCTCCGCATATCAGCATTCGAAATGTGTCATGTGGCATATATTGATACAATTGTTTGTAACTGTTCGTTTTATCAACGTTTCGGTCGTAATTTGGTATTTCCATATATAATACATTAGATAAATTGAGATAAGTTAAGATAAGTTAAGATAAGTTGAGATAAGTTGAGATAACTTTATCTAAGCAATATATATTATGGACATTGAAAGAATGAAGAAAATATCACAGGCTAAAATTAGTGCCGGTAAACAAGTCAGTAATGTAAGAAACACGCTAAAAAAATTTGAACATGGAAGACAGAATATACAGGAAGAATTATCTGAAGTATATAAGCCGATTGTTAAAGCTCAAGAGGATGTCAAACAAACAATCGATGAGAAACAGGACAAAATGCTTGAACAGTTACAGAAAAACCAAAAAGCATTAACATCAGGGCTTGAAGATCTTCTTATGTTTCAGCAATTACCTGATGAAAAACAGCAAGAAACGAAACTTCCTATTGGTTATGAACCAGAAATGTTGAAACCTAAATTTAAGTCTGATTTTGATAAGGATTTTGATGTAGATGAAATACAAAAATTAACCAAGTATGGATTATATGCTCCAAGTGACGTATTGAAGGCTTCAATCAATGGAACCCTGGACATTGATGAATACGACCAAAATCTTGGTATAAAAATAAAAGAACTAGGTAAACAGAAGGGTCATTTATCTACTACCAAAAAAAATCGACAAAAAAATAAAGACCAAATTGATGAAATAACAAAAGACATCAAGTTGTTACAAAAATATAAAAATCGTATAAAAATTATACCTGAAGGTAAAAAGACCATTGGAACCGGATACACACAGCCAAAACGTAATGCTTACAAAATATCATCTGGTGGTGAATATGGTAATCTGATGATTGATGTTCCCAAATTAATGGGACAGTTGCATTTAGTAGCAAAAAAGGATGGTGAAAAAGTACTTGATAAAAAGGTTGATTTTGACACTCTTGATCTGCTAACAAAGAGATTTAATAGCAAAAAGAAGTATAGTGACCTTTCAAAGATGGTTTTCATTCAATTGAATAAACTAAGTGAGATACCTATCCACAGAACGTCTAAAAAATTCTCTAAACTTGGGTCAGGTGTAGTCTATTATAACGATGTTAATGATCTAATCGATCGGATGGAATTACTTGGTGGTGCTATAATGGCTGGTAATAATGGTGCAAAGAGTGAAATGTCTGAGATAGTGCATAAATTATATGAAATTGGTAAAATCGATAACAATCAGCTTAACGATCTATTGAAAAGTTATGTCATCCAAATGTAATTTCATTGTTTATCTAATCTAAATATATACATGCAAGAACGAGCAATTAATATCAATCCGAGAAATCGACAGAAGATTGGAAGATCTCGTCCAGAGGATTTTACAATCAAATTTGACCCTATCATGCACCTGGATACTGAGATGCATCATGAATTAGCAGTAGATCGAGTATCAATGACGTACTCATGGCATAACATCAACAGTGAATACAGAAACAATAAAATTAGATATTCAAAAGATAATGGTTCTACTTGGAAAAATATAGATTTTGTTGACGGAATGTATTCATATGACGACATTTCTGAATATATCAATGGTGTTATTACAGAAAATAAAGATCAGCCAAGTGATAATCTGATTGGGGTGAAGATTTATTTTGTGCTTTCGTCATACCGTGTTGTAGTTGAACTCGGTAATGATTGGCAATTGGATATACGGAATTCAACATTCGGTGATTTAATTGGATTCGAACAAAAAATTATAACACAGACAGAATATAGCACCAAGTTACCAAATATCACCAATTCTGTCGACACTATACACATAAATTGTGACGTTGTCACAGATTCCATTACAGATGGAAAATTCAGTAACACTTTAGCTATAATACCAACCGATAATCTCACAAGAAGCTATCCATTCACATTCGAACCTAAAAGGGCTCTTTTCAGTCCAGTTTCAAAAACAATGATCTCTGAAATGCGCATCACATTGACAGATTCAATAGGAAGACAAATAGATTTGAATGGTATCGATTGGCATATGACATTAATCCTACGATCCAGTTTTATCTAATATATTGATATATGACACGTCAAAGTGAACTTAAGAGGAGATTCGATCCAGAAATTGGTAGATATGTAAAAAAACATATTCATACTGGAGAAATACACGGTGAAGGTTTGACAGATATTTTAAAATCAGTTGGAAGCAAGCTATTTGGTAAAACAACCAAGGAAATCGCTCAAAAAGCTGCTATCACGGCAGCCACAAAAGCAGCAACAAAAACAGGTGAACACCTTGGAAATAAAGCCGGTGATAAAATAGTTCAATTACTGAGCAAAAAACAACCAAAACAACAAACTATTCAACATACAATCAGTGAACCAGTTGATCAACCATTAACTGATTTCGAAATTGCTCAGAGAGTTAATCGACTTATTTCAGGAGGTAAAATCAGAAAGAGGTAAAGATATGATAGAGAGTGAATCAACTACAAACATAGCTTAATTAAGAAAAGGTGAAAATTATATAATCTAAATATATATGGAATCTTTTAGAAACCCAAAATATGTTGAGAGATACGAAGATGTTATTTTCGAGCTAGAAACACCACTGAATACAGTAGTTGCAAACAATCGTTCTCAAAAGAAAGACGGTTATCGTTTCGTTTCCGATAATTCAGGAGAAGTAACTCCTTTTGACTGGTACAATGCTCGTCTCGGGATCAGTTTCAAAGTGAACAAACTAGCAGATGGTGCCAACATAGCAGGTAATGATCATAATGGTATCGTGAATTCAATTCATAGTTTCATAAGGAATTTTGATATCAAACTCAACGGGAAAAAGGTATATGATTGTAACGATGCCAATCACTGTGTCAATATCAAATCCCTACTAGAATATTCTCCGGGTTACGCACAATCGACTGGGACTAACGAGTTCTTTCATTTAGATACTAGTTGTAACGCTGATCAAAGGAAATATACAACAAGAAATGTAACTCACAGACGAAATGCTGACAATAATGCTGATGAGGCAGGACCAATGTTGATGGATGAAAATCCCAATTATAACAAAGGATTTGCTGAAAGGAAACTGCTTCTGGGTACGTCCAGTGTAGTCACCAGAGAATTGCCTCTTAATAGATATAGTTTTTTTGAAGCTCTTGAAATGAATCTACTGCCATCAGGTCGATTGGAAATGAACATTGAATTCGAATCAGATGTTAATTTGATCTGGCAGGCAGCAGATAATTGTAGAGTTGTGTTGACAAAGCTGGAACTGATCGTACCACGAATCACATTTAACAGTGAAGGACAAAGCCTGTATATGAGCAAATTTCTGAAACCGTATAAATGGACATACCTCCGTGAAAACATTGAAAGAAGTAATTCATCGACACAGCGTGCTGGTCATTTCAAGATATCCAGTGGGATTTCAAGACCAAGGCATGTTTTCGTTTTCATAATCAACGATGCAGATGTTGATAGCCAGACAAGCAACCCATTTCTTTATAACACCTTTTCAGTTAGTACAGATCCTAGAACCCTTCAGAATTGTCATCTTGAAGTAGGAAACGGTCATGAGCATCCTGAGATTCATTATACACCAGCAACAGACCTGAGTCGAGTATACAGAGATGTTCTGAAATACGTTCACAAGAACAATGAATTCAGTGAGGGATCACTTATCAATATCAGTAATTTCCAGACACTGTTTCCATTTCTGTATTTCGATCTCACCAAACAGAAAGCAGACATCAGAGACGGTACAACAAAATTAACATTCCGTTATGAGCTTTCAGGAACAACAGCTGCAGCCTATTCAGTCTACGCCCTTACATTGTATGAACAGGAAGCTGAACTGGTTCAACAGAACGGAAAGCTGCTTTTCCGATAAATGGAATAATTGTCTAAAGAATAATAAATAGCTATGAATTTTGTCAAAAGAATAGTGAATGGAATAATTTTCATCAAAAGAATAGTATGTAGATATAAATTTCATCAAAGGAATAGTGAATGGAATAATTTTTATGAATGGAATGATTTTTATCGAAAGAATAGTGTATGGATTTAGTTAATATCATAAAAAACATATTTAATCTAACATATATCATATACAAGATATGTCATATGTTAAATATGGAGTGAAATTATCTGCTGGACAGAAAGAAAAACTAGCGAAAGCTTTGTTAAATAAATCAGCGATAACGATACGATTGACAAAAAGTGATTTGACTGGTCATGATGAAGTAATGCTTACTAGAACACAATTGAAACGTATACAAAAAGCTATGAAAAATAAAACCGGAGTTGATTTAAAAATTAGTAAAACTCAGATCAGACATCTCGTACAGGAGGGAGGTTCTCTATTGAGTTCATTATTGACACTTGGTTCAAAAACACTGCCTTATGCAGCAAAAGCCGTGACAAAGGTAGCACCAGCCTTGGCTACTGGAGCTTTGCAGGCTTTGGGTTCACTTGGTATTGATAAAATATTTGGAAAGGGTCAATCAGGTGGTTTTTTGATTCCACAAGACAAAATCAATCAACTTATTCAGTATAAGGATCTATTAACAAAAAAGCAGAAAGAACAAATTGTTTCAGCTATTCACACTGGAGGTCAACTCGTTGTTAAGCCAACAAAAAAACAGTCAGGAGGCTTCCTAGGAACATTGCTTACATCGATTGGAGTACCTCTGTTGTTGAATGCTTTAACAGGAAAGGGATTACAAGTTGACAGAAGACGATCAAGACGATCAGCTAACGTTTATGCACCAAAAACAGGGCAGCCGGGAAGGGGATTGCAGGTTGACAAACATGGATTAACAGGATCTGTTCCTATCTATGTTCCAAGCGCTTTAAATAAAGATGGAGGGTTAATTGTCCCATCGCATTATAGATCACCTCCATTTATTGGTACATGGGGTAATCCTATCGGGTTGGGTGTCAAACCAAAAAAGGATATCCAAAAAAAGAACAACAAAAAAAAGGGCAAGGGTCTGCTTCTAGGAAAAAACAGTCCATTCAACGGAATCCCATTGCTAGGAGCAATTCTATAAAATTCGTGAACAAACCATTGAGTAATTTCGATTTATTGAATTGGGTTAAAAAACTGGGAATAAAACATTTCAGAGGTGTATATTCGAGAGATAATCTTCCTGAAAACATCAATGAAAAAGAATGTGGTATAATCAATTTGGATTCACAAATAGGACCTGGAACACATTGGGTTGCATACAGAAACGTAGAATCGTCCTATTGTGAATACTTTGATAGTTTCGGGTTAATAATGCCAAATGAAGTGATGAAATATTTAATGACTAGTGGAAAAAAATATTTTATTCAGGAGATGAGATTCAAGAACGTGATAGTGTTTTATGTGGATATTGGGCCTTGTACTATTTATCAGAAAGACAAAAAATGTTCCTATGCTTAATGTCATCCATAATGCAAATTTCGATATGAATGATCAAACTGTCAATCATCGTTTTATAATTGATTACTTCAAAAGTCAAAAAGGAGGTGAAAATCCATTAGGTAAAGCCTTGAAAGCTGCAGAATTAGCTGAAAAGGCTGTTAGAAAAGTAATTCTATCAACCGACCATGTATTTGATCGATATTGGTCTGGTGATGTCTTGAAAAGTGCTTTCACAGGACCAACAGGTATAACAAGCAAGAAATTCTGGACTAAACCAAAGAAGGGTACTGTCATACGTTTGGTGAAAAATCCAAAAACTGGTAAATATGAAAACGTATATATTGAACCTTAATCTAATCTAATCTAATCATATTATATATGAAATCTTATTGTGTGAAACAAAAAAGGGTCACAGAATGTGTACCCGGGAGTGAACGATATGAAAAGGCTAAAAATGGGAGGCTTATGCTTAAATGCAAATGCTATGAATGTGGAATCACTAAGACGAAATTCGTTAAACAGGCGGGAAACGGGTTGGCCCGTCGAAAGGGGCGGGCGTACTAGATACAGTAGCATCGACTGGTGCTGATTTATTGATTCACCACGGTATTCCTTGGCTTGGAAAAAAAGCAGTTGAAATGGGAAGATATTATGGATCAGAAGCCTTGAGAAACCCAAAACTGCAGAAAAAGGCTATCGATTATGCTCTGGATAAGTTGAATCCAATGATTCAGAATGTTGGAAGTCAAGCTCTTGATCAATTATCTACTAAAATCAGACCAAATAGAAAGTATAAAACCAACAGAAAGGATTTGGATGGTGGTCATGACAAGACGCAAGTGGGTCTGAACTGGAAGTACCCGATTTCCGAATTAATTAAGTTGCGGTTTACTCGGTAATTAAATTTCTATCAACAAAGCGAGGTAAATGGGGATCAAATAGGATACATGTCAGGCTCAAATTAAGGCTTGACGAGTGACGAATTTCATGAATCACATGCTTAGGTCATTTGAGAATACGGTCTCTTCGAGGTTAAAATGGAACTGCCGGTCGATGGCTCCGAGGAAAGTGCTGTTCGTCCACATCTCGGATAAAATCCAGGAATTGTTAGATTGTAACAAACAGAAAGAAGTTCCCCGCCCGCTTTCCGGATGATATTATAACAACAACAACAATTTATTTCGATATTCCCACATGGGAAGCAAAGTGAAGCGCGCAAAGTGCGCCGTACCAAGGAAAAATCGTGCCTTCTTCGTTTGGTTTGTTTGCGATATTTCTTCGCCATGCACCGAATTTGCGGTTATTTCAAGAAGAGACGTTTGGAAGGTTTTCAGACTTGGCGGTTGAAGCTGTCGGCTTGCACTCACATGGCCGTGAATTCGATCCCTGCAATTGCCGATTGGTGACGCCACTGCCATCTTCTATTGTATTTTCTTGCTGATCTCACCAAGCAGCTCCACAAAAAAGGTAAGCCCTAGCTTTGAGTCAGTGTTGTGTTCTCTACAATCAATTCTGACTTGCCGTCTTATGTAATCACAACACAAAATGAAAGGAATTTGGAAAAAAATTCTAGATGTTGTGTTTTTGAAAGTGATTTGCGATCGTTTTATTAGGTAGCGTCTTTTGTAGCAAAACTGTTCTTTGATACGATCCTTGCGTTGCAAGGAATAAAAAATAATGAGTTGTTCATCGACCCGCGCTTTTGCGCCATTGTCACACAGTAGGCTTTGTGAGAACCGAAACACTTTGAACAGCGGTTTTCCAATGAGAATTCAAAATGGCGTACATTGCCCAAAACAAGAAAATTACTACTGGGAGATTTTATTTTGGCGTTAAATTTCCGCTATTTAAAGGCCGAGACAGACCTCAATGAAAGGTAATTGAATGGCGAAGACGTAGAAATATAATTGTTGATGAAATATGTCCAGCTTATTCTGACCTTTCCTGAGGAGTTAATACTTAGTGTACTCCTGGGCGTTTCCAATTTCTTTCCCATTTAGAGAGAAACGATATATTTGCTGTGTGGAAACGATTTCTGTAATCTTATTTTATTTTATTTTTTTATTTATAATTTTTTTTGGAAGAAAGATCCAAGATTGCTGTTGTCTAGGAGATTTTGTGACCGAAACAATAGACTGGGTGATTTAATTTTTAAATTTTTGGGTATCCAGGAGTCTAATCAGTGTAGAACTATTTGACACTGTTTCAGGTATTTATTAACATATGATGATTTTTCTTCCTTGAAAATGATATCAAGATGATATCGAAAAGTTGTATAATTTCCAATTTACTTATTTTTATCTAGGGGTCTCCCAGACACATGTAGAGTTGACATGCATGCCTACATCTGCAGTTTTGGTTGTTGTAGTCATGAATTCTTTTAGATAAAATTGGTCTTTTTGGTCGTAATGGGATTCTTGAACATGTCTTTTTTTCAAGCAATTTTTATTCTTTCTTCTCATTATTAACATTAACATTTGCTAAAATCCCATCACTGAATTGTGGTTTTCAGTGTCACCATTTTAGACCAATTAAGAAATATCAAGTCAAAATGTTCTGCATGTAATTCATACCTTCCATTATGGTGATACTTTATCACTGATAGTAACTTAATATATATCATTGCTTAATGCATGCACTCTCATTTTTCAGGTCCCATGGAAAGAAACCTTAGGAAATTAAAAAGATACCATGGAACATGCTCTACCAATTAAATATATGAAGAATGCCTACTGAGATTTGAATCCTGCCAAGAATATGACTCACGCACTACATTTTGCCTTAGGGGTGTTGATGTAATGCCAGAGTGTACTGTATTTTGCCTTATTTTAACAGTCCCTTCCAACTTGAAAACTACAGTTAGTAATTAAAGTGAACATTAGTGTCCCTGAGATAGGTCACCTGTCGACAACTGTTACCTTAACAATCCATTAAACTATTTTAAGTCTCAGTTACTAATAAGGGGAACAGTAGCATCCAGATGTATCGTCGGAGTGTGCGACTGTTACCTTTAACAATTCCATTCTATTTTAAGTTTCAGTTACTAATGAGGGGAACAGTAGCGTCCAGATGTATCGTCGGAGTGTGCAACTGTTACCTTTAACAATTCTTTTCTATTTTAAGTCTCAGTTACTAATGAGGGGAACAGTAGCATCCAGATGTATCGTCGGAGTGTGCAACTGTTACCTTTAACAATTCCTTTCTATTTTAAGTCTGAGTTACTTACAAGGGGAACAGTAACACCCAGATGTATCGTCGGAGTGTGCAACTGTTACCTTTAACAATTCTTTTCTATTTTAAGTCTCAGTTACCAATAAAGGGAACAGTAGCATCCAGATGTATCGTCGGAGTGTGCAACTGTTACCTTTAAAAATTCCTTTCTATTTTAAGTCTCAGTTACTAAGGAGGGGAACAGTAGCATCCAAATGTATTGTCAGAGTGTGCGACTGTTGCCTTTAACGATGCCTTTCTATTTTAAGTCTCAGTTACTAATGAGGGGAACAGTAGCATCCAGATGTATCGTCGGAGTGTGCGACTGTTGCCTTTAACAATCCCTTTCTATTTGAAGTCTTATTTACTAATGAGGGGAACAGTGGCATCCAGATGTATCGTCGGAGTGTGCGATTGTTGCCTTTAACAATTCCTTTCTATTTTAAGTCTCAGTTACTAATGAGGGGAACAGTAGCATCCAGATGTATCGTCGGAGTGTGCGACTGTTGCCTTTAACAATCCCTTTCTATTTGAAGTCTTATTTACTAATGAGGGGAACAGTGGCATCCAGATGTATCGTCGGAGTGTGCAATTGTTGCCTTTCACAATTCCTTTCTATTTTAAGCCTCAGTTACTAATGAGGGGAACAGTAGCATCCAGATGTATCGTCGGAGTGTGCAACTGTTACCTTTAACAATTCCTTTCTATTTTAAGTCTGAGTTACTAACAAGGGGAACAGTAGCACCCAGATGTATCGTCGGAGTGTGCAACTGTTACCTTTAACAATTCTTTTCTATTTTAAGTCTCAGTTACCAATAAAGGGAACAGTAGCATCCAGATGTATCGTCGGAGTGTGCAACTGTTACCTTTAAAAATTCCTTTCTATTTTAAGTCTCAGTTACTAAGGAGGGGAACAGTAGCATCCAAATGTATTGTCAGAGTGTGCGACTGTTGCCTTTAATGATGCCTTTCTATTTTAAGTCTCAGTTACTAATGAGGGGAATAGTAGCATCCAGATGTATCGTCAGAGTGTGCGACTGTTGCCTTTAACAATCCCTTTCTATTTGAAGTCTTATTTACTAATGAGGGGAACAGTGGCATCCAGATGTATCGTCGGAGTGTGCGATTGTTGCCTTTAACAATTCCTTTCTATTTTAAGTCTCAGTTACTAATGAGGGGAACAGTAGCATCCAGATGTATCGTCGGAGTGTGCGGCTGTTACCTTTAACAATCCCTATCTATTTTAAGTTTCAGTTACTAATGAGGGGAACAGTAGCATTCAGATGTATCGTCGGAGTGTGCGACTGTTACCTTTAACAATCCCTTTCAATTAAAAGTTAGCTACTAATGAGGGGAGCAGTAGCATCCAAATCTGTCATCACAGTGTGTGGCTGTTGCCTTCTGCCTGGCAGTATCAAACAGTGAAAACCAAATATAGTCAATATAATCAATAATAATCAATTCCAATTAATTGACTGGTTATGGAAATCAATACAATTCAAAGCTTAAAAGTTGAGTGACTATTGATTGTTATTGACTATCTTTGATTAATATTGATTTTGATTGGAATTAACTCTCGGTTCATATTTGCACACAGCATGTTAATAATTTATTGGCAAATGATAATAAAGCTTATTTGTTCTAAACATAGTTTTTAGGTTTAGCATTCCTTATATCACTATTTACAAAGAACATGCTAGTTAAAAAATGATGTCATTTCATGACTTGTTCCTATATATCCTATTCCTGGATCTGTACTTATACTAGTGTAGGTCTAGAGAATTGGGGCAAACAATGATATGTACAGTTGAGTGAGGAAAGATTAAAAATAAATTGTTACTAGCTGTAGCAGGTATTTTAAGGTTTGCATTTTTGTTGTGTTATGTTATATTTTGTTTTATTATTATTTTTTGCCGGGGGGGGGGTGGGGGGGCACGTCACTTTCCCATGTGTCACAATTATTAGAAGTCCCTGGATGTTTTTCCATAACGGTGATAACAATAACAGTTTGTTAAACTGCAGTTTAGTCCATTCGGTACAATTTTAAATTGCCATATACTATAATATTTGAGTTCAACATTGTGGTAGAACAAGGTTGAAATGCTGCAGATTTAATACCAGTTTTAATACTGTGACTTCGGCATCATGCACGAGGCCAGAGTGATGGTGAAGGAAAGAGAACCGTCAAACTCCCGAATTGGACAAATGCCAAAGGCAAGCCCGTAAAGTGACATTTCTTCGTTGGGACGTTATTCTTAGGCGACTTTTAGATGTTCCTGTTAAGCGCCCGGAAACCACTGCTTTTCTTGGGCAATCGAATTAAGTGCTGTGAAATGAAACTTGCAACCAGTAGCATGGCCAACAATTAGAACGCTGAGGATGAAATCACGATGTCAGCAAGGGGAAACCGGTCGTTTCGCCTACGATATATTTTGTTTTTGTTTTTGTCTGCTAACGTCTTAAATGCCGACAGTAAATGAATTATATACTATTTTTCGTTCTTAAAGCGTGTTACCCTAGGAAAAGAAAAAGCAATATATTTAATTTCTCGTTCTCTAAGCGCGTCAAAGGTTAACCAACTGGCCTTGGGCGAAAAGACTCTTAGGCGAAACGACCGCTAGCCTGCGCGCAGACGTCTGGGAGACTAAACGACCGCAAGCGTAGGAAGCAATAGTTTGCTCAGTCGGCAAAGCGAATGGCCTGTTCAGAGGACAGATTATTAGACTGCGAGCAGTCTCTCTTTTGCTCTAAAATCCGTGCAGAACGAAGCGCAAATAGCGAACGCGAGCGAGCACGATTTGAGACTGCTTGCAGTCTAACAGGTTATGTGAACGAAAGTTTTATCTTTTTTGTTACTGTTACTGTTTCTTTCTTTCGTAGAGAAAGCGTATCGAGTTTCTGTGAATAATTCTCGCGATTTTGTTAAAAACGGGAGAAAGACCATGTTGTATTTATAGATTCTCTTCAAGTATTTCTCTCAGAACGTCCGATTGCATACCAACAAATGACCTCTCCGGAGAAAGGAGAGGCGGTAAAACCGCTCGCGAGCGCTACGATCCTGTAGAGAAATAAGAGGCTATTCATGGCCTATTATATAAATATCTTATTGTTTGTTAACAGCCACAAAAATAAATAAACCGTTGCGATCAACTTGCAAAAAGGTCTGTGATATTTATTCAACAACTGTGTGTTTCCGGTAACAGAAAAGCTTTGTTGACAGCGAAAGCGGCGGATTTTAACACCTATTGCTTTCGCGGCGCCTTGATCAAAATTCAAATATGAAAGGAATGCGGGGTCCACAACCCCGCATTCCTTAATGTACTTCCAGTTAGACCCCGTAGCGTCTCGTCATGGTTTAGATATCCATAAACTAATTGGGAAAATACCGAAACCAAAAGCTGGATGGACTCCTGGAAAGTATAAATACATGGGACCATACAATCCTCTCGATAAACAGTTAGAGTATGATAGGAACACTGGAGAGGTCACCAAGTGGCACGTACAACCTTACAATAAAGTGGATGAAATAGCAGCTCATCATGATATTTGTTATGATATGGGGAAAAACAAAGGTGAATGTGACAAACAGATGGTCAAGTCATTGGATGAAATACCTTATGGACAGATGCCAAAATGGGGACAAACAGCTCGGTTCTTGATCGATGCAAAACGGAGATTGGGTCTCGGTCTTAGTAATCAAAGGAAGACAAAAAACGGGAAAGGCCGTCGAGTGAAGAGAAAAAACTGGCAAGAAAAATTAGCTGATGAGCTTCATAAGCCCATAAAGCGTAACTTTACTCGACGGCGTGTTATTGTAAATCATATTGACGAAATATGGTGCTCTGATCTTGTTGAGATGCAACAGTTTAGTCCATGGAACGCTGGCTACAGATATCTTCTTATGGTTTTAGATGTGTTTAGTAAATACGGTTGGATCATTCCTTTGAAGGATAAAAAAGGTGAAACCGTTGCTAAGGCATTGAAAACCATTTTAAAAGAAGGCAGAAAACCACAATATCTTTGGACAGATAAAGGCAAAGAGTATTATAATAAACATGTTAAGGAACTACTGGATAAGAATAAAATAACCTTGTACTCAACTGAGAATGAAGAGAAAAGTAGCGTATGCGAACGATGGAACCGTACAATCAAAACCAAAATGTGGAAACAGTTTACTGTTCAAGGTAATACACAGTATTTAGACATGCTACCCAAATTAGTGAAACAGTATAACGACACTAAACATAGTTCTATGAAAATGACACCCATAGAAGCCAGTAAAAAGAAAAATGAAGGGACTGTTTACTTTAATCTATACGGTGATATGGAAACATCAAAACAGAAACCGAAATTCAAAATAGGTGATAAGGTTAGAATAAGTAAGTATAAACGGAATGTGTTTGATAAGGGCTATACACCAAATTGGTCTGAGGAAGTTTTTACAGTTGATAAAATCCAATATACAAATCCAATAACTTACAAACTAAAGGATCTCAGAGGTGAAGACATTCAAGGGAGTTTTTATGAACCTGAATTATTAAAAGCAAAACAAGAGGTATTCAGAATTGATAAAGTCATTCGGAGAGATTATAAAACGAAACAAGCTTTAGTGAAATGGAAAGGATATAGTGATGACTTTAATAGTTGGGTTCCAATGAAGGATTTAAGAGATATATAAAAGCGGTTTAAAGAGATTTATCTAATATATATTATATCAATCGATACAGTATATGCTGTTCATTTGCTTTTGGTAGCCAAAAATATTATTGTTTCTGGCTATTATAAATATATAACCTTATTATATGAATACCGTAACCGGTAATAAATTCGACTTATTAAAATATAGAGCAATCAATTTATACGGTGCTAAGGACCTTGAATACTCCAATAGAATGAATAAAAAATATATGGTTACCCTTAAAAATGGTGAAAAAATTCACTTTGGGGATGATCGATATGAGGATTATCTGACACATCTAGACAGGAAAAGACGTACACAATACCGAAAAAGAGCATCTAAGATAAAAGATAAAAACGGTAAACTAACATACAAAGATAAGAATTCAGCAAATTTCTGGAGCTATCAACTTCTATGGTGAATAGGTTTAAACAATCATTTAAATATAAAATAATATATAGATTATATATATAGATGGATACTGAAAAACAACAGTGGTTTTGCGATATTTGCAAGAAGAAATATAGTTTGAAGAGAAAGGATAAACATCTTCTAACTAAAGTTCATAAAAATAATCAAGAACGTCTGGATCGTGAGGCGGATTATGAAGAATATCTAATACGTCGAGATGAACTATTGATGGAAAATATTGGAGATATGGATTTTTTGGGGTTCTTGAAAAAACGTATACTTGTTGATAAACAACTTAAAAAAGAATTTGGTCCAAATTACAAAGTTCCTGAATGAATTTAAACGCACAAGTCAAAGATATTTAAGAATAAATATATAGTATGTATATATGGAGAATCAAAAAATTAAGAGAGGTCCTGGAAGACCAAAAAAGTATTCAACTGAAGAAGAGAAGAAGGAGGCCGTAAAACAACAAAAATCAAAGTATATGCTAAAAAAGGAATGGTATTGTGACGTTTGTAAAAATGGACTAAATTATACTCTTGCTGGTAAATGGTGTCATTTGAACACAAAAATGCACAAGAAAAACGCTAATGAAAATAATTAACATAATGTATATAGTTCAAAGGATCCAATCGCGGATCATTTGAATTCTCGACCATATAAAACGCACCAATAATTACTTAAAATAATATCAATACTATAGTATATAGAATGAAATCAGAAAAATCTAATTATATAGATATGGATAAATCTAGTTTGAAGAAACTCAGCAAATCACAGCTTATCAAATTGCTTCTGAATCAAAAGAAAAGGAAGCCTGAAATCATCATAGTAGATGATACCAAACCAGTTCCAGCACAAAGAAAATACAAACAAAGACCACCAGTACCAACACCTCGAAAGAGTGTGAAGCAGATGGCTAAAGAATATGAAGAAAACATCATTCTTCCACCAATAGAGTTTATGGATGATTACAAACCAGTTCCAACACCAAGAACTAAAAAACCAATAGATAAACCAGTTCCAGCATCAAGAACCATAATAGAACAAACAAACAAAGCCTTAAAAGGTTACACTAAGTCTTATGAAATCAGCATCAAAAACAATAAAGACCCCTTAGCTCAAATGCAAAACACGAGAAAGGCTATAGAACATCGTGTAATAACTTTGTTGAATGAAATGAAAGGCTTGAAATACGTTGAAACATTGAAAGTCACTTTCGAAAAAAATTCAGATGATGAAATAGTTGAAAAGACGGCATATTTGAATAGTACAGCTCAAACAATAATCAACCAAATGGAAATAGCTGATTCATTACAATCATCAAAACAACAGATACTGAATAAGATAGCTCAATGGATATCAGAAGGATCTGGTTGGACAATCAAATCAGTCGATAGTCATTACCTCAACATAGTTAAATACAAGCCATTGAAAGGATCCTCATATATCCAACTGCCTTACGAACTGCGAAACAGCGCTAAAGGCTTAATAAACATGAAAAACGAGGATAATGAATGTTTCAGATGGTGTCACATAAGACATTTAAACCCACAAGAAAAATATCCTCAAAGAATAAAAAAGACAGAAAAACAATACGTTGGAAAGTTAGATTATTCAAACATTGAATTTCCAGTAACTATTAAGCAGTTCAACAAAATTGAGAAGCAAAACAGTATAAATATAAACGTATTCGGATATGAAGACAAACAACCATATCCGATCTATGTTTCCAAAGAAAAGTATGAAGATCATATTGAACTACTTCTGGTAACGAAAGATGAAAACAAGCATTATGTTCTCATAAAGGATTTCAACAGATTCATGTACAATCAAACAAAACACAAAGAGAGGAAACACTTTTGTATGCACTGTCTGCAATGTTTCAGTTCTGAAAGAGTATTAAACAATCACAAAGATAATTGCATTCAAGTAAATGGAACACAAGCAGTAAAAATGCCTGACAAAGACAATAACATACTGAAATTCAATAATTTTCATAAGCAGCAACCTGTGCCATTTGTTATCTATGCTGATTTTGAGGCTATAACAGAGAAGATTCAAGGATGTCAACAGAATAATGATTCATCATATACTGAAGCCTATCAAAAACACACAGACTGTGGTCATGGGTATAAAGTGGTTTGTTGTTATGATGACAAATATACAAAACCAATACAAATATATAGAGGAGAAAAGGCTGTGTACAAATTCATGGAAAATATGTTAGAAGAAGTGAAATACTGTAAAAAAGTTATGAAGACATTTTTCAACAAACCATTAAAAATGACAAAAGAGAATGAAGAGAAATTTGAAAAAGCAACAACATGTCACATCTGTGATAAAAAATATACTGAAAAAGACATACGAGTCAGAGATCATTGCCATATTACTGGCAAATACAGAGGCTCAGCTCATCAAGAATGTAATCTCAAACTCAGAATAAATCCACAAGAAATTAAAATTCCAGTGATCTTCCACAATCTGAGAGGATATGACAGTCATTTTATAATGCAAGAGATTGGAGCTATTGTTAAGAAACATGCATACAAAAATAAGAATGGAGAGGAGAAACAAATGAATATCAATGCCATACCGAACAATATGGAAAAATATATGGCTTTCATGCTTGGTAATCATCTGACATTCATTGACAGTTTCCAATTCATGAGCTCAAGTTTGGATAAATTAGTCAGCAACTTACCAGCAGAAGCTTTAAAGTATACAAACAAAAGATTCCAAAAAGAAAAATTCAATCTTATGACGCGAAAAGGTGTTTATCCTTATGATTACATGGACAGTTTTGAAAAATTCGATAAAACAGAATTGCCAACGAAAGAAGAATTTTACAGCATATTGAATAATGAGCACATAACAAATGAGGATTATAGCCATGCTCAAAAAGTTTGGACTAAATTCAAATTACAAACGATGGGTGAATACCATAATCTATATCTTAAGTCTGACATTCTTCTGTTAGCTGACGTGTTTGAAAACTTCCGTAAAACCTGTCTTCAGTATTATAAACTTGATCCCTGTCACTACTTTACATCTCCTGGTTTGTCATGGGATGCTATGTTGAAGATGACCAATATCAAATTGGAACTAATGACAGACATAGACATGTTTCAATTCATTGAAAAAGGTATGCGTGGTGGTATATCTTATATAGCCAATCGATATGGTAAAGCAAACAACAAGTACATGAAAGAATATGATGAGAAGGCGCCCTCAAAGTATATTATGTACCTTGATGCTAATAATTTATACGGTTGGGCTATGAGTCAATATCTCCCCACTGGTGGTTTCAAATGGATGACAGAAAAGCAGATTAATAAAATCAATTTAGCTCAGTATAATGAAGACAGTAATAAAGGATTGATACTGGAAGTTGATCTAGAATACCCAAAAGAGTTGCATAACCTTCATAACGACTACCCTCTAGGACCGGAAAAGGTTAAAGTAACTGATAATATGTTGTCTGAATATTGTAAGAACATACAGAAAAAGTTCAACATATCAACAGGACTGGTGCATAAACTGATCCCTACATTATGTGACAAAGAAAAATATGTCTTACACTACAGAAACCTACAGTTGTATCTTGATCTTGGATTGAAAGTAAAGAAAGTGCACAGAGTATTAGAATTCAATCAGTCACCTTGGCTCAAACAATACATTGACTTCAATACACAAAAACGTACTCAAGCGAAAAATTCATTCGAAAAAGACTTCTTCAAACTGATGAATAACTCAGTGTTTGGAAAGACAATGGAGACATAAGAAAGAGAGTTGATGTCAGACTTATTACTGATGAAAAGAAATTATTGAAAATGGCTTCTAAACCAACTTATGTAAGTAGTAAGATATTCAATGAAAATCTGGTGGCAGTGCATAAGATTAAAGAAACGCTGACTCTGAACAGGCCGGCATATGTGGGTATGTGTATTCTTGATCTGAGCAAAACTCTAATGTATGATTTTCATTATAACTACATAAAAGAAAAGTATGGTAATAAGGCAAGACTACTATTCACTGACACAGACAGTCTGACATATGAGATCGAAGCTAAAGATGTATACCAAGACTTTTGGAATGACAAATATCGATTCGACAACAGCGACTATCCTGAAAACTCACCGTATTTCGATAAGACAAACAAGAAGGTAATCGGTAAATTCAAGGATGAAGCAGCTGGAATACCAATCACAGAATTCATCGGTTTGCGATCAAAAATGTACAGTTACATAAAAGACAACCAGAAAGTAGGAAAAACAGCTAAAGGAATCAAGAAGAACATAATAAAGAACAATATCAAACATGAAGATTATAAAAATGTATTAAACAATAACAAACAAATACATCATACCATGAAAACTATTCGAAGCAGTGAACATCAACTTGGAAGTTATGAAATAAACAAAGTGTCACTCAGCTGTTTCGACGATAAACGATATATAGCAAACGATGGAATCAATAGTTTCGCTTATGGACATTATAAAATCCAATAAGTCAGTATAATAGGTACTCAACATGACGTCACGCCACAGCTGTGGCGTTCTGTGGTATGACATAATAGACTTCCTATTTTCTGAGAAAAACTTCCTGTTTTCCGAGAATTTCAGACTTCCTGTTGTATGAAGTCACGCAATGGAAAATGCGTTCGAGTTATATGAAATAAAAACATATAGAATTCATCAAATGGAAAAATGCGTTCGGTGCTATATGAAATAAAAACATATAGAATTCATCAAATGGAACCATCAGATGTAAAGTAGATATATAGTTGGGTTTGGTAAGAGAGCATTTTGAAAAAATGCTTTCGTACCCCCAACTATATAACTACTCACATGTCACTTCTTATGGCTACCTACTGTACAATTTTCTCTTTCCTAACGAGGCCAGTAAACTCTTAATGAAAAAGTAGACATTCTTCTTCATCGGGTGCATAAACATGAGTTTTCACTGTCTCCATGGTTCTTCGTCGCCAATCCTGCGCTAGAGTTCCGAATGAAAATGAACCAGACACTCGGTCATCTTGAGAAATTAGGACGACGGAACCCTTGACAAGGACCACGTTAGATTCTGCTTCGCTGAGGTCAGCAGGTCCGTCATAGTTCACTTGAATGTCTTTGGCATCCTCATGCTCTTCTTCCTCGGTTTCTTCCTCGGCTTCTTCGCCTGTTGGAGTATTCCCTTCCGTCCTGATATTTTGACCCATCTCTTCAAATGAGGTCAGTGGATTTCTGCCGAGAACACGACGACCATAAGCTGAAATAGGAAGGGTACCTGGATTGCCTTTAGTTGACTTTGCCCGGACACTCAGCTGCCTAGTTGCCTTCCCATATTTGTTTGCCTATTTTCGTAAAACGATCACGTCTTCTTGAGTTCCAGGTCTGTAAGTCGGTCGTCGTATTTTTGGCATCGTCTCAAACGACACCATGTTCTCTGGAACTTCGTAGTAACTGTCTCTATTAGTGAAGTACCTGAAACCACAATTGGTGATCCTCTTCACTGTCTCCTCTACTGCGTCTGGAAACTGGTATGCATACTGTATCACAGTGGGTACCTCATAAACCTCTCTCATCTTTGAGTTAAAGTGCTCCACAATAAGTGTTACCAGAGACTTTGGTTGGATATGGGCTACGTACGATGGATTTACGGCACTTATATCGTTCCAGATTTTCTTTCATGCCTCTAACGTCATCTGTACACTTCCTACTGTCTTGGAGGACGGAACCCCATGCGGGCCTTCTACTGTTCTTCTTCCCCCAGAGTTACTTTTTGAGTCCTCGACAGCCTTCTCGAAATACCCTGTTGCTTCTTCAAGGGAACTAATGCAGCTTTCAATTAAGGACGTGGGAGAGTGGATTCCATGAGAAAAATAAAGGGCGCGAATGTTTTCCAAGAACTTAGCTATTGGTTTGGTAGGTGTTATCAATTTCAAGGCACCAGCCCCAGTGTCGGTTACATAGAGTGAATCTCCCTCCGAGCACAGGCCAGTGGGTTGCACAAAGGAGGCACTTTCTTGGCAGCCGTCGCGCGGTTCATCTCGTCCAGATCCCACTACATATTTCACCTCACGTCCCTCGATTACCTCTCCAATCTGCCGCCTATCCACATCAGTAAAAAACACCTCTCCCGATGAAGTGATGGACACATCGTACACTCGCTTGCAATTCCCCAGATCATTGTCGAAAATCTTGACGTATGATGGCTCACTCGCTTCCATGGCTGCGTCAATCATGTAAATCCCACCTTCATCCTGGGAGTCCGCCACATAGAGATCTTTTGTCTCTTCTCTGTAGGCAAGACCAGTGCAACACGCCCTACCAGGAAGAGTGACGAAGGGTTTGGCATTTCCGTGAAGGCACGCACCAGTGCAAGTGACTATAACCTTCAGGATCGTCTATGAATCGCGCTGGGAAACGAACAGGATACTCCTTTCCTCATTCGACGTTAGTGCCAATGGACTGATTCCATCGAGAAATGATTGTCAAAAATGCGCGGTGAAACAAGCAACAAAAATCTGGCCAACCTGTACACAAACAAAGAGATAGTAAAGTGCCGGGTAGGCCCATGCTCTGTTATCCGAATAACAAACGGGGAGATAGGCTGGTGAAGTACTCCTCAGCAAAAATAATCCCGTTAAAAATGTATCAACTTTTTCATACCCCTCCTTCCGACTCAATTTCAAGCGACTTAAATGGGGTGTAAAACTGGAGTAAGTTGCACCTATAACAGCCCATGTTCGATAATTTTGACCTGGCACAAAGGCTTTTTTGCATCAATTCTCTTGCAGAAATTTAAAGACAAAAGAATCTTGGAAAAATTGCAATTGGTGGCAGAAGAACGTGGGCTATTATGAAGTGCGAATAGTAAAGATAAGTCATGGGGTGGATAAAGATCCCCCCTGAAAGCATTTAATTTTATTTCAAGGATTTTGGATTAAATACAAAGATCATTTCTGATGTAAATGGACTTTCGTTTTGGAACTTCTGACAAAATCAATGACTTCATCAACTCAACTCATTACACCTCACTACATTTAGTCAGATGAAGTCATTTTCTTGCAGGCAATAGAAACAAACCCCACTGTATTTTTGGGTCCAGAGCTTCTCATTGAAATGAGCGGAAAGGGGCATGATTTAAAAACTGCATTTACTTTAGAAATAATATCATGATTCGATAGTCAACATGAATGGGAAAAGGTTTTAGTATTTTAAACCCATTATTTATTCACCTTACAGAGTAGGCTTCTGCTAACTTAACAGATGAAACATCTGTCCTGTCCCATTTCTGGTGCGCTGCCTAAAGATGAAACATATGGGCAACTACCAGCTTCCACCTACTCTGCAATGTTAAACTTACAAATTGGAGTTAAAAATTTCCAAGTTTACCTAATTGAATTTTGTATTCATTTCCTAAATGACATCCCTATAATTTTCTACAGTAAAGACTTTATAAAAGGGGTTATTTCAAAAAGGAGCCCTAGTAATGATTTAGTTTTGTGATCCGTTATCGTGTAGTTGTTCACCCCACAGAGTAGGTTTCTGCTAGCTTAACAGATGAAACATCTGTCCTGTCCCGTTTCCGGTGTGCTGCCTAAAGATGAAACATCTGGGCAACTACAAGCTTCCACCTACTCTGCAATTTAAAACTTTGACTTACAAATTGGAATTCAGACTTTACCTATTTGCTTTTGTGCCCATACCACTCCTCTACGGTTTGAGAGTTTGAAAAAGGGGTCATTTCAAAAAGGAGCCCTAGCAACAAAACCAGACACAGTGATTTTGCTTCCCATTTGCACTTATAGTAAGAGTACATATCACTGGTTTTATAACTAGTTATTTTATAATCTCAAGTTACATACTCTACAAAGTGAAATACCAGATTCATTCATTGGAGGTGATCACAAATTAAAACTAATCAAATTTGATTAGTCAAGTACTTGATTTAGTTTGGGAAATGGGTTGAACTGATTACTTGTCAGCACTCAAACACTTTTCTGGAATTAATAATGTGTCAATAAGAAATGCCTAATTGCTCTGATTGGTGCCAGGCATATCCTTATTGGCTAATTTATTAACTAACAGCAGTTCATGCAGGTTAGGTGTGTTATCATAGTTGAAAGACAGAAAATCCCTACACCTAGTTTGGGAAAAGATGTTTTTGCTGTAGACTAAGTTGGATTTCATCAGCTCAGAAGCTTGGGCGCACCGTATGAAAGTTTAGTGATAGCCGACAAAATCAACTAAAAGTCCCTGCTTTCAATTTTTTTTTAAAGTGCCACTGAGACCAGAATTTTGGTATTCCTTATTTTTACATTTTCGAACATAGTTTGTGGTTCGTAGTCACCATGCCAAATTTTAACTTATTACGACAACTAGAAGTCGCTTTTTTCGGACGGTTTTTGTCGAGATTTTGCGGCCGCCATTACTGGCCCTTGCTCCGGAAGCTGGCTTGCGAATGAGCGGAAATGACGTCAGAGGCTCACCTCAAACCTAGTGCCTTCACATGGTTACTTGCCACTGGAAAGTAAATTGTCCTCGAGGAAAGATTTCTTGCCAAGTGTTTGTCTACGACTTTGAAATCTTCCTTGCTGCAGCAGTAATGACAGATAGTACTTGTGTTGTACAATGCCACAATAATAAATCCAACCACCGAGCTGGTATTTTCCTTCATTGAAGCCCTGCGAGCGGACCCGCAATGGAAAAAAGGACAATGTTCTTACTCACACACAGTGCGAATTTCAACCCGAGAGGCGTTTTGATCACTTCACGGACGAGTTTTTCCAGAAGGCTGTTCATGTCGCAAGATCTCAGAGGTCGATTATTCCATTGCCCATTCCAACTATATGGTAAAAAGGACCGAAAGAAAACATTATCTGCGCGAACAAGACGAAAGGTAACTTACCTAATCTTATAACGCGGTTGAAGTGATAGTTTGTTTCTTCTTTCACGCATCCACCATTGAGCAAAACTGATTCTCTTTTAACGTATTTTGAAATTTATCATCGTCGTGGAAAACCCTTTCAGTTCTGCCGTCTGCTAGCGCGAAGATCCTCGGCGAATGCAATCCTGACCGCCGTGATTAAGCTGATATAGTTTGTACTGCTTATCTTTTCCTTTTTTAATTCCGCGTGTGTTAATTTCAGAGCAGTAATCGCTTAGAAGCATGGACATTTATTTTATAACAAACCATCCTGAATGTGGAGAAACTTTTCTCTCTTTATTCTCTGTCGGTGAACAGTCGATTGACATTATTGTTCGGGCAGTAGCAAAACTTAGGTTAGGTAATTACAACCTAAGAATTGAAAATAGAAGACATTCCACCCCTAAACTCCCTGAGCACCTGAGAATTTGTCAATGCTGCAGCTCAAATGAAGTTGAAAACGAAGTACACTTCCTCTCATCTTGCAATAGATATGATGCAATTAGAAAATCTTTAATGGACGATATTATTAGTAAATATTCCGATTTCGATTCTTAAAATTGTATTTCTGTTAAATAGCATTGACGCTTTCACTTGTAAAAAATTAGGTTACTTCATTTACGAATTTTGCATTAAGAAATGGATCAATAGACACAGGAATTGTAAATTAATCGATTTTGCAACTTTTTTTCTTTCTCCTTTCTATGTGCAATGGCATTTGTGATTGAAAATGCAAATAAAATGTTGTTGTTGTTGTTCGAGAAAAAGGCTTTAATAGATCGGATCGTCGGTGCGTGGAAATTGAAGTTGGGAAAAAAATATCACACGCCACAATTTGCCTAAGGGTTTAACAATGTTATTTATTTTTGCCTGTCATAGCAATCTTAGTAAATGAACTACTAAGAAAAATGATTAAATGTCAAGTCATTATTTTTACGCAGCGAATAAGGCAAGCGAAAGCTTCGTTTCCTCGGCGGTCCGCATGTTGTTGTTGAGCAGCGGAAAATTTTCCTTGTGGCTTTTAATTTTCACTACAAATATTTAGATTCCGGTCACACAAGGCCTCCAGTTCTTGAAAAAAAAAAGGTTTTGATTTATTTCACTTCTTTCGGCTCAGAAAAAGAATTATATAAAAACTGTTTAAAATATTTAGCAGCGCCAAGCACTTGTGTTTCAATGTGTTGAGTGACCACTGTACTATGATAGACACGATAAGCTGCCTGACAGCTGATTACAACAATTACGGTTTTTCAAGAAAGTTTCCCAGACTATGCCAAGAATGGCCAAAAATTTCAATGCTTTTTTTAAAATATATAATGAACATAAGCAATGGCAGACAAAGTATCGCTTCTTTTATTTTCTCCCACACCAACAGTCACATCGATCGACCCATGGTTGAGAATTCGCAAGCATCAAAGTCTAAAGTTTTCATAGGTGTTTTGTCTAAATTTCCACAGCTTAAAAGATCAATTCTTCGAATAGCCATGTCTATTTTGCTACAGGGTTACAGTGGATAAAAGTTACACAACCTATCTTGGAATGGACAACTTTATGATCGCTGGATAGCGGCTGAACAGCTGGCTGGATCGGCGCTATACAAGGTTTGAACAACTGAGATGAAGCGATAAATTTTATCCACCGGACAGTGACTTATCCGTTAAAAAAGAGTTATCCACTTTCTGAGCAACTGAGGCCTGAACTACAATCATTGTCTAAGCATATTTCGCTTATGTTTTGAACTCCCGCCAAATAACTCAAATAATATGGTTAGAAAAAAAACTTTAAACAGTTTGTTGACAAGATTATTAGTTGAAACCTCACATCCGTTCTTACATCGTACGGTAAGCTTCATTTGCCGAATGAAACGAATCCTCAGAGGCTTCGGAAGCTAAAGACTGTTCCGAATCGTAGAAATACTCTTCGGAGGTTTCGCAGTCGACGGTAGACATCTTCAGTCAAAACACAAGGAAACGCGACTGAGGTGAGCCTCTGACTCACCAACTATTAAACTGCGCAATCACCCAGGAACACGTTTTCAGTAATGGCGGACACATTTTACGCGACTTTGGAGCTAAAAAATATTAGGATGGAAGGTTTGTTGTTCAGTTTTCTGGAGAAATATGAACAAAACGCGATATTCTGCGACAGAATTTGGCCGAAATAAACCTATGAATTTTCGTCCCAGTGGCACTTTAACATTTCTATGTTCATTTCGCTAGTTCGAGACTTAGTAGTACGGGCTGCGCATGTCCTTAATTCTACTTATCATTGCAGTAGACTAAAATATTGTTTCAAGAAAGCATCCTGTTTTGCCACAGCCTGGTCATTATAATTAGTTGGTTTGTTTGTTTATCTGTTTTTGTTTTTGTTTTTTGTTTTTGTTCTGCTTTTTACCAACTGCTCTTGATCATGAGTTATCATCATTTATTTCTTGTGACAACAGCAAACACAAACTGGCAAACGATGCGTCATCTTGGCAGCCCTGCTAATAAAAGATGTGTCATCTTAAGAGCAGGAATGGTTGCTAATGACACAAAGAAACAAATATTCTTTAATCGAGTTTCAACTCTTGCATATTTTTTTCTCAAACATTACTGCTGAGAGAGTTGAGAAGACTCATTACAAAGAGAGATTGGCCTGTATTAATTAAGTTATGGACTGGCAAAATGAACATAGAAATAAAATTTCATATATCTTTCCAAATCACAGTTAATATTAGTGGCAAAAAAACCCATCATCTCAGTGAAAAGTCCTTCTACAAAAGGAAGTGTCTCTATTGTCTGACTTAATAAATTGTTATAGATCAAAAAAGCAAAGCCAAAAAACATTAATTTCGTCTCATTCTTTCCTTAGAATCCTAGTTCAATCAGACCTCATAAATAAATTGATGTGGATTAGATGAAATTTTTTAAATAAATTGTGTATCCAACTTGCCATGCAATGCTGTTTTTCCCTCCAAAATTTTGCTTTCATGAAGCACTGATTGAAGCTGATACAAAATAGCCAGAAAAGTGTTGTCCCTGTAGTAAACTGTCCAGCTCTTTCAAATATTTACCAGTGTCACGAATGGTAGTTGACAAAGGCAAGAAATCTGAAAACGACAAGGTTGAGAAGGTCATTTGTAACACTTGCACAATGTAAATGAAATTCACTTAATGAGAAGAGCTTGTTTTATTACAATCACAGATTGAAAGGGATAGGATCACTGGCCAAGGAGACACCTTGTGTGGGACATAAAACTATGTACATCAGGTAAAACCACCCAATAGATTGAGAAATATGTTTTGAGAACAAGATTAACGGGAACAAGATTCACCTTTAATCCATCAAACTCTTTTCAAGTATGTCATCATACTGAAATGGTGGGGTTAGAGAAACTGTGGTGCTGCGTCGGTGGGGACGTGAAACACAAAATTGAAAGTTGGTGGCCAATTTACCTTATCAACTCAGTTGATAAATCCAATTATTAGCATAAATGGTGTTTTGTCATGAATGACAAATATACCTGTGAATGTGCTCAATGTTAATTTTAACATGGATAATATGAGTAATGCTTACAAATCCTTTGTATCCAATTGATAGAAGTTGATAGAGCAGTAAAATGACCCATCAGGTCAAAGAGATGTACTCGTATAAAGAGGGGAGTCATATCAATGGGTTTAAAGATAAGAAACAGACAGGATTTTTTTTCAGGCCAAAAAAGTAATAGCCACAATAATGAGGTAGTTGTTTCTTGATAGAGTGGTTAAGATCCTTAGATGGGGTTCAACAGTATAGATAGTATGAATTTACAACAAGAGTAATCTTTAATTGAGGCAGTCATTAAGGTGGTAAAAATAATATTGACTAATGACATTGACTGTAACAATGAAATCAGCTTTACCAACACCCACTTAATAAAACACTCTGTTGGGCCAACTGCTCATTGTTTGGCCAATCTTCCAACCTTGCGCATTACCCTCTGACACACCAACTGCCGAAAGGGGTTGACTTACTAAATACATGTAACACTCTTGCCAGAAAGAGTTGCCCTTAAAGTTTTGTTTTAAGCCTTAGGCATTATATGCATGTATACTAGGCTTTGATATGCATGTGCCAGTTGCTGGAATGATGATAATAATAATTAAAAACAATATTATAATTATAATAAGAACCTTCCCAGAATGCTTTGCACCAGAAAAATTTCAATGCAAAATAACTTAGTTAATTTGTGGTCGAAGAGAATGCTGTACCATGTGTTATTTACAACTTCGTGAAAGTTATCCCTCATATTAACGTTAGGGTGATGACGTCATTATTCACGTGACTATGGCAAAAAATATGTTTTAGCTCACTGCAAGAACAGGCCTCCATCAATTCAAAAGCAGATAACGTGCCCTGATAGTCATTGGAATGGGCAATATGGAAATTGCCACTTGACATCTGGCATTTGAAAGTTAAGGTGGCTCTGTACAGGAGCATTTCCCAGGGGACTGGTAAGGAGTCAGTAACTATGGCAGTTTAAGGCGGAGAGAAACAAAGCTTGGCTGGTTAATAGTACTTCGCATGAAAGTAATGACCATGATATGCTCACTGTTGTGACGTCATTGGTCACGTGACCAGAGCGCACAGAAAATTCAAATCACTTTAAAACTGCTTTAAGCTCAATAAACTCGTAATTTCTCACAGTAATATCGCAGAAAAAATTGCAAGTTATTCAAAAACGTTCATTATTATTTTTCCTTTTGAAAAAAGCCCAATGAAAAATGAACCGTAAACTTTTGATAATCCCCTGTTTTGTGAGGTTTTAATATAAATGTAAAAACGAATCAGCATATTTGGTTTCAAACTATGCTCTTTCTAACTACGTTGACAGTTTTTTTTTAAAAATTCGTTTTCATAGAGCTTAGGGATGTGAATTTGCAGGCACGCGGAGTACTGGGCACCAATGTCACGGATTGCTCAGGAAGACTGGTGCACTTTTTAGGCGCGGCGGCATAGCTAGCGACAAAAGCTGAAAAATGGGGTTAAAAGGTGTTTTGCTCGCTTTCTGTCGGTCCGTTTCTGCTAAAGAATTGTTAATGGTTTTTCCGAAAGAGGACAGCACTTCATTTCTTGCTGCATTGCTCATGTCAGGTACGTGTAATTATAGCTTTTTATTGTCTTCGGTAAACAGCTTAATATATTAGCAGGGCTTTACCGATCGATCATTTTTGTTTAATGTTTCATATTTATCGTTGGTCCAGTGCTTAAATAATTTGCCATTTTCGTTCCGGTAGCAAAAAGCCGAAAGATAGACACGTAGGTTGGTAGCTAAAGTTTATTAAGTTTCGTAAGTCTTTAAATAAGCGTTATATGAAGTGATGTAGTTTTTGTACACTCGTCTGTGAATCGTACATGTATGTTATTTGTTGGCCCAGTAAAAGTGTAGTATCGCATCCTTTATGTTTTCAGTAACTTTAATTACAGCGTTGCTGTTAAAATTAATGTTTCAAACAGCTATTGCTCAAAGCAAGAAGGTCAGGCTATTCTCTTAATGTTGATACTGGCAGATTAGCTTAAATTCTTTTGTGTAGCATCATTTAAGCTTACGTGTTGTAAACATCTCGTAACAACATAACATAACACATAACATACTTTATTTTATCTCCATCTCCATTTGTTTATTAGCTGGGCTTTTCTTCACTGCTTGCAAATTATTTGTATACATCTAATGACTCACGAATGTTTCTTAGATCAAGTAAGGTTCAAAGCTATAGTTCGCATGATTTTGATGACAAACAACAGATTTAAATTTCGAATTAGGTACATGTAAAACTTTTATTAAAAGTTATGTGTTGATCACTTTTGGGAAAATATGCTTAAGATAATCGAGTTCAAAGCAGGTGAATGTAATTGTTTTGTACATCTCATTCTCTACTTTTACTGATTAAGTTATTCCATAATTTGCAGGGTAAAAAATTAACTTCAGTGCTTGAATCATTGAATTGCAACTCGGGCCAGTATCCTTGAATTCCAACCTCGTCCCCAGGGTCTTTTCACTTGCTCGCTTAGTATAGTGGACCGGGCCATTTAGATAAAGTGGCTTTCAAAATCCTCTAGTCTAAATCAAAAAATTTAAAACCATATTTACTTGGATAGACCCCTCCCAACCTGGGTGAGAAGTAAGTCTTTTATCCAGGGATTTCGCCAGTAATCATGTGGAAAAAGTACCACATACTGTAGAACTCTAAGTAAAAACAAACCTCAACTTTTAGTGGCCCTGGTCAGTTTTAAATTGCTACTGGCAACCAGGAGACTGTCAATTTTTAGCCCTGAAGTTGTTGTTTTCACTGATCCTTTTTTATCTATACTAGGCATGTATATGTCAGCAGTGATCAGTGATGCAGCTTTTCTTACAGTGAAGGTATGCACATGGAAGATATCAATCACATAATTATCCCAGCTTACGTACTATCTTACTGTTCAGTAAAATGAACTGGGTCAAATGCAGTGATCGGTTTAATTTGGGTTCGGTAGTTGAACACAATTAAACCAACAATATGCATACAGCAGTGTTTGATTCCAATTTCTGAACCCAGTCAAACATAATTAAGCACAGTTAAACAGTTTAAAATCATTCAAATATACCAGAGATTTAAACCATCTGCCTTTAAGTGTGTGAGAACAAGCACAAATTTCTGTAGTGTGGAATTTGAACATGATCTGTTTTATATTGTCGTGTAAACACATAGAAGACTGGGTGGCTAAGACAGCCTTTTCGGAAAAAGAAAATTTGGCAATCCTAATACTCACAAAGGCAAATAAAAGTTGAACCAAGGAAAAAATTAAATCACAACATTTACATGAGTGTTCCATCAAGACTTCCATTGGGGTAGGTGATGAAAACCTTATACCCACTTAAGTTACAAAATCCATTTTTCACGGTGATGTAAGATTTATTCTTGATGGTTAAAGGGTTAAAACTTAATGCAGAATGAATCAAACAGTTATACCATGTATGGGTTTCCGTACCACAGTGATTATTGTGACCCAGTACTACTACTGGGGCAAGCTCACACAGGTATGACTTGTACAGTTATGAGATGTTGTGCTGTAATCATTAAACAAATACAGAGAAACAAGAGGAAATCGGGAGGAACTTGTACCAGAATGAAAATCATGCTGGTATTATGAAAACACCCCCTTAGCCTAAAGTTGAGCAGCTCTCAAGAATGTTTAACAACATCCTCAGAGACCCAGGGGCAGTAACGCCCTGATTTCATGAGACCGGTACAAACTCAGACTGGTACGATTTTGTTTACATGAGACCGGTCTGAAAGTCAGACTGGCATGAAGTGTTTACCTGAGACCAATCTAAACTCTGTTTGTGTTAATATGGTCCGCAACCATCCCATCCTTAAAAATCCACTTTATCTATTATCCAACAGCTTGGAATGCTCCAACGCCACTTATTAAACGTGCATACCCAAAACAAATATCTCAGACCAATTGGAACCCTGTTCATGCTTAAGTGGCTCCCCAGTCTGATTTTAAACCGTTCTGAGTCATTCATATTGGTTCAGCAGCAGTGATGAGTTAAACCAGCCTAAGGCCCTGTTTACATGAGTGACTTTATCCCGGGATGACTTTTATCTCCTCCCGGGGTGACTTTCATTGCGGTGTCTGGTCATTTACCTGTAAATGTTTACATGATTTGGAGCTGAAATGTGTTCACCCTGGGACGATTTCATCCCGGTCTTCAGCACGGGGATGAAATCGTCCTGGGGTAAACACCATTTCAGCTCCAAACCATGTAAAAACGTACAGGTAAATGACCAGACACTGATGTGAAAGTCATCTCGGGATGAAATCACTCGTGTAAACACAGCCTAAGATGATAATTATTTTATACTAGCTTCATGTTTCGTACGTTTCGTGTAAACAGAGGTAAGCATTTGGAGTCGATCTGAAGTTGTACCGGCCCAAGTTGGTACCATTCTCATAGACTACAAGCAGTCTCTCATTTTTCTCTGGCGCGTGCACACTGACTGTTCTACTATTGGTAATTGTGATAATTAAAATCTGCTTTGTTTTTCTTACAGGTTTTTATTCCATCAACCTGATGTCAGGAAAATATGGCAGTTTATTGTAAGGGTTTGGTTAAGAAATTTGTACTTTTAGCTATATTCCCAGACACACTTTATCAATTCAAATTAAAAATTTGAAGAGCAGTTTTGAAATAAGGTTATATATTTTTTTGTCTTTTTCCGCTTAACATTTTGATGTCATTGATTAGTTTGACTGACCCCTCAGTACTACTAAGTGGATGATGTATGAAAATGGAATGAATCCTGGAGTACCTTTTAGGGCTCTACTTCAAAATATCTGATGAGTACACCCTGCCCCATATCTTTTTTGGGGGGAGTATCCCCCCAACTACTATCCCAGGAATGAAGAGTCAGACCTATTTGATTGAATTCTCTTTATGGGGAAAACTATATCGATTGACTGATTCACCAGTCTGATCCCTTTTTGTCAGTTCATTGCCTATTAGGTTTCAGACTATTCTGAAATGATTTAGGAAGAGGCTATTCCTTTTGTTTTTCTTTGGTACCAGATTATGGCAATCAGTGACAATGGTTATTGGTGACAAATTATCAAACCAAAAAGAACTAAAGTCTCGAGATCTACTGCCATCACGGTCTGGGGTAGTAAGAGAGTGATTCATAATCTGTGCATCAAATAAAGTCACTAGTCATTACTGGACCATTTGTTATTCGCATTGGCAACACTGAAGTCACAGAGTGATTGATTGACTGATTTATTGATTGACTGATTGATTGATTGATTGATTGATTGATTGATTGATTTTTTAATTGGCTGATTGACTGATTTATCAGCCAGTTGGTTGAGTGGTTGATTGATTGACTGATTGGTACTTAAAATAGATGAATGAATTGATTCACCTGAATTACATGTAAGTAATTACATGCATAATGCTGCACTTCTTCGCATCTTCCTCTGGCAGTAAAATAATACCCGGCATCAGTCGAAACATAAAATAATTTTCAAGCCCCAATGTCATGACATAATTGTAAGCAAATAATTTATTTGTAATTAGCAAGTAGTAGGTAAGAAGGCATATTGGAGAGCAGGACTATTAGAGCTTTTACAGTAATTTAAGTTATATTTCATATTAACTCCAGTAAGCTACTCCTTCTGAGTAACTACCACTATTGGACAGTCAAGAAAGGAAGCAATGCCCTGGGATGTTTTAGGGTTCTCTACTTCCTACTATTAATTAAACTTCCTGGGGAATTAATACAAGTAAATAAGGTACATCATCATCATCATCATCATCATCATCATCATTCAACTACAGCGTCATTTTACCATATAAGGAGACAAATATGAGTATGAGAGCGTCTTACACTGTAGAAAACGTATTGCACTATAGTATCCCAGTTTCAAATCACTTATTGAATAAAGCATTTAAATTGCTTAGATATTTAAGTTTATATTACCTACAACAGAGGCTTATTTAAAATTTATGAAACACTGGTTCTAATTTGATGAGAGGTGTATTACTAATGATTAACTAATAATTATAATATTGTTTTCCGGTCTCACTTGTAATAATAATAATAATAATAATAATAATAATAATAAGAATAAGAATAAGAATAATATTAAAAGATATACCTTTATTGATAGTCATAATGAAGATAGAATGGACAGATAAGAATAAGATGCTAAGAAATTACAATCAAATTATTAGTTTAAAAAATTTTTAAGAAGTAAAATTCTTTTCTTAATTCTTAATTCTTTTTCTTATTGTTGATAGTAATGATAATCTGCATTACAATCAATCAATAGGTTAAAAATACTAATGATTTATGAAAAGGTAATAAAGTATTCTAATAGTTAAAAGTATATATATCCTAGTGGCGCTCATTCGTGAAACTCAGAATAAATAATAAAATCAATCAAAAGTCCCTATCTAATGGCTCCCTCGGTTGCTTCAATAAGAATAATAAGAATAATAATAACAATGATTACGTACAGCAGCAACAACAACATATACCTCAAATAGCTAGGGAACCAATCAGAATACAGTCGAAATTCTTCTCGTGACCACTCTCATAAGGGATGGTTCACAATTTATGTAGAGGTAGGGCTATGGTGATTTTAGATTTTTTCCCTTGCATTTTTTGAAAGCCCTCCCCCCATTATTTGGTGTGTGTTTTTCCCTGGCCCTCCTCATTGCATAACCCACAACAGTAGGCAAAATATCATAACCCCCCCTCCTCCACCACCACCATCCAAAACACCCTGATGACTAAAACAAGGCATTTTTAGTCTCACAATTAACTACATAATGACAATTGTTTAATAAGCAACACTAGTAATTAGTTTATTGAGAATGAAAAACTTAAATTTATCAAACTGATGATAAGCATAAATAAAAGGATACAGCTTACATTCACCACAGTCTTCTAAACCAGCTAAAAATGGCCATTTAATTGGTTTGTTGAGGCATCATTCCATTAATATAATTTCACATGAAAAATACACACAGAATGCTCACGTGATACAAATAGAATTAAGTTTTCTAGAATACCTTAAGGACGTATTATCTTGCAATGTTCTCGAGTCAATTGTGGCCATTTTTAATGTGGTCTATACATGCTGTACAACCAGTTATAAAGCAGTTAGTGGTTTCATAGCTTAACCACCAATTGGAATATAAACGTAAGAACATGGACTCTCCTCTGCAGAGGTGCCCAATGGTATCCCCTCAATAAATTTTTAAATAAAAATTAAAAAGTAATAGCGCGGGGGACAACGGGAAGAGTGAAAGGCACGGTCTCCCTCCTCTTTCCTCATCCCCGCCTCTTAGAGATGTAAAGAGACCTCTGGAGAAGAGAGGAACATGGAATTATAAAGAAATGTTCTGAGAAAGCAAGCGTCAGCGTGAGTTAATTATTCATTGACATCGACTGTTACTTTGTATCTATAAGCTCCAGCTATACTAGAACTTCATTTACAGATCCTTCTGCTAAATATTGGTAAACGGATGGTGGCGGTTTTTATGGAATTTTTTGAATGGTCCCCCCTTATACCTTCTTTCACATTGGGAGAAATTTTCGATAGCCCCCCCTCCCCCAAAACCTAAAAGGAAAAATCATAGAACCGCTGAAAAACACCATAGCCCCCCTCTACATAAATTATGAACCTTCCCTAAGTGAACAGCTCTAGTTACAACCAGCATAGTGAAACCCCATTTGAATTGTCACTTAAACTCTGTAATGAAAAGCTCTCATAAGCGATTGTTCCCGTAACCAACTGCGACCGCTTTGTTGAATTTCTGACTTGTCTTATTCTTTGTTTCTTATAATTGCTTGAAGATGACCACTCAGTCAACACTTAAATAAAACTACTCACTTCTTGAGCTAATTCAGAGTAATACATAGCATAAGTGCTAATGGTTGTTGACTTGTACATGTACATGTACAGTGTATATACGCAGTCCTCTTCTATAAAAAAAATTAATATTTACATACAAATCTACAGTACTATTGGTGACCATCAAAAGCTCTCATAAGCGACCACCCTCCATTGTTTCACCACGTGGTTCTTTTACAAGAGCCCCTTCTCGTTAGACTATAAGCAGTCTCTCTTTCCGCTCAGGGTAGTCGAGCGAAACAAGCGAGCAAGAGTGGACGAAAATAGCCTGCTGCATTGTTACGTGACAAGCCAAGTGTAGCAAGCTGCAAATCGCCTGCTGCGTTGATACACCCGGATCACTACACTCACGTATCAACGTGGCAGGCAATTTTTTCGTGTGTCACGTAACAATTCGTGCTTGCTTGCTTGTTCGTTTTGCACGACTATCCCTGAGTGGAAAGAGAGACTGCTCGTAGTCTACTTCTCGTAATTAAGCGACCAGCTCTGGTTGCAACCACTTTTCTGAACTCTCGAGGTGGTTGCTTATGACAGCTTTGACTGTAATGAAACCTGTAATATTCACAGTAGATTATATCTATGAAAACCAGTGACATGACCTCTTGTGCAATTTGAGATAAGATTGGCGATATTCCTAAAAAAAATTGTGCTTCTCAATTTGTCTTACACCGTTTGCATTCAATTACTGTAGCTTCTTCTTGTACACAAACATAAATGCAAACTTACAAGAAGACTTATTCTCCATGTTTGCTGGAGCCTATCGATTGTCCACAATCAATAACGTTCCCTTATGTACCGGTCAAATTGAAGCTTCAACATACCCCAGGCATTTGACTGTGCATCATGCCTGGAGAGGGGGGAATTTGAGCGTTGCTTTGGAAGGGTGGTGAATTTGAACCAAATTTATATCTTGTTCTAGCCTAATACGCCTGTGAGTTTTTTCGTTTTTTACAGGGTTTTATGGATTTCTAGGATAGAATTTCGCCTTTGTTACTGAATAACTCTCTCAAAATGGTCTTTAAAAGAAGTTTGAAGGTGTCTTTACGGCATATCTCTCTCTGAAAACCGTGAACAGCGTTTGCTTGAAGACGAAATTTGTCTTTGAGGAGAGGTATTACAGTACTAATTGATGGGGCATTCGAACGGCTTTTTTGCCCCGAGGGGTGGAATTTGAACATGCCAATCGTCAAAAGTTCAAATGCCCGGGGGGCGGGGAGGGGGGAGGATGTTGAAGCTTCAATTTGGCTGGTACATTATATTAGGCCCTTTCGACCTAGAAAAGCCCAAGATGATATTAATAGGATCAACAGTCAAATACAAAATAAAGTAGTTTGTTAGCTTACCAGTTTCAACAGCGATACATTGGTACATGACTGATGAATTCTCTTTTTTTTCTCGGATAAGACATGTGGACATTTGCTGAAGACCGGGGCTGATGATCCAAGTCGAAACGAGGGCTACCCGTATAGCTTCCATTTTGCTAAAACTGCCCTGTGGGAGAGGCTATTTTCGTACGCTGGGTGAACCCTGATACATCCGAAAGTAAGAACCAGTGCCGTCTTCGTTTTACGAGGAACAAGGAACGTACAAAACTATAAAATATACCTATAGCCATAGCCCTTGCCTTCACAACAGTGCAAATCCAGGCCAAAATTCATCAAGTCCCGCGCTCTGTTCGCCCGTGATACTGACGTGTGACGCGTTATCAGACGTTTGTATGGAAGAATGCATTAGAAGCTAACCCTAGAGTGCATGATCTTAGTGGTGCTCTGCTGGTCGGATCGTAAGAGATTGTACACTTAAGATTGACTGGACCGATCAACCTCCCACTCCTAGTGATGGAGTTGGTGTCCTGTAGATGCGAAGGCCAATGCCAAACACAGCGATGTTCCTGTGGGAAGACCAGACTCGCTTGTAGTGATGCATGCATCTGTGGAGATTACTGTCTGAACAGGCTGCATGACACATACTGAAGACAATGAAGTTGATGACAGTGACAAGGATGATGATGGTGATGTCTTTTTTGACGGCAACTGATTTGGTGCTTCACGGCAAAGTAAGAGTGACAGCACTTCCAGTGTTTTTGATGTTGTTCTCCACATGTTCCAGAAGAACAACAGCAAAAGCATTATTTAGTTTTTACTAGTGAAAACTAAATACAGTGTGTATATAGTTAAGATTCGGAATTGAATAAACTTATCAAATTGAACCGTGGTATGCAGACATGTACTAGCACCTGTCTACAGTACAGTTGTTGCTAGGGTACTAAATTATCTCTTATATCTTTGTTGGCGCAATTATGAGCAAAAAAAGAAAAGAAAAATATTCTAGAAGAAAATTTTGCTGTCCCAAGGGCTTATGTCGAAAAAGTGTATTTATTATTCCTTTTAGATGAAAAGGAACTGACAAAAGGCTTTCTAATTACACTCCAAAGCCGTTGCAAGGGTAAAAAGTGTAATAATTTTAATTCTCACTATGAGATGTATATCTTCTGAAAGTTTGAATTGAAATGGATAAATAAATTGAGAGATATGCTTCATTTTGTATGTTTTATGATTTGAGGGGCAAAATTTCTCCCCACCCACCCCTCCGCAAAAACATGCAATTTTCTCGCTTATGCTCAGGTTTTGTGTCTGGAAACAGATTAGTTACAATTCAGCACACCCTAAGCTTTACATTGATACCAAAGAAACTATGTCCCGTGAGGGGTGGTACGAAAATGTATTTTTGGGGTCTTGATTAATAATATAAGTGAAATAGGTCACCAGTTCTCAATATACCTCTTGTCTTTGCCTTTCTTTTCTAAAAGGGCGATCATGGTCTGTTTTTGCCAACTAAACAATTGACCATGTTCGTGGGAGAAATTCAGGGAATCCATAAGGCATTTCTCTAAAAGCGGCCAAAACGCCATGTAGAATTCAACAGTTAATCCATCATTTCCTGGCGTTTTGTTCCTGTCAAAGGTTTTTAAAGCTCCAAACAATTCCGCTATGGTGAGTTTCTTATCTAAAATTTCCCCTCCTCATACCAGTTGACTCTTGATCTAATGATGGCTCCTTGAGCGATATACTCATAATGGCGATCATATTCGGTTTGAAGGATGTCTAGGTCGTTCATGTTTTCTACATTTGGATTCTCATCACACTTTCTTTGGCATTCTTTAAGATTGTTCTCTAATTTGTTTAGTTCTGCTCTTCTTTCTTTCGCTTTCTTTTTACTATAGTCAATTGTTTCGTAACGAACTTTATATTTTGTAAAGTCCCACAGAACTCGCAGATCTTGTATTTCTTTCCCCCCTTTAATCCATTCATTATATCTTTCTTTTATTTTGGTTAGGTAATATTCATCGTCTAGTAAACTAGAGTTGAATTTCCAAAAAGAGGGTCCACGTGGTGATTCCTGTATGCCGTTAAAGTGATGGCTGAGTGGTCAGATCTGATTGCAGGGATGATTTCTACCTTAACTACGTCTTCTTGTAGATCGCTAGGTATCAGGGGGGGCTGGCAGCTACCTTTGATCTTGCCGCTTTTGGCCTCTACATGATTGTCCCAGGAAAGAAATCTGTCAATCATTTGAAAACTCTAACGAGCATGCGCGCAGTGCAACGAAGTCTCGCGCGAACTACTCGAGAATATATGTTTTTTTGTTCGTGGTGACTCAATTGTGGAAAAGGAATTCGTTTTTTGTTATTGTTTATTTGTTGTTAGTATTTTTGGCGACAGTACAGCGCTTGGACACCACATTTCTCTAAATTCTGGATCTGTGTACACTCCTGCTGTGTATTATGTCAAGAACATGAGCGTGATGGTTGTGTTATCGAAAACATAAACGTTCGCGGTGTCAACAGCCACTTGACCTGGGAAATGTCATTAAAGTTGCAACTTTCGACCTTCCATTTCGATGCATTTCTGTTTCTGAGACCATCAAAATCGATGGAATGAAAGACCAGCTTTATTTTAGCTTAGTAGAGCAGTCAATATTGAATATGCAAGTGACAAGTTTCGGCCTGAGATTTTCCCAGTTGAGTGTTGAACAAACTACGCTCAAGTTATAACTATATTCTTAGCAGATGATTGTGGATTTCGTCATCTCAGGAAGATTTATAAGAATCTTTTTACTGTGGAAACTGTAGAATCTTCCAGCCAACAAAGCGAAAAGAGGAGATTTTGATTGCGAGTCTTCTTTAAGTCTGTTTCACAATGAAGACACAAAATCGAACGCGAAGGCTTAGAATGTATTAAAAATGGGCTTGCACTTTCACATGCACTTGTCTAAAGTTTTTTGCGTCTTATTTACAGCTGTAAGCGTAATTACGTGTAAAACACCACGTTTATTTTATGGAATTCTTCTTTTTTTGGCTTGAGTGTTTCTTGGCGGCAGTTGTTTCTGCAAATATATTGGTTGGTTGCAGTTACAAGAAAAATAAGAACATTTGAGATGATAGAATTTTGCAACTGGAAAGGATAGCTTATAAAGGACAACCAACAAAAGAAGAATGTTTAACCTTACAAACAGAGCTGTCTGAGGTTTGCTTGTTTTGATAAGAGAACTTAGAGAACTGGCAGAGTAAATACACCTAGGTTTAGGAAAACTCCCTAGTTCCATATATTGTACTGACATGCTAAGTTTAATTCAATGGAAAATGCAATGAACTATCACATTTTCAAGCATTTTCCCACATTACGCATGCAACTGCCCTATGAGAAGGTTTATAAACATTTGCTAGGGTAATCTGAAAAGATTGAAGGATTTGCAATTATATGATTTTTTGTCTTTTGCCTGTAGCCTGTACAAGAAGCTTAATTCAAAGGAAAGACATTCAGGCCCATTTTTCTTAAGTGTCAGTGAAAAATGTGTAGTTTGAGTTCAGTAACACCAGGTGAACTATGCAATAATGGAGTATTAGACAATGCAAAAGGTCTAAACTGTCCCTTCTGTTAAAAGAGCAATTGACTTCTGCTCACACCCCTTCAGACATTTGTACTTCTGATGAGGAAACAGTTCCAATTGCCAAGGAGAATTCAGTTTTTTTGAAGATGGATACATATGAAATAAATCAGGTGTGAACTGCCTGAAGTAACAGATGTGGCCATAAAGGGCTTGCAGTTTTTAAATGGTTTCAACTTGAGCAGTTGAAAAGGCAAATTTGATCCTGGTCGAGAATGAATTTTTTCAAGTTTGCTTTTTCAACTGCTCAAGTTGAATGCATTTAACTGTGAGGATCATTACTTCAGAACTGTTACCAATAAGGTAGGAGAAAACAGGTCAAAACACTGTTGTATTGCTGGGTGTCAAAACGAGGCTGGCATGCATTCAGTAACTGTTTATGAAGGAGATGTGAAATAACCCCAGAATGGCTGAACAACCATGGTTGCTCTAAGTGTGCAACAGTCCTTTTGAAGTGTTTTCAGAAAATTAAGGATTAACATAGCTGGCCCTATATATGTCATCAGTCAAAGTCCCTGTACAACCAAAACCTATGCCCAAAACATATTTATCAACATGCATCTTGGATCACCAACGCCTGCCAGATCCAAAGTGATGGTGTGTTTGCCAGAGTATCTTTACTTTACAGACTGTCGGAACCTTTGCAAACTCCACCCCCAAATGATTGTTTTGTTTGCAAAAGCTGTTCAACATCAATTGCACTGTGAAGAAAAATTCAAGTCCCTTCAGAATTCAAATGCCAATTTTCCACAAACCCATTCATGGTGAAATATATGAAGCCAAGGTCACCAAGTAAATATGTGAAATGACTGGCTGAAGTATTGCTGTCAGTTGAGCAACCTGGCCCCTTTAAGTTTCAGTTCTCACCCCAGAGGTGTGACAGACAAAATCTAAATGAAAAATTATTTCACCTTTTTCTCCAAAATAATGAGCTTTATTATGAGGTATACCTACACACTGTAGCCAATATCTGTGACTCACGTGGCGAAGTCAAAGAGCAAAGTGTTGTAAACATCACCTCTCAGCTTTTCACCATTTAAGGATTCTAGAGAGCTGTACATGAAAAAATCTCTTGTGGACTGTAAGGTAGTAACATAACTTGGGCAAAACAGAAAATAATTTGGATCAACAAAACCTCCACAATTAATTGTTGACTCCTCCTGGGTAGTTCCTATAAAGAAAGAAAAATTTACAGTGTATGTGAATGAAACAAGGACAAAGTCTCGAGCGACAATTCTTAGTGAAAGAGGAGAGCGAATCTGGCCCATGTGAAATGTGTCAGAAAATGCGTCAAGACTCGTAAACTCAGTACCAGAAAAAGCAGAAAGGGCAACCAAATCAGATATAGCCTGTTCCAG
>CAXHKT010000125.1:345419-601000 GCA_964017195.1 Siderastrea radians
TGGAACAGGCTAAATCAGATAGAAACAAAGGTAAAAAAAGCGATCGAAACCTTCCCTTGAATGTTTAAACTTGGAATAACGGAAATAATGCTGAACCAACACAAACGCACGTACACCAAATAACGGCTAATTCGGCTAATTCTACTTCCTCGCCACCGCCATGTTTGTTTGAATAAAATTAGTACACAGTCCTACTCGGCCAAATTTCTTTACTGGGGCGATCATGTAAACTCGGTTCCAGACCTCGCTGCCAGCCCCCCCCCCCCCTGCTAGGTATCAACCAAAAATCTAGTGGACGTTGTATTGTCGAAATTTTTTGCCTCAAAGAAAAACGTTTAACTCCTGGATTTCGGATTCGCCAGATATCTATCAAATCTAGGTTGCAGCAGATGTTTTCGGCTTTATCCCACGAATCTTTTAGCTTTGGATTCCCCCCTGAACCGTCTAAATTGGGGTCCAGAATAATGTTGAAATCACCTCCAATAATTACTCTACACTCCATGTCAGTCTATGTCTGGCAAATGATCATCTCCTTTTGAATTTCCTCATAGTAGGCACATTGCTCATTGACTTTATTTGGGGCGTAGATATTAACGAAAACAAACGAATGTCCCTACACCACTTGTTTATCTTGCTTACATACCTTCAATTCGCAGTCTAGATTTTCCTTCACGAGGACCAAAATCCCTCTGCTGTGCACAGTACCATGTCCGAAAAACATGTCTTCCTTCCACTGGGATTTCCAGATGTGTTCCACTTCTGGTGTACTATAACTTTCTTGCAGGAAAATAACATCGGCGCCTTGTTTCACTAACCACTGAAACAAAGCTTTTCGCTTTTCTAAAGACCTTATCCCTCGAACATATAGCGATAACATTTCAAAATTTAAATTGTGTTTCATCATGATTATAGACTTCTTTTAAACTGAGTTTCAAGAGCGACCAATCGTTTAGAAAATAAAGTGTGTCAAAAAATGTAAAGCTTATGTCATGCTTAGAAATTTCACCGTGCTTCTCTTCCTTTTCATTAGTTATAAGTAAACGGAAAAATAACAACATAACGAACAAAGAAAACCACGACGTACATATACAACACCAACGAGAACGCTTACACTTAATTGCAAAGATAAAATTGTACCCAGCAATAGCTGTTGATTGCACTTTTATCAATGCACTTTTATCAATGTCCGATAACAAAACCCCAGGTAACGACGGTCTACCTGCTGAGTTCTATAAACGTTTTTTGCCTTTACTTGAAAGTCAACTGGTTCAGTGTCTAAATTATGCCTTCGAACATGGTCATTTATCCAACTCGCAAATGCAAGCAGTTATTACTCTACTACAGAAAAAAAGATAGAGATAAGCGCTATATCAATAACTGGCGACCAATATCCTTAATAAATGTTGATGCAAAAATTGGATCCAAGGCCTTGCTGGAAGAATGTGCAAGGTCCTGCCGAACATTATTCATCCTGATCAATGTGCATATCTGAAGGATAGACTTATATCGGATGCGATAAGACCAATTGATGATGTCATGTGGTACACAAGGTCTAGGGATATTGAGGGGATGCTTGTTGCCATTGACTTCGAAGAAGCTTTTGATTCGGTCGGTTTAAAATTTCTTATAAGGGGTCTGGAAGCATTCAATTTTGGAAGCTGCGTCATGAATAATGGTTACACTTCTCATTATTTTGATCTTGGGCGAGGTGTAAGACAGGGAGATCCACTTTCTGCCTATCTTTTCATAACAGTTATTGAGAAATTGTTAATAGGTATCCGCGGGGATAAATCCATTCGGGGAATACCGGTCAATGGAAAGGAAATTAAGCTGACCAGTTTTGCTGATGACATGACAACGTTTCTCAAAGAACTTAAATCCTTTGATTATCTTATGAAGAAGCTTGACCAGTTTGGAAAGTGCGCTGGACTTAAAATGAACGAATCAAAAACCGAGGCTCTTTGGCTTGGTCCACCAAAAAGGACAAATTTACATGATATCCTCAAACTTACCGACACCTCCGAGCCACCCAAAATCTTAGGCATCTACTTTACATACGATGAGAAGCTTCGTGACAAACTTAACTTTGATTCCACGCTAGAATCGGTCAGAAAGCTTTTAACCCAGTGGAAGAGGCGAGGCCTTACTATCATGGGAAAAATACAGGTTCTTAAATCCCTCATCATCCCGAAGTTCCTATATCGCTTGACAAACATCAGTTCCAGTGGCGGAATCATAAAAGAAATTAACAAAATAATGTACCACTTCATTTGGAATGGCAAAGACAAAATTAAGCGTTCGGCAATTATTAATGATATAGAAAACGGCGGCTTAAGAATGACTCATTTGGAGACCGCTATTCAAGCGCAGCGAATAATGTTCCTGAAGCGATACGTCAGTAACGATAATCGAGCATGGAAAGACATTCTGGATTCTTGTTTAAGAAACGTGAGAGGTAAATTTCTTTTACAATGCAACTTTGCCTTTTAAAAGCTACCGATCAGTGTCCCAGCGTTTTATAAGGAGTGTCTTTATTCCTGGTCATCTTTGGAGAAGTGGACGAATGAAACAATAGATGGAGTGTTGCGGCAACCAATTTGGAATAATAAATTTATATGTATTCAAGACAAATCTGTTTATTATTCTCGTTTTAAAAACATTGGTTTAATAACAATCGGGGACATGCTCTCCCGAACCGGCACTTTTTGGGTTTTGATATCTTGAGAGAGAGAGAGAGAGGAATTAATCCATCTGACTATTTTCTCTGGATGGGTATCATTCACTCTCCTCCTCATAAGTGGCGCCTGCTGCTGAAAATCCTAAGAGCGAATCCGTTTCCCTTTCGCTCTCCACCTTCCACGAATAGAGGTTCTGCAGATATATATGTTAGTTTAGATGGAAATTCTGTGGTTGATATCCAGCAACTAACAAGCAAGAAAGTTTACGAATCTATCATTGCTGTGAGGGCTAAGGAACCGTCTGCTAAAGTTAAATTCATTGAATTGTTTCCTGATGAGAACCTGGATTGGAAAGCCATATATAAAATCCCTTTCCTAGCAACAATTGATTCAAAAACCAGGATTTTTCAGTTTAAAATTTTGCACAGGATTTTGTTCACCAATTCAAATCTTTTCAAAATGAAGCTTGTGCCATCACCACTTTGCCCTTTCTGTGGTATAGAGAGCGGATCTCCGGAACATATTTTCTGCATTCTGGAACGATTTCTATGCATGGGTCAACAATACCAGCTTATCTTTGATAAACCTTTTTAAACGTCAGATATTGCTGGGGTTTTTTGAGAAAAGAGATGACTTTAAGTTGATTAATCACCTATTAATTTTAGCTAAGCGAACAATCTTTACCTGTAGACAAAAGAAATTAACACCCACTATCATGCTGTTTAAGACCCGTGTAAAACACGTTATTGAAATAGAAAACGCCATTGCTCTAAACAAAAATAAGATGTTGGTACACTTGGAGAAAGGGAAAAAGTCTTGAACTGCCTATAAATTAACTTTCCCTTTTTTCTATTCTCTGTCCCTTGAAAGAAGGAAAAAGAAAAAAAACATTGGTAACACACCTTAACTCAGTAGCGCCTTTTTACCTTGTTTCCTTTTTCTTTTCCTTTATTAATTATTTTTGCATTTTTTGCTACTCACTTAATTTTGTAATTTATTTGCTGCACAATATCAACCTCTTTGTAGTAAGCAACTTCCTTTTAACAAAATGCTTTTTTGTAATTTTAATCAGTTGCAGCTTACGTTGTTATTGTTGTTGTATTTTTAGCCTGCGAGCGGGCTCACTTGTTTGGGGAACTTGTGCGCGACAATCTTGGCGGCGAGCGAAGCGAGCCGGCGAGAGAAATGGGGCGAGGAAAAGTGAGCCTGCACGAAAGCCATTGAATTTTGAATTCCGCCCCTGCGAGGTGACAAGTCTCAACTGTCAAGGTATCAAATATCTAACCAATACAAGCGAAGCAAAATGTAAACAAACACGACTAGGGCAAGCCGTCACTACCAAAAGCCTATCGACTTGTAGCGGTCCAAACAGCTTCCAATATCATCGTAAAATTTGTATGGTCAGTTTTGGAAATGTATGGTCGAGTTACAAAATTCTATGGTCAGTTTTAGAAATACATGGTCGAATCCTGGAAAGCTATGGATGAGTTGCTTTAAAAAAGTTTCAGTTTTCGCCAGCGAGTTTTCATTTTCTCACCAGTGAACTCGCTAGCTAGCGAGTTCTCGCTTGAGAGTTTTCAATTTCTCGCTAGTGAACTCGCAAGCTAGCGAGTTTTCAATTTCTCGCTAGTGAACTCGCTAGCTGGCGAGAAGTCGCTAGTTCGTTCAATATTCAAGGTTCAAAGTTTATTAGTCAATTTTATAATTAAAATGAAAGGACTACACTATCCCGCAAATAGCAGTGGGGTATTTACAAGTCGATAGGTTTTTGGCAGTGACGGCTTGCCATACGACAGCAGATTTTCACACTCGAGAGGATCGATTTCTTTATGAATGTGCCACAATAGCGCAAAACCAAATTATAAAACACAGTTGACAATTTTTGCCGTGTTTTCGTAATAAGTATGGAACTAGGAATGCTCGCAAAATCAAATCGCGAAGGCATCTGTGCAGATGACTCGAAATCGATGCACGAGAGCGCAATAAGAAGTTAAACTATAGAACTCCATGGACATGAAATTTGTAATTACAAAGAGTATCAAGCCGATACCGCAGAATACTTCACCAGGAACAAGCGATACCATCTTCCCACAATAACAAATAACCGAAGACTGCAAGATAATCTTCTTTCCTTTACGACCTGGGGTTTTCGTTGCGATAGCCAGATAATGCCCATTGCATGGTAAATAAAGTCTTACAGATCCTGTCATTACGAAGATCCCAAGAAGAGAGGCTTGAAAACTACCACGCACTAAAACCAGGCTGCAAATAAGCGAAACAAACGTGGCTGATATTCCAAAAAATGACACAAAAGCGCTATCGCTAACCAGACGCAACTAGTCGAGTCACGTTAAGAAATTGAATCGATTGAAAAACCCGGCGATAGACTGTGAGCAGTCTAAAAATCTGAGAAAGGCCACAAACAATAAGACCATTTGTCACAATAATAAATTCTGTCATCGCCTGTAATTTCAATCCAATCAGAATGCTGCGTTCGTGGACGAACGCGGAGAATTGAAAATTCAATGGCTTTCGTGCAGGCTCACTTTTCCTCGGCCCATCCTTCTCGCCTGCTCGACTTCCGCCGCCAAGATACTCGCGCGAATAACACACTAAGTGAGCCTGCTCGCAGGCTATTGTATTTTTGTTTTGTCACTGACGGAAACCTTTTTGTTAATGTGATGAATAATAAAGTTCCCAAAATACAAAAAAAAGAGAAAAAACTCTGAGGTTTTTGCTCTTTGTTTCGTTTTTTTCTTTTTTTTTGTTCCGTAAATAATTCTTTTGATCTCTGCTGTGATATTCATACAGAAATCCGGCGAGGCACAGCCGACAAGCGGCTCTTCCATAGGCTAAATCTGCAGTATTCAGGCCTCATTTATATGCCCGCCCTGGACTAGTTAACTTTTCACCTTTTTCTTCCTCAAGTTCAACGAACACGAGGATGGCGATCTCGTCTCAGGAAGGTCCAAGAACTCGTGGGGCGAGTTGTCTGTTGAGGCCACAAGTGTGATAATTGCTCTCAAGCGTAATAAATGACCCGAAATGTAATACCAGGATTCTTTCTTGGTGGAAGTTTATTTTTGTCTTATCTTCGATTCAAAGTCGTTCAATGATCAACGGAGAGCCAGTTCTTTTCGATTTTTCCACTCCTCTTTAAAGTGGTCATGGCAGTGGTCATGACAAAATGTGATTTTTCATAAAAAGCTTAGAAGCTCATCAGGCATTGAGGTCCTGATTTGTCAATGTTCCAATTAATCCTGTCATTTTCTAAGCAATCACACAGATTGCGAGTTGTCCCTAATCTCATCGTGCGAGATTAAGATGAAAGAGTTTATGACGCATCAGCCTTTTATCAGAAAGCGTCCGAGTCCTGAAATCTCTTGTTGAAGAGAGTTCAGGGCTTCGTGTGCTTGGTCCAAGACATTGAACCACGTAGTTTGACAAAGAATCAAAAACAGATTTCTAATAATTTTCATCGGAAGAGGCCGATGTATGGAGGATTCGCTCTCTTCCTTCATCGTGTCTTGTGTATACTTAATCGTGTGGAACTGCTGGGTCAAAAGAAAAGAATCTGTCGAAGCTGTTGAAAAATTCGTTTCTGGTATTTCTTTCTTCCGTTGGGTTGTTCAGAGTGCAGCTCTGTGGGAACTGGGAACGAAGAAAGGCGGCGTTGATCAGTCTCCTACGCATCTGTTCTAAGAGGGTAAGAGAGTTGCGTGACAACCCTAAGAACGGGTGTCTAGGAAAGTACATTATTTCCGTCTCCTACGTAGCCCTTCTTAAGCCCTTCTTAGGGTCGTGGGGAAGAGCAATAAGACGGCTGTGTCGGAGACTGGGCTCGACTGGGCTGCGAAATACGTTTTCCTGACGCCACAGTAAGTGGTCACCACCGTGTGAGGGCTGTGGTTGTTTTGTCTGGGAATTTGATCTTTGAATGAATTTTTGATACTCAAAGCCCGACCGTAATGAATAGCAGTATAAGGAGGGGGGCGTAAGCTACAAGGGACTGATTTGTACACGTGCACGCAGTGTTACTAAAGTTGACTAAGCTTATAAGCTTATATACTCTCAAAAAGTAGACAATTTGTGCTTCACTGTTGCTGTTGCAAGTAGTTTGAAGACTGGTTGGATCCCAAGTGTAATATTTGCGTCTTCAATATATGGTAGAGGTAAGTTGGAAGACATATAGGGAAAGCCGTGATGGCATTATAAAACCATTGAATAGTGAACAATATTTCCATTTCTATCTCATGAAACTAGTGGTTTCCATTGGAAGCAAAGGGCTGCGGGTAAAGCGCTTGCAGAACAACTGTTGTTTAGGGTGATCTCGTTAGATCTCGATAGTTAGCGAATCACAAATAAAATGTTAGCTATGTGTTTTGTACAGCTGTATGAGCAAGCAAAATCTCCTAGATATTCGCTCGCGATGAGATATGTTTTGTTTATAGCTTTGGCGAGGCTAGCCGGTGTTTCGAGGTAAAATCTTGGCACAATCGCCCAGAGAAGAGACCGTTTTAGAATTATGGATTATTAGGGGCTTCTTAGAGAAGGGATACAGATTACTGGCCACTAAATTTAAAGATTACAGATTATTGTCAGTCGTTATCACATCGACTACCTTTATGTCCAATGAGGTCTCATGGTCAGAATTCTGAGCCAAAGGATATTAAACAATTATTGGATGAGGTTTTTGCGATATCCGAAATAATAAAGGTCGAGGTAACTGTTATCGCTGAGGCTGATAACACTTACCAAGACCTTGATTATTCCGGATATCGCAAAAACCGAATCTAATAATTGTTTTATTATACATTGTTTAACGGGTAAACAAAATAACGGCAAACAATTTCAACATTTGTGTCCTTCTTGTCTTCCGGCTTCTGAACGCTTTTTTCCTTAAGGTATTCGTGGAACAGTTCCTTCTCAATTTTTGTCAGTCTTCTTTTGTTTTCCGAGTCTTTTTGTTTCAGCCATGAATTTACTTCGCTTCCAGATGCCTCCCACATTGCTCTTGGAGATCATGCATTGCGCGCGCAACCTACAGATTATTCACTGATCTGCTAGCAGACTAGTGAATAATCTGTAAGTTGAACTGATCAGTCCCAGAATTAACTGTAGGCTCTTAGCCAATGAAAAGACAGATAGTGGCTGCAACGTATAATAATTATATTAATTCCGCTGAACGCAAGGCAAGCCCTGAAGCCCTGAAGCGTGACACCAAGGCTGAAAAGGAACTACAACTGTAGTTCTTAACACTGAGGATAAAATTACAGAAGAAATTCTGAAGAATTTACAGGTGGCGGAGAGTCTCTCACCCACCCACCCTTTTCCCTTTTCCTAAGGAAAAAAAGGTTTCTTTTTTAAAAAGCATCAGCAACAAACTCCTATTGTTGAAATCGCATAAGCTAAGATCACGCAAGGCTATCAGTCGCAAGTTGTTGACGGGCAACTTGATACGATACGGGGTTTGTTTTGTTTTGGTGATGAAAACGATAACAATTTTTTTGTATTCTCCTACAATCTGCATGCACTGTCATGATCTGTCACCGTGTTCCCTTTGAAAACATGTTTTATAAACACGTCAATGAAAAATTAAATTCAACTTAAAACCGACTTCAGTGAAGGTCACGTTATTATTTATTCACTAGTATGTCCGGTATTTCAAACCTGATAAAATCTGTCTGTTTGCGTAATAAAAACAGCAGTAAAGGTCATGTTATTATTTATTCACTAGTATGTCCGAAAATGAAAATAAGAAAAACGTCCATTTTACGAGTCTGTGTGGTAATGCACGTCGTCCGCCTAACAAGCTCAAACCCAGCTAGATAACAGGGAAAACTGCAGACCTCTTGTGAATCATATGGTGGAGGAAACAAACCTGAGAGTTCAACAGCTTATTAGCGAATTCTATCGTGGAAACCTTATAGATGAAATGACCAAAAGATGGCTTTGTCAAACACCATAGCTGCCCCATAATTTCAATATTCTACACCCTATCAAGGATACTCAAACCAGCCACACGGCCGGTCGGGAAACCTATTGTATCAGTCTGTGATGCCAGGCCCAGTTGAACAGAGAAACTAGCATCATTCGGTTATAAACTCCATCAGCCTATAGTACAACAACAGAAGTGATGTCTGAAAGATACGGCTCACTTCATCAATTCCTTAGAGAAAACGAAGGTTCGAGAAAGCACAATCCTTGTTTCAATGGACATTATGAGCTTATATACAAATATAACTCAAGAAGAGAAAAAGACATAATGTGCAATGCATACAAAGTATTTCACGGAAATGAACGTCCTATCAACAATTATTAAAAACTGGACTAGGTATATTGGGTTTCTAGCATTTTGATTGGCTGAACGGAGCTAAGCTATCAGCTCATATACCCGCTGTGACCAAATATGGTGAACAAACACTCAACAACTGAAAGTGAGCTGAAAGTTTTTTCCTCAAAAGTAACCCGGCGAGAAAAATGGACGAGAAAAATCACTTGGCAGCGAATTTAAATTAAGCAGAAATTCCAACAGGGTCACTAAGACACAAATCAAAATGCTTGTTCCGTAGTGCATTGAACAAACGGTGGGTTTTATCAGGAAGGCTTTCCACCTCAAAATATCAAAACAAGACAAAATAAAACAGTGAAATGGGACAGAAGCATTTAGTAAAAACTACCACACTTTCATGGCGCGTCGGTGTGAAAATCATGAAGCAATCTAAACTAGTACTAAACAAACTACCAAGAGCAAGGAAGGGCGAAAATGTTTTCGGCTATAACATGCAAATTGACACTGGTTTAGCTGCACTTGTTGTAGCTCTGTGTCCCAACAGATCGAAATATTCAGATACAAATCGGACATGCCATGTAAACGGAGTTGAATCGCGTTCCCAGTTGTAACAGTGTTTCTTGTAAGATACCATTACGTCTGTAACCTCTAAACCGAGAACAACTGCGTTTTGTGCTTTTCCATTTAACAAACTATGATCACGTAGAATTCTAATACTTGTGAGCTGCATAAAAATTACCTCTTCAAGTTCAAATTACTTCTGTCTTCAGATTGATCAAACACGTACATGATGGCTCCGTTGTGCGAACAGATTACAAACTTGTTCCGTTTCAACTCCAGCAGCTAATATGGTGAAATTGCATAGCTTCAATCCGCTTTGAACGATGATTACAGCAATGTTTCAGGAAAAATCAAACACCTACCATATTTCAGAGCCAATAATTAGAAGATTTTTTCCAAAACTTGGGCCACTTCGTTAACTTTTGAGCAGTTTCATTGATTTATTCAGATTTGCAGCGAAATGCTGCAACACTTCGCAAGGTTTTGGCGGCTTTTTCGTGCAGTCATGTGATCGATTCTTGTACCCTTTTTATCTCTTTAATCTCTTTCCCCATTTTTCCCTTTCTTTCTTGATTAAAAAACTAGTGGTTAAGTTTTTAATAAAACAATTATTCTACTTGGGCTTACTGGATATCAAATGATTATAACCAACTCGGCCCTATGCGCCTCGTTGGTTCTCTATCATTCAATATCCAACACACCCTCGTAGAATAATTGTTAAATGTCTACTGCAAAGAGCGCTCAAACTTATCTCAGTGGAGAACTCCATCTAATGGAGAAAACTACCTATAAATACATGGAACTGCCACGAGCACCAACTGAAAATGGCAGTTGCTTTTGCAAATATTTTCATGCCGGTTAGGTAGAAACAGAGATCTTAAATCAAAGCGCTTTAAAACAGCTTGTCTGGAAATTATTCATTGATGACATCTTCTCCGTCTGGGACACAGTGAGAGAAGAGAGTACACAGTTCAGTTTAACAAACACCTTCAAAAATATCAAGTTTGTGGCTGAAGTATCCGAAACAAAAACAAAGTTCTTGGACACTACTGAATACAAAGGCGAAAGATTTAAAACCGAGTCGATGCTAGATGAACACACCCATTAAACATTTCAGTACACCGATTTTTTAACTCGGCATCCATCTGAAGTAAAAAGAGGCTTCATCACAAAAGAGGCTCTAAGACTACTTAGAACTAAACAAGAAGATTATTTGAACTGAGGATCACGAACTTCAAAACACATCTTCTTGAGAGAGGATACCCAGAGAACTTCATTCAAACAGCCCTCTCAGAAGTTACTGTTAAAAACAGAAATCAAGCCCTCTGACAAAAGTAAATACAAAACAAGAAAACCTTCACTCAGCGCTTTGTAATGCAATATTACCCACAAAACCAACTCCTGAAAAGCTGGCATTTTAAAAAACAGCAACCATTGCTTAATGAGCTTTGCTCATGAGAGCAAAATTCTAGAAAGGCTAAAACACATGTGTACGAGTTGCGCAGGCCCGTAAGTAGTACTGTAGGCCCAGATAGGGAAGTCGTCTTCGTTTGGAGGCGGGAAATCTGATTGGTCGAGAGGAGGTCATGTGACCAAAATGCTGGCTTCTGATTGGTGGGAAAAGATGGGGTCGCAAAGCAGGCTGGGTATCATGTGATAATGGGTGACAATGACCTTTGACCCTGGGTACCATGGCGATATGTATGATTTAAGGAAATTTTCAGGTAAGTGACGTCATCCAACATGGCAGACGGAGGTCACGTGGTGTTTGGGGTGGGAACCGCTGACCCGGAGGCAAAAGGGATCGCAGGCTCAGATCAGAAAAACAGAGGCTTGGGTGGGAAACCGGCTTGGCTTGGGTGGGAAACCGCTGACCCAGGCAGGGCTCAGATCAGAAAACACCCCTGGATGTGAAATAACATGGTTTTAATCCAGACGTTTTTAATCCTTGGTTACAAGTGGGAATGCGGACCCAAATGGTCAGCGGCACGTCCCAGGGATAGAGTTCAAAGTCCAATCCAGGCACTGCGTGGAGGCCTGGGTCCTGATGGCAAAAGAAGGAAACCCAAAGTCCTAATGGATCCAAGTGAAGAAGAGGAGGTCCTGTAGGGTCCGCGAAGGATCCAAGGAACCGCGTGAATGAAGGAACCACCAGGGTTCCATGGATGGATGCCTTTCAGTCCAAGTGTTGTCCCTTTGTGAACACCTTTATCAACACAAAGAAGAAGATGCATCAAAAAGTGATGAATTGTCCCGGCGCCAGATGAAGAACAAGGGAGGATGGAGTACGTGGAGAACGTGTTTGAACCTGGAAGAAGACACATGCATTTCATTTCCATGAAGGTATCACTATGAGATAGAAACCCATGAAAATCTTGGGAATTTTTTTCATGGCAAATTCACATCTTTTTACAAGCATTTTCACAGGTTTTTCACAGACAAAAGGAAGGGGATTTTCATGGGAGTTTGCTTGTGAAATATACACCAGATAGAGTTGTCAAGTAAATAGTGAACAAGACATAGGACTAGCTTGCCTGCTAAGGTAGCCAATCAAAACATAGAGTAAGCTTTATTTGTGGAGCCAGCCAAATAATAAGTAAATAGGGGGGGGGGGGGGTTAGTTTATAAAGAAACTGTGGTGCTGCGTCGGTGGGGACGTGAGACACAAAAGTTTTGGGTTTTTTTAACTGAGTCAATTTACCTTATCGACACAGTTGATAAATCCAAAATAATAAGGTAGTAATGTATGTGTCTTTTAAGTTGATATAATTATTTACCTCAAGGTTATTTAAAATGGTGGCACCCTCAAACGTTGTTTCTGGTAGAGGAATCTCTTCCGCCAACTCATATATTGTACTGACCTGGAGAAGAGAATACATTTCTGAAAAAAAAAAGATATATCACTAATAAACAAAACACAAGACAAGTTACTGGTGTTAGAACAGTTTCACAACCATAAAACAGCCAATGTGATCAAAACCAAAAAAAGCTGTGAAAATAATTTTCAGGAACATGCCCATTGCAGCAATACTCATATAATGACTTATTTTGTTTACTTTTAGTGTCCAGGGTGATGTAAGTTTTTGAGATACTAATTAAGGAGGGGCACTTGTTTTTGTTCTGACAGATCTGAGAGTTAAAACTCTTAAATAAGACATACATAATTATAACAGGGAATCACAAATTCAAGTCACTTTTTTGAGTCAAGATTGCTAGAGCTTCATGTATTGGTCTCATACATGTATTAAATAACTAATTTTTCAAGACAGCCTATCAAGTGCCATTAAAGTGTCACTTTGAGTGACCAAACTGCATTTAGCAAAACAAAACCAAGACCACATTATTTTAGTTCTGCATCTTTCACTGCTAGTGGGAAAAACAACAAATTATTATTATTATTATTATTATTATTATTATTATTATTATTATTATTATTATTATTATTATTATATTTTTTTTACCCTCGCTGTCGTTTTGATCTTTTGGGCCAAGGTAAATGGCTTTGGCAAGTTTTCTTTTCTTGTCCACAGTTTTAAAGACAAATACTTCATCTCTACCAGCAAAAGAGAATAACAAGATAGCAAGTGTATAAGGTGTAGAGAATATTGAATCAGTAATATACAAAACAAATTTTATGGCTGAACTCAATCAGTGTTATGCACATGGTTGCTGTGTCACTTTCGCTTTGCAAGTAGTTATTTCAGATGGACAAAACAATGTGCTGTCATGCACACCTTTGTAATGAATCAAGTGACTGTGTAACTTACCCATGCTTAAATGTCAACCTCTGGTCATTTGGCTTGATTGCAACTTCATTACTTTCATCATGGTTGCTGGTTTTCGGGGAAAGAGTAAAAAAATATTCTGTTGTATTAATGAACATTGCAATTACTGTAATTGGACTTAGGTAAACCCCTTCAATCTGTTGGGAACAAATTTAAGGCCACATACATCATTCATGTGTTTACCAAGGTTCAAGGTTAGCAAACAAGCTGACATTCACTTCCAGTGTTTTCAATAAGCACCGACGACCGACGGAAAGCGTCTGCCAATTCACTCAAAAAAGTCGGCTACTATTTTCCCTAAATTGAAGTAATTAATGAGAGATTTCTTTCAAACCTTGTTGATACAGTCGGCTACTCTACTCAAATCAGCTGCCTTCTTCAAATTTTATTGAAACCCCTGCACTTCCAACAAAAAAACAACTCAGAGTAGAAATTTTAGAATTCCTCCAGTTGAATCAGTAACCGAAGCAGTACTTTGTTCTTATTTTTTGCTGTGTCGTCCTCTAATATCTCACTGAGCAAAATATTTGCACAGCTTAATTATGAGAGCATAGCTTAATTAATGAAGATCATACCTCACTAAATAGCCATCAAGGCATTTTTGGAATGTTTCATCATCTTTTGTGTCACCTTTCCTACAAAACAGCAAGCATAACAAGGTTTCTAAAATTAAAAATTCCACAAGGGCAAAATACTTACAAATCCACCTGCTTTTCTAGAAATTGTCCTTCTGAATAGCTATACATTAGGGTGATTGTCAGCACTTTCCATATCCTTGTTAAAGGAGCTATGTCACACTATTTTAGTATCTTTTAAAAAGCTAAAGAGTGTCATTACAACTGGCTTCAATTGAATACCAAAACAATGGTGTAGCTTTCTTACAGCACTGAAACTGTTTCCTGTCGTGTGTTGCTACTGATGGTAAGGATAGAAATGGAATGAAACTTGAAAAAATTGGACCAACATTTTCAAGTCTTGTTGCTATGTTCTCAAAAAAACACCAAAAAATTCTTATGGTTAGTTCTTCCGGATAGAATTCATTTGATGTCTTCCTCATAGTTTACAGGAGCATTTTGTGTATGAGTGAAGGCACTAGGTTATGATTTTAGCACAGAATTGACCTGACATAGGAAAATCTACCTGACATGCATGACCCCTTTAAGGAAGCTAGCATACTTTGCTATTTTTGGGTAGCAACAATATATTTAAAATTAAGAAAAATATTGATAAAAGTTGAACTGTACAGCAAGTCCAAAAATGTTTAAAAGATAGACCAATGACTTAAAGATCAGAATTACAATGACAGTGTATAATTATCACAATGATTGCAAACTACAGTAAGCACATTGCCCTTTCTAACAGTGCGTGCCCCAAATCAAATTGGCAGGTACTTTTTTCAGTGAGGGTACCGATTGCATATGTGCCCATATGCATATTCTGGTAAGTGTGCCTGTCATGATAAGGTGTAGATTTGAGAGGAATGAGAATGGAATTCTTATTAATGGGTTTTACAGATGCCCTTCTCTATACTGCAGCTGTTACAATTTCTGTTGCTGCTTGCATTTTTGGATACCAAGGTCAAAACAGAAATAAACACCGAGCTGTCTCCAAGCAGTGCCCTTCCCTAAGCCCCAAAAATTGAAATGGGTTTTAATGGCAACCTTTTTGAAAAGAGATTACTTACCCACTCCTTCCCTTTCTCTTCCCTGCTTTAACATCATTCACATACTTTCTTTTGTTTTGGAGGGCTTGGCCTAGGCGTGCTTTCACTTCTGTTTTGTGGGATGCTAATTGTGGGGCAGCTGTAGTTATCTGTTTAAATATAACCATATATTGAACATATTTATGCATAACTTAAATGAAAGTAATGCGCCTGAACTTTAGATTTCCAGGTTATTATTAACGTTTGTGTATATTACAAGGTACTCACTAATTCAAAAAACTTGTGAAGTTTTCCATCTGGTATTGCTGGTAGCGTATATGCCTTCTCCCATATCCTAGCTTCCTTGGCACAATCCCGGAGCAAATTCTACAATTAAGAGAGGTAAGGTAAAGGTAAAGTCGCACACAAGCCAGAACTTATCCTGGTTGATGAAGCAACTGAGAGTATTGCCACTCCCCCCTGGATGGGATGCTATTCCATTGCACGGTTACCCCCAGCAGTATTTCACTGGTACCCATTTTATATAACTGAGCGAGTTTCTTGTTTCCTTCAAGGAAACAACACAAAGGCAGGGACTGGGCCTCGAACCACTGACCTCCAGATCTGAACTCCAACATGCTAACCACTACACCACCGCACCCCCACACAGTGAAGAGAAGTCTTAAGAATACCTCTTACACGACTATAACATTTATTTAAACAGTTTCTTTTATTGTCTGAAGGAAACGTAAAGAAAGGGTGAGAAATGCAAATATTTGAAGGGATCACTTTTAACACTGATGATGAAATTGTTTATCAAATTTGAGAAAGGAAACAATTGAAAACATGCAAATTACTCTAACTAAATAAGATCTATTTGTTGCATTTCTAGAGACCAGTTGGTCCTTTGATATGTGGCTAAATATTTACCAAAGGTAAGTATCTCCACTGAGTTTACTCAGTGTGACGGTGTCGGTTAGTGGCTGCTCCCAAGCTCATCATTAGTGATGAGTTTAACAGATGATTGGTTTCCAGGAATAAAGTTTTTACATTTTACATTTCACAATCCAGATCCAGTCATGTGTGTGTCTGTGTGAAACCACTCTCAGTCTACTCACCCTAAAGTAAAGTTGAGCCCTTGTGCACTTCATTCTTGGCAGGCACTTTTGAAGTAATTCCTTGGCTGAGTACTCTGTGACACTTGAAGCAGATTCCTGTTTTTAAAATTAATAGAAACATAAGCGGTCATAAAACTTATTGCAGATTTAGCTATAAATTCATGAGAGCTTGGAGAGAAGACACACTACCAACAACGTTACCGCATGATCAGGGCCTGTATGAAGATGTTCTTCGAAAAACAATTCTTAGTTTACCAGCTCAAGAAAGTGCAGTGTTGTATTCTGCAACTACTATAACGTTTAATTAGCCTGTGATCATCGGTATGGAGTAGACTACCTATACTGCAGGTATCAACAGAGCCGAACCCTCTATCCAATAGATTGACATACTGTGCCGAAATGCATGGACCACGTGCGCCCGAATTATTCGAATGCAAAGTTACCACACAAAATCGTACCTCAAGTTAAAACAGTTGTACATAGATAGCTCAACATAAGTAAGCTTAATATTTTAGGCTTTAATTTTACAAAAGGAGAGACATGATAAGGGTAAGCTAAGTCACGAATGTAAGCTTATCTTACTTCTTGTGTTTGCTTGGAGGATTCTTCATCTCTGCTCTTGGTCTCTGCTCTTGATTTTACAGGCGCTTCATGATGCTTGCATCCTGGCTCCAGCTCTGGTTATCTGGATGGCGAACCGCTTAAACTACCGCTTTATAGTGAACCATTTAAACTATCGCTTGATAGCGAGCTGCTTAGATCGTCGCCTGACGTTCTTGCTATGTGTCGTCTTATTTTAATAATGTCGCCCATCTTGAGGCCCGCCAAACGAAGATCTTCTTCTTTAGCCTCCCATATCATCAATCTGTATCAATCAAAACGTTAACAAAGACTAGCTTAATATCTTTGCAACTAGCCTACATTACTGAGGAAGTCACAGAAGTGCATTAAGCTTAAAATTACTACAAATTTCTTCCAGATTTCAATATAGCTCCAAACAACGACATGCAACGATGCAAACTAATTTATTGACTCGACTTACCCCTTCCTCTTCTAGAATTTCTAACACTCGATGTTTATCAGTAAACGGGACACCAGAAAATATGTTTTCAAGGCGGTCCATGGTCAATTTCAATGCAAGAATATCAGTGGAGCGAAGAAAATTACGAACGCACGTCCTCGAAGATATCCAAAAAAACCGCCACTACTTGTCCGGTTCAATGTCACGTGATACGACCTGTCGTCCGGCTGTCATGGTTTTGCATAAATAATACCGTCCAGAAGGACAGCCGAGGAGTACTAGGAACGACTTTCCGATTCGGCCGGCTTTCGGAAAATTCTCGGCAAATATCCAATATGGCGGACTGAGCATTCAAAGCAGGCATTGAAGAGGCCGAGAAACAAGGTTTTTACTGTACACTTCACCCCATTCATGTACAGTGCGTGTTTAAACATGAAATTGGCGTCGAACTGTTCAATGTCTTTGAAAAAACTTCTGTTAGCCGACGCTAAATTAGCTCAAGTACTCCAAATTAAGAAACTGAAACGGTAAGCTAGTGAGGGTCTTGTAAGAATTGAAATCTTTATTTAAAAACCGTGTTTTTGCGATTGAGACATTGTCTTAGAAATAATGGATCCTTTGTCACAAGTCTATTCCGTTTTATGTGTAACTAGGTTGTCTTGTCCCTCTAGTCGGTATTACCCTAAGAAGTAATACCGCCCAGGGGGACATACTACCGTGGCCGAGGGTGGCCATCGAAAGTAAAAAGTCAAAACCAAAAGTCGATCTTCAAAGTGAAAAGTCAAAATCAAAAATCAAATGTGAATTTACGAAATAAAAAGTCAATTCGCAAATTGAAAAGTCGAAATCAAATGTCGATTTCTGAAGCGCGAAAATCGAGCTTCGAATTCTCACTTCTCACTTTCGACTTTCGACTTTGACCACCCCCCTACCCCCCTCCCCTATTAATTCGGAAGACTTGGTAGCCTCGTCCAGCAGATTTCGCAACCAGGCCTAGGAAAGTCGTTTAGCCGTGTTCTTATATAATTTTTCCATTACTTAAAGTCTTTGAAACTCGAATAGTTTTAGGTTCAAAATGTCAAAGCGGAAGAATAAGAGCGACTTCAACGCCACGAATGTCGCAGAACTTACAAAATATTTGCAGGAATGTCGGTTTTAGTAAGCGGATATTTGAAAACTTCGCTACTGGAAATCGCCTCTGCAGTCGAAAGAATGGTTTTGCCAGTGGATCCAAACATCGAAAAAGAAAAATTAAGATCAAGTTAATGATGCAGAGAATTTAATAATTCATGATAGGCTAATTCTCCATCCATTTTCCCCGAAGGCCGTGAACAACTTTAACTCTTCGCCGCCGTTTGGGTTGTGCGACATTTTTAATGCATCAGTCAATTCCAGCTGCGCCCATGCCCCCCCCCCGGGCTAACCCCCGGGCATTAGCATTTTTTTTCTCTTGGATGGCAAATTCCCCGGGGGTGGGGACACTTAAGCTACCAAATGCCCCGCGGTGGGGACGAAGGAAAAGGGTAAATGCCCCACCCCCGGGATCGTACGTCCCCAATCAACACTGCAGCAGTTTTCATTCATTGCACAATAATGCCACTTTCAGCATTAAATGTGTGATTTTTTGTTTCTGTAGGCCTGCCTCTCCGTCTTCTATTGTTTGTAATGGCACTATCCGATGTTAATAAACTTAATAACGCCAAACATGGTATTTTAATACTTCACAGACAACACTACATGATAGTTAACTGTTACTTAAATGTTTGAAAACAGTTCGCTAGTAAACAAAAATCAGTTGACATTGTAAAAGTCATCCGTTGTGAATAATATGCGAAAGTATAAAACGTCGATCCTCTACACGTTTTTAGAATTTAATAATCGATCATTATAGTTTAAGAGTCATCGCGACTAAATTTTATTTAAATCCTTGAACAAAGAAGCATGCGTACGTCGATTCACGTTGATGGTTCCCGATCTCGCTATATATAGTGATAGCTCAAGTTGTGCCTTGATAAGCAATGAAGAAATGCATAAAATCGAGAAAACCTCCACTAGTTTGTCCAGTCCATGACGGTCGATCCAATCTGCGACGAATTGCTGGTCCTTTGCGATAAAATCCTCCATGTTTGGATTTTGAGTCGGAAACCACGAGTGTGTCAAAACCGCGGGGGTAGCCCCGGGGCAGGCAAATGCCCGACCCCCGGGCCATGCCAAATTTGCTAATGTCCCACCCCCGGGACTGACAAGGTGTGCAAATGCCCCGCACTTGCCCGGGGGGGGGGATGGGCGCAGCTGGAATTGACTGATGCATAACTATTTAATTTACCAGTCCACTGCATACATTGCGGCCGCAATGTTCATACATCGCCCATCTCGACCACCTTTACACTTGCATCTTGCCTGAAGTACACTACCTCGGTTTGCACCTCTACCCTCAAGAATAAACCAGTGATCGTAGTACTCCTTTCCTCAGCCTTCCTTCATCCGTTTTCATTTTCATGAGAGGCCGCACTTTGGCTACATAAACATGGACACCCTCTTGATTCAACTGAGCAGTTAGTAAAGATTCTACATAACCATCACTGAATAAGCGATAATCTTCAAATGACTTGTAAGCGGCGAGCCCATGCTAATCGTAATCAGTGCAGCGGTGGTAAATCAAACAACCCAAACGGCGGCGGCGAGTTAAAATTGTTCACGGTCTTCAGAGAAAGTGGATTGGGAAGTAGCCTGTCTTGAATTCTTAAATTCTCTGCATCATTGGTTTCATCTTTTTCGAAGTTTGGATCCACCAGCAAAACCATTCTTTCGACTGCAGAGGCGATTGCCATTAGCGAAGTTTTCAAATACCCGCTTTCTGAAACTCGACGTTCCTGCATAATTCAGCCATATTCATGGCGCTGAAGTCGCTCTTATTCTTCTGCTTTGACATTTTGAATTATATAGTAACTCGTAATTTGTAGACGTGTGGTTGTTTGGGAACCGAATGTCCGAACGTTCGCGGTTTGTTTACATCAAAAGTCGCGTGACAATACACGTGAAAATCTAACGCCGAAAAGGTGAAATCTGATCTGATGTTGTGATAACTCCTGGATTCTTGTGGCTTGCCTGTTTGTTATATTTCTCAGTTAAACTCGACCTCTGAACGTTTGTTAAGCGACTTAATGTGGTTTTTACGCCGCTTTTGGCATATTAGGTACGTTGAATTTGTTTGGTTTAGGAACTTGATAGGTTTTTTCAGCCTCTCATGTTTATATTTGTGACAACAAAGGATTTGAAATGTTATCTGCAACGTGATGAGTTTCCCTGCTGATGTTTGTAACGTCGGGCCCGGCTTATATAAAATTCTTTTGCAGGATGTTGTGTTTCGTATCATGGAGTGTGATCTATAGTCCCTCTTCGTCATGAAATTGAAGTTGTAGCTTCTTTATAGCTATGCAACGTGTAATAGATGGCTGAACTCCGCTTCAGTCAAACGTGTGAAAGCAAAGTTATGGGAACGGCTAAAACACGAGCGTGGGAGTCGTGCAGGACTGTCATCCCCATTTTACATACGAGTTTTCTGAACTAGAAATAGAACACAAAACAAAGGGTTTCAGACCTTTGCACTGACCAATTTATTGCAACATTGAAAAAAAAATTCTTACCGCGTGTCTTCTGTTCTTCGTCCATGATCTGACACGAAAACTTTGTCCCAGTCTTCTGCTCCGTTAAGAAAATGTTAGGGGAGGGGGGTAGGGGGGGTGGTCAAAGTCGAAAGTCGAAAGTGAGAAGTGGGAATTCGCAACCCGATTTTCGCACTTCAGAAATCGACATTCGATTTCGACTTTTTAAGTTGAAAATTGACTTTTTAAAGCGACTTCTTAGTTCGTAAATCGACTTTTGATTTTTGAGTTTGACTTTTCACTTTGCAGATCAACTTTTGATTTTGTGTTTTTGACTTTTGATGGCCACTGTCGGCCGCCGTAGACAAACAGACATATGAAATTCTTATAAATCATACTTTGAGTATTTTTTTCAAACCATTGCAGGCCTTGCTGATAAGGTATAGTGGTAAATCGGAAAACTTGACTTATCGTAAATAGTTTTAAACTTAGTGCTCTTGCCTTCACCTTTGGGGGGGGGGGGTGCAAGCTGTGTATATGTATATTCATCTTTCATTTACTTTCCACCTGGATTTCTATTACACAGTTTCTTTCAGATTATGCTGTTTTACAGGTTTCTACTATAACTCTGATAGCTTAACATAAATATTTTCAGACTTAGTCCTTGTCCCTTTGACTGGTATTACCTAAAAAGATTGTACCATCTGTGAAAGGACATACTGTGTGCTCACGAGCATTCACAGCTTACATTTCATTAATATTATCAAAGATATTGGTCGTGTCCCTTTGAACCATATTACCTAAGTAAATAGTACTGGAGTACTGCCTAGATGGACACATGGCTATTCAGCTTGCATGTTGTAGATATTCTCATGCTTAGTAGTCTTGTCCTTTTGGCAGGTATTACCCAAAGAGATATTACCATCTGAGGGACACACTGTTTGTATTTAACAATTATTCTACGAGGGCAAGCCCGAGTAGAATAATTGTTTTATTAAAAACTTAACCACTATTTAAAAAAAAAATCAGAAAGAACGGGAAAAAGGAGAAAAGAAATTTAAGCGGAACAAGAATCGATCACATGACTGAACGAAAAAGGCGCCAAAACCTTGCGAAGTGTTGCAGCGTTTCATTGCAAAGCTGAATGAATCAATGAAAACTGCTCGAAAGTGAACAAAGTAGCACACGTTTTGGAAAAAAAATCTTCTAATTATTGGCTCTGAAATATGGTACATGTTTGATTTTTCCTGAACATTGTTGTAATCATCGTTCAAAGCGGATTGAAGCTGTACAATTTCAGCATATAGCTGCTGGAGTTGAAACTGAACAAGTTTGTAATCTGTTCGCACAACGGAGCCATCATGTGCGTGTTTGATCGAACTGAAGACAGAACAAATTTGAACAGTTGAACTTGAAGAGGTATTTTCTATGCAGCTCAGAAGCAAGATTACTGTAGCGAGGAACATTAGAATTCACCATCATAGTTTGTTAAACACAAAGCGCAAAATGCAGTTGTTCTCGGTTTAGAGGTTGCGGACGGAATGGTAAAAACAACATTCAAACAACTGGAAAAGCGATTCAACTCCGTTTACGTGGCATCCAATTTCTATCTGAGCATTTGGACCTGTTGGAACACAGAGCTACAACAAGTACAGGTAAACCAGTGTCCTGATTTTGCGTGTTAAAGCCGAAAAACAATCTCGCCCTTCCTTCCTTCTTGGTAGTTTGCAGCTGTATTTTTTTTGGCACTTGTTTAGACTGCTTCATGATTTTCGCACCGACTCGCCATGAATGTGTGATAGTTTTTATTAAATGCTCCAGCCCCATTTCATTGTGTTTTATTTATGTCTTGTCTTGATATTTTGAGGTGGAAATCCTTTCTGATAATACCTACCGTTTGCTCAATTTCAATGATCGACGTGACGATCGATGAAAGAAATTAATCGTAAACACAACGTTTAATGGTTAAATTTCTATTTCTGCACAGTTTCTTCAAACAATTTTGACTTGTGTTAGACGACGCTGTTGGTGATGCTTGTTGGTGACGTTGTTGGAATTGCTGCTTAATTTAAATTTGCTGGCAAGTGTTTTTCTCGTCCATTTTTCTCGCCGGGTTGCTCGCGAGGAAAAAACTTTCAGCTCACTTTGTTGTTGAGTGTTCATTGACCATATTTGGTCGCAGCAGGTATATGAGCTGATAGCCTAGCTCCGCTGAGCCAATCAAAATGCTAGAAATCCGATATACCTAGTCCAGTTTTTAATAATCATGATTATTCAGCTCACATTTCATTAATATCTTCAGACTTAGTGGTCTTGTCCCTTTGAGTGGTATTACCTAAGAAAATAGTACCACCTAGAAGGACACATGACTATTCAGCTTGCATGTTGTAGATATTCTCATGCTTAGTAGTCTTGTCCCTTTGGCAGGTATTACCCAAAGAGATAGTACCATCTGGGGGACACACTGTTTGTATTCATGAGTATTCAGCTCACATTTCGTTAATATCTTCAGACTTAGTGGTCTTGTCCCTTTGAATGGTATTACTTAAGAAAATAGTACCGCCTTGAAGGACACATGACTGTCCAGCTTGCATATTGTAGATATTCTCATGCTTAGTAGTCTTGTCCCTTTGGCAGGTATTACCCAAAGAGATAGTACCATCTGGGGGGACAAACTGTTTGTATTCATGAGTATTCAGCTCACATTTCATTAATATCTTCAGACTTAGTGGTCTTGTCCCTTTGAATGGTATTACCTAAGAAAATAGTACCGCCAAGAAGGACACATGACTATTCAGCTTGCATGTTGTAGATATTCTCATACTTAGTAGTCTTGTCCCTTTGGCTGGTATTACCTAAGAAAATAGTACCCCCCAGAAGGACACACGGGTATTCAGCTTGCATGTCACCAAACGAGAGCCTGCTCACAGGCTATCATGCTTAGTGGTCTTGTACCATCCATCCTAGATTGAGGTGTCTAATTGCAGTTCTAAGTATTGTCAGAAAACACCCACAAAGGTGAATGGGTTAACAGAGGTATCAGCTAAGGGCTATTTGTTAATTCATTTATAACATAGAAGGCAAAATTACTGAATGCTGACTGGTTGAGACAGAGGGCATTTTTTCTTAATTTTCTTTCGGACGAGGGCAAAATTACTAATCTCTGATTGGCCAAGAGCCAAAATTACTCGCATTTGATTGGCTGAGCGCGAGAGCGCGCCATTTGCATTTTGTGGCTTGAAACGAAAAACGGATTTTGAGTTGTTGAACACAAGGATCGCTTCAAAGTTTGACTTTTAACCGGGTTGGTTGGTAAAAATGGTATGGCAATCGGATGTTTGCTTAAAGAGAAATTTCAAAAGGTGAACCTATATGTGTTACGGGAAACAGCAAATGTGGTTATTTGTTTCAAAACTACTGAAAACTTTGGAGCGACGTGGTCGATAATTTTTCCAGCGAGAGGAAGCGAGAGGAATCTTCGCAACTCAGGTGAATAGAATTTACTTAGTTAATTGAGTTTTAAGTGTGCTTTGTCAATGAACTAGAATTGTATTTATCTCTTAAGATGTACATAATGGTCAGTCTTTCTTGTTCTGTGCGCTGAGCAACAGTTAAACTGCTTGTTTGGTGAATTGTTTACGAGCGGGTACTTTTATTCTGAGGGCCGGCTAATTGTGTTTCAACGTGCATGGAAAGTTTCCTAAAATTTTGCCCTCTGTGTTATAAACAAGTAATCGCATTGAGTCCTCGTACAATTAAGGATAAAGTTCACTTTTATTTTCAAAGTTTTCACAAATTGCCCTCGTCGCTGCGCGACTCGGGCAATTTTGTGAAAACTTTGAAAATACGCGTGAATTTATCCTTAATTGTACTCGGCCTCATGAGATTACATACACAAATTTCTTGTACACATAAAATTGAAATATTGTGAATGGAATAGAATTATTGTTTGAAAATTAGATTCAATTTGTTCTGTGTTTCAGCGTTCTGTGTAGTCTTTCATTACAGAAATTGTCCATTTCCCTTCCATGGAAGGTTTTTTTTGGGGGGGGGGGTTGAGACACCTCCCCTCACCCAACCCCTTGAGAGATTTTAAGACTTTGCATTTTGAGACCTCCACCCACCTCCAAATTTCCGAGAACATTCCGTGGTGGAGGTATGGTTATTTTCTGGAACAACACAGTTATATTTTTATCTGGGGGTTGCAGTGATATTAATGGAACTGTTCCTCACTCTCTCAGATTTTACCACAAGAAACTCGTATGCAGTCGGATGCTCTCTCAAAATGAAAACCCTGCTTAATCTTAGTATTTTGAAAGAAACATGTCACCGTTTGTAAAAAAAATAGAGAATGCAATTTAACAACGCGCATTTCAAAACCATAAAGTTCATTCAAGTGAAATCCAACTACAGGAAAACTCAGAGGTAAAGCTGTTAAAGCTTCCCATTGAACTGAAAATTAAGGTTAATACAATAACACTGACCTTTGGCACCAAAGCCTTTGTCTACTCTGAGATCACTCTATTTGTTTCTTCCAGTGTGGAGACAAACAACTCACCGCCAGAGGACCAGTCATGCAAATTTTCAGCTGTCTCCAAGGAAAGCTAAGAATATTGGAAAGTCCTACTTCAAAACAGTCGTTTTTCCCGCCAATTTTACTGCGGGAACGCGCACACGTCTGTAGGCCGGGTTTGAAAACCCATGGCAATGTTAAAGTTAACACAGTCACATTAAGAATGCCATTCAGTAATCATTCTAAAAATTAGAACTTGTTGTAGTCATCACCCATCTTGATAAAGTAAAGAAATTGATTAAATAAAGGACAATTTTTTTGTTAAAAGTGTTATATACCAAAATTCTCTGTTTTCGTCTTCTGTGTCTTTCTTTTACCACCCTTACCACCAAAATTAGCACCACATCGTTCCTAATTGAACAGTCTCAGTTACGAGCGGGTTTTTTCTTCAACAGATGGTGAACAAGTTGATTACAGTTACTATTCCCTTGTCATTGTAAAAATGAAAAACAAAATAGAAAAAGGCAAACAATCAACAATAACTCATTTTTATTACATTTGAAACAATTACATACATACATAAACTTTATTTACACATTCGGATTTGTACAGTAGCAATTCCTGCTAGTATCTCCAAATAAAAAACAAAATTAACTAAAAATTAAAAAGAAACAAAATTAATTAAAATTACGGTTTGTTTTCCTTCCAATGGCCTTTGCCTCCTTCATGGGCAGAGTGAGAAACAGTTCCATTAATATCACTGCAACCTCAAGTCAAAAATATAATTGTGTTGTTCCAGAAAACAACCCTACCTCCCCCACGGAATGTTCTCAGAAATTTGGAGGTGGGTGGAGATCTCAAAATACAAAGTTTTAAAATCTCTCAAGGGGTGGGGTGAAGGGAGGTGTCTCAACCCCACCCCACCCCCCAAAAAAACCTTCCATGGAAGAGAAATGGACAATTCCTGTAATAAAATACTACATTAATGACACAGAACAATGAATCTAATTTTCAAAAAAAAATTTTATTCCATTCACAATATTTCAATTTTACGTGTACAAGAAATTTATGAATTAACAAATAGCCCTTAGCTGATACCTCTGTTAACACATTCACCTTTGTGGGAGTTTTCTGACAACACTTAATACTGTAATTAGACACCTCAATCTAGCATGGATGGTACCCTGCAAGCAGGGTCTCATTTGGTGACATGCGAGCTGAATACCCGTGTGTCCTTCTGGATGGTACTATTTTCTTAGGTAATACCAGCAAAAGGGACAAGACAACTAAGCATGAGAATATCTACAACATGCAAGATGAATAGTCATGTGTCCTTCTAGGCGGTACTATTTTCTTAGGTAATACCATTCAAAGGGACAAGACCACTAAGTCTGAAGATATTAATGAAATGTGAGCTGAATACTCATGAATACAAACAGTTTTTCCCCCCAGATGGTACTATCTCTTTGGGTAATACCTGCCAAAAGGACAAGACTACTAAGCATGAGAACATCTACAACATGCAAGCTGAATAGTCATGTGTCCTTCTAGGCGGTACTATTTTCTTAGGTAATACCACTCAAAGGGACAAGACCACTAAGACTGAAGATATTAATGAAATGTGAGCTGAATACTCATGAATACAAACAGTGTGTCCCCCAGATGGTACTATCTCTTTGGGTAATACCTGCCAAAAGGACAAGACTACTAAGCATGAGAATATCTACAACATGCAAGCCGAATCGCCATGTGTCCATCTAGGCAGTACTCCAGTACTATTTACTTAGGTAATATGGTTCAAAGGGACAAGACCAATATCTTTGATAATATTAACGAAATGTAAGCTGTGAATGCTCGTGAACACACAGTATGTCCTTTCACAGATGGTACAATCTTTTTAGGTAATACCAGTCAAAGGGACAAGGACTAAGTCTGAAAATATTTATGTTAAGCTATCAGAGTTATAGTAGAAACCTGTAAAACAGCATAATCTGAAAGAAACTGTGTAATAGAAATCCAGGTGGAAAGTAAATGAAAGATGAATATACATATACACAGCTTGCACCCCCCCCCCTAAAGGTGAAGGCAAGAACACTAAGTTTAAAAATATTTACGATAAGTCAAGTTTTCCGAGTTACCATTATACCTTATCAGCAAGGGCTGCAATGGTTTGAAAAAAATACTCAAAGTATGATGTATCAGAAGCTCATATGTCTGTAGCTTACCGTTTCAGTTTCTTAATTTGGAGTACTTGAGCTAATTTAGCGTCGGCTAACAGAAGCTTTTTTCGAAGACATTGAACAGTTCGACGCCAATTTCATGTTTAAACAAGCACTGTACATGAATGGGGTGAAGTGTACAGTAAAAACCTTGTTTCTCGGCCTCTTCAATGCCTGCTTTGAATGCTCAGTCCGCCATATTGGATATTTGCCGAGAATTTTCCGAAAGCCGGCCGAATCGGAAAGTCGTTCCTAGTACTCCTCGGCTGTCCTTCTGGACGGTATTATTTAGGCACAACCGGCTGTCATCGGGGCGAATGAGGGAAGTCGGGGGAAGTCGTGTAATATTCGGCTTTGGCGCCACAAAACGACAACCTCATTTCCAGAAGCGAGGTTGCTTGGCAATTATTCCGACTGAACATGTCGTCGCGGCTGTGTTTCTGCAATGTTTGCAAAGGGAAAAATTCGTTGACGAGGTACAAGATAAAACAGCACCTAAAAATATACGGTTCTTGGAGCGCACAAAAATCGTTAGAGGGCCGACCTTCGGAAAGCAGTAAAGACAATTTCAACGGTGGCCAGCAATCATCTGCATCAACCGCAGGAGTTCACAGTGAAATCGATTCAGGTGACGGAGTGCAAGGAGCGTGTTTCGCTGATGAAGACACGTTTATGGAACACTGTGATGACTTTTCACCGGCCTATGGTTGTGCTGAAAATGGCTTGTTGCAGATGGCAGATGATGGAGTGGAATCACCATCTACCAGGGTAAGCTTAAATGAGCCTTAATTCAGCTAATAATTACAAGCCTTTATCAAAAGAATCGCATAGTACTCGAGTAGCACTCCATCTCGGATTGTGGTTCTAATAATCGTAAGCTTACATAGTGAGCGATCTTTCGGATCCTTATTTAACTCGCTGTTAACAATGCGTCTTGTATCGGTAGTCTAGAACGAGGCAGATAATAGAACGAGGCAGATAATACACTTTGTCAACATACAAATAAGTGGCCGGGTAGCCTGTAATCAAGTCAATTCTCATACGAACTGAACTTGATTTCCTTGGGTATCCTATATTTTGTCCTTTGAACTTATTGTCAGCACAATAGTTTTAGTGAGAGTGGCCTATGAGGGTTGACTGCTGCTTAATCAGATCTTTAGCATTTTTCGGGTCTGTTAGTGTATGAGCTAGTGCAGTACAATATATGCCATTCGGGTAGGTGGGAAAATTTTAATTTATGTTCACAATTAATGTTAATGTTATATCATTATATGTTTAAAGCCACAGTCCTACAAGGGGGTGATCGAAGAATTCATGGAAAGCCCAATTCCAGAGTTAGAAAGTGATGGTGAAAGTGGCTTATCAGACTCTGACGATGATTGCAGCACATCTGGGTCAGAAAGTGATCAGGTGATGCCTGAGTTTTGTTTACCAGTTCTTCTGAAGGCTTACAATAAAACAGGACTACTTTCTTGAGTGTGTCAGCCAATTAAACAAAAATCCACCAGCAAATCTTTCAGGAAGGGTCATTCAATGCAGTAATGTAACGTATTGCTGTAATTGAGTGTGTTTGTCTGTAAAAATATGAATTATATTATTGCCTCAGTGAATTGAGTTAATATCAGAACAAAATGAATTGTGTGAGCATGGCTTTGGAAACTAGTTCTTGCTTGGGCCAATATTAATTTGTTTTACACACACTTTGTTAACTCTTAGGGAGTAAAATTAAGTGAAAGTTGTTTTGATTTATGAAGATGGAATTTTCATTTTTTATAACACAAAAAACTATAAACAGGAGTCAGATTGTTTCCGGACTGTCAGATTGTTTCCGGACTGTCAGATTGTTTCCGGACTCGATTTCCTACGCTTATTAAACAAATTGCCCGTCTTTTCTCCTTAATAAGCAGGTCTGACACGTCAAATTTGCTTGTTAATCAAAAAGGACGCTACTTTTGTGTTATTAAGCAAAAAAGGTAGCACTTTTTGCTTATTAACACGCACCTTTTGCTTAATAGCCAGAAAATTCCTGCCTATTAAGCAAGTAAAGGTATATGTTTCGGTTATTAAGCAAAAGTGTCGACAGACTTTGCAAACAGAAGTTTTGTCGGCTTGAGCCGCCATTACGGGAAAAAATATCGAGGGCGATAACTACTTAACAGAACAGTTTTATGAGAAAATACCTATCTAGCCGAAGGCAAGTGCGGGAATTCTTTCAATTTACCAGGAAAAAATCATAACTTTTACTTTAGTGGCCGAAAGTTTTCAAAAGTAAGGCCCGGTTCAGACGCCGTACCTCTCATGTGCCGTACCAAATACAATCAAGTTCGACTTTGGCACGGCGGCTGATTCAGACGCCGTACCTCATTTTGCCGTACCAAATAAAAATAATAAATGGGATAGTTCATTTTGTGCTACATGAACATTATACTACCAGTTCCCATAGTAACCATAACCTTGTCTCGTGACGACGACAACACGCAAATTAAGTATAAATAATGGCGGACAAAGTGAGAAGAGCGATCATTTTTAAGAAAATAATCGAAGGTAACAGAAGAAGAAGACGAGTTTTGGAAAATGCGTTGCATATAGCGATGTCAAGAAGGCGTGCGATCGTTAAACTGTGTTTCATCAGCCTGCTTTTGTTGCTGCAGTCTAGGCAAAATGCAACACCAATTAATCGGCCCCGGCGATTGCAACGAAACAGCGGGTGGTGGGACCTTGTCTGGAACACATATTCTGAAGAAAGGTTTGTCAAAACTTTTAGAGTGTCCCGTCGGACGTTTTGCTATATTCTTAGCCGAATTCGACACGTGCTGGAGAGGAAAACAGTAAATGAACAACCCGTATCGCCAGAGTTACGACTTGCAATTTGTTTATACCGCCTCGCAAGGGGAGATTATTGTTACACTATTTCCACAATTGTGGCCACAATAGTGGCCACAATTGTGAGGGAAGTTTCACATACAATTGTTGAGACCCTTTGGCAAGAATGCGTGAGCCGCCATCTGCCTCAAAATCAACATGGCTTTGAGCGGAAGATTTTGGACATGGAAGAATTATGGCAATTTCCTTTCGCCTGGGGAGCAATTGATGGCTGCCACATACCAGTGAAGTGCCCACCGGGTGGCCTTCAAGCCTGTAAAGAATATCACAATTTTAAGAACTTTTACTCCATTGTGTTAATGGCAATAGTAGACTCAAACTACCGCTTCTTGTGGGGCAGTTGTGGTTTTCCCGGTAACTCGCACGACTCGGTCATTTTCCAGTCCACTGACCTCTGGACAAACATTAAAGAGAAAGATTTTATCCCAAACATTGGCCAGCAAGTGGGTGATGTGTCAGTACCGCCGCTACTTCTCGGAGATTCTGCCTTCCCTTTTCAGCCTTGGCTGATGAAGCCATACACAAATGCGGTATTAACACCAGAGGAACGATATTTTAATTACAGATTGAGCAGGGCAAGAATGGTGACAGAGGGCGCATATGGACAATTGAAGGGAAGGTGGCGGGTATTGTTGCGAAAGTGTGAGAGCAGCACCGAAGTGATAAAGGTAATGACCCTTGCCTGCATGGTGCTTCATAACATTTGCATTGACAGGGGAGACACAATGTGCAAACAACTCGATCTGACCCTTGACCCACTCACAAACGAGAGAAGAGACAGAGACACCATCCGAAAGCTACTTAAGATGAGGTCATGCCCTAAAACGCGCGATTCATGTGGTCAAGCCAGTAACATCAGAGATAGTTTGTGTGATAAACTGTGGAAGGAGAAATTAAGGTTGTAATATGGCAGATCCACTTGTATGAGTGCAAGGGTGGTGTTTAGGAGAGTTTATTACAATCTTAATTTCTTGTCATCGTTTCTGTGCTTCCACTGTTGTAGCTTTTAGTTTCTTTCAGCAGTTTGAAGTGGCATTATGATAAAAAATTCTTTTTTCTCTGCAGATTTCAAAATTATGTTCCACGCCAAATTTTAGGTGTTAATTTCGAGAGGTACCAGTTAATATATATTTTAACTGTGATTTCTTGGTTGGACTGTCTGCCATAACCAAATTCTGTACTGGCTTAGTGGCAACAAGAGAGTTGGATCGAGGGTAAAAATGATGTCATCTACACAGGAGATTGACATTGAAGTGCGTGAATGCAGCTGTTTAGTATGCAGAGCAGGAGCTCAAACTCCTGTTCTGCATACTAAATAAGCTGCATTCACATACTTCAATATTTGTAATCTCGTGAGTAAAGATGGTATCACTTTAAATTAACCCATAAACCAACTCTCTAATTGCAGCCAGTAGACATATCTAATTTGTCTGATTTCAGCTCAGTTATGAGTACCTTTTAATTACAAGAATGGGTTACACAGGGAAAACATACTCTTCTAAAACAGGACCCAAATCAGACGAAACAAAAAAAGAAGCAATGTTTCACTGCATATGAAACAATAAGAATGGTTGAACATTGTGAATATACTGAACAGGGATTTATGTGAACCATACATTGTAAGTGTTGTACCAATAATGTCCAAGACAGAAACAGATGGGCATTTGTACAGGAATTAGAACCTGTTGGCATGTACCTACACTGTGATTAACAAAAAGTTTGAGCATCTCACCTGTACACGTGCTTAACATATGACCCTACCTTTGACAAAGTTTTTGTAATACTCTTGATCATAAAAGTTTAAGTTGGATAAGAGTTATCTCTTTTAAGATTGTTTGGTGTGTAGTAATTGCTGTTTTATTATTGTTAACTCTTGATGTAGGCCCAAAAAAATACGACAGAACTTTTAAATACATAGAGTGGTACTTACACAACAAACCGTCTTGATCTAAAAAGATTATGCTTATCGGCGGCATTCCTCATACCCATGTAAGCTACAAGCTTCTGTTTCATAATGACATGACTCACCACAAGTATTGTGTTGGCATTTGTATGTAAATTAATTGCAAAGATTTTATTGCTCTTGCTCCTCATGAATGTTCAACAGCTTGCAAATAGTGTATTTTCTCACTTATTTAACATATCAAGAAACCAAAGGCTTATAATTAAAGCAATTGTTAGATACATTAGCACCACAACGAGACATAAGAGAAGTGTCTGTCATTAAGTAAATGATTATAAGTTAAAGTTGTGTTGCTCGTAATGTTAATGTTAATGTTCAAGAATGTGGAAGTAGTGTCTTCACTGAAACCAATGGAAAGTTGCTTGGGCATTAAATTCAAATCATGTTTTAAAATACCTGAAACTGGTAATTACAACTGTTGTACATGTTTAGTTACATACAACCTCCTTAGTAATTTAATATAAAACATGCGTCAAGTCCTTCATTGTAATTTAAGGGGGCAATATACACATATGGCTTTTTTACGCAAAGTTTCGGCCTTTTTCTTATTAATAATTATCTCCATGAGATTTCATTCAATCCAAAACTGCTATCATATGATCATAGTGCAAGTTCCCATAAATCTGAGAATTTTTTAGCGATTTTTAAAATAAACGTAAAGAAAGAGAAGTTTGGGGGGGGGGGGTTGATGAATTGGAAGAAAATTGAAAATTGTTTAGAATATGTAAGTTAAAGTTAATAATTAATAGACGGACACCAAAACAGTCCACAAACAAACCCAAGTGCTCTTGCGTGGGGGTGGACTGTCTGGGAGTGTGTACAAAAATTTAATCCTTCTTTTCTTTCTTTCTTTGATCTTATCCCATTTCCTCAAAATTCATGTATATTGCCCCCTTAACAACAACTTATAACTTATCAAAATGATACACTCACCAAGCCAAAAGGTGATCAGAAAGCTATTTTAACCCTTTAAGCCCTAATAGTGACAAAAATGAAACTTCTCTTTTCATTATCACTACTTGTTCATCCAAGTGATGAGAATAAAGGACGTGATCAACACGGATAAGATGTATTGATATTTAGACAAATTCACCTTACTAGTTCCATAAGAAATGCATAGAGAACAGTAAGGAGAATATGCATTTTTATGTGACCGGGTTAGGTTCATGTTGTTATGTGAACAACAAACAAATGACTTTAGCCAAATAAGAATTCATTTAGCTAAAAGCAAAGCTAAACAATAGCAACTAAAAGAAAATGGCAAAAGGTTGAAAGCAGCTAAAGGAAAAACAAAACATGAACAGTCTAGTTTTTAACAAGAATGTGTGACAAAAAAAGAAAAACAATTTGGACAAAGTAAATGTCACACAATCAAAAACTAGTCAATAAATAACTAAATGGTCCTGAGCCAAAGGAAACACAAATTTTGTCAACACAAGACAATTGTGTGGCTCAAGTGACACAAAAAGCTAAATTGGACAAAGTGCTATAAATAGTTTGGGTAAGCACTCAAACATGATAACAGCTATGAAAAACGTGTAAGGTCAAAACAATTAACCTGAGTCAAGCTAAACTCAATTCAACAGAGTGAAATGGTAATTAACTCACCAAAAACAAAACTAAACAAGACAGAAAACTAAACCAACACGAATGAGGACAAACAAAAAGGTGAGCCAAGAAAAGTACAGGCTCTTGTTGCTCAAAGGCTACAAAATCAGAGCCACAGATACTCAGAAACTATAGTGATGCAATTCAAAAACGTACCAAAGTTGACTTGTCTGGTAACAGGAGAACTAGCTGCTTTGAGATCTTGAGTGTAACTGAGCAAAACTAGTTTGTGACTATTTATTTCTGACTATTCTATTGATGTCATATCCTGTAACTTTTAAAAAAAGCCTGCAGTAGTTTATGCCACAGATCACCAAAACTCATGAAGAACTGAACCTTAACATGCACCAAAATATAAGAGAATAAGTGGAAGGTTATTTTCTCTGCCAAGTTATGTTTAATACTCTGAAACACATTCATGACTTGTGGTGTCTAATGTGACACGAACATGGTTTCTGGCACTAACAATTTGGTTTGTTTCGCAAAAACACATTCTTGTGAAGAAAACTAAATGATTCAAAATAAACTCCTAAATAAATAAAAAAATTGTGAACTTGGTCACATTTTTATCAGGGCTTAAAGGGTTACTTAAAGACTTTGGTACACATTTCCCCTCTCAGGGGTTGATGGCAAATTTAGCCAGCCTGAAGAACTTGGGTCTAACGGGTAGCCATTGCAAAAGGGGGACTGAGATTGTGTTCTTTGAAAGGTTGATCCCAGGTAGGATGGCTGTGACATGGTTCGCTGTTGTGGATTCTCGCTTGCTTCTGGCATGAATACTGGTTGAGAGAATGGCCGGTGCATCATCAGCTCAAAAAGTCTGAGTTCATGTTGGCGAGACTTCTCTGCCTCTTCCTTTAGGTAGGCGACAAAATCTTTCATTGGATCATTTTCTAATTCATTTTTTACACACTCAAGAACATCTAACAGTTCACTGTCTTTCTTCTTTCCCTTTCTTTTCGAAGTTTTTACTGGGATGAACAATTTTGGTTGTGGTGTGCCTGAGGACTCATCTAAATCAACTACTGATTCGCTAACACAAGAAGTGGATGCTGATGGCTCAACTGCAAGTTCAGGTTGACATGATTCACGAGATTTAACAACTGAATAGAGGACTTCAAACCACTGTCCATAATTTTTGTCATCCTGAAAACGCTTAATCCCAGAAGCAGTTTTGATAGTTAATGCTGCTTTCTTACATAATTGTATTGCCTTCTTAAACTTTGTACGAACTTGATTAGGTGTAAATGTTACAGATTCATTTCTGTTGGCTGCCCTTTTCTTCAATTCACTTAATATTTTACGATAAATTTGTCCTGTTGTTTGGTTTTTTGTGTTAGTAAAAATAAGCTTTGACCTGTAATAATCATTGTTTACAACAATGTCAACTAAATCACAGAGTAACTCGTCACTCCATTTTGCCCTTCTTCCCGGCTTGTGCCTTCGTACCGGTATTGCATCGTTACTTGAAGCTTCATTTGCATCATCATTCTCCGAGTTTGGATCAGGATCACAATCATTCCGGACTTCATCATCATCTTCAGTGTCAGAGGACTCGTCTAGGGCACCACTGCAGGGGGTAAGAAGAAGAAAATGGTTAATCGTTTGGCCGAGGCTTCAGCCTATAGGTCAGAGAATTTGTACGGAAAGCCTATATACCGTTCTCAAGTTTAATATCAATTTCACTTGTTCAGCCATGATTTGAGCTTATGCAAGCAAAAAAACATTTCTACATGTACAGCTAACCTGAGTCGAGGACAAATACCTAAAACCAGCAGCACATCCAAACTTCCAAAGTTGACAGCATACCTTGCACTGCAGTGCGCGCTTCTCGATATAAGATTTACAAAGGAAACTATTTATAGACTAATCTCTTTTATGATTCTTGCATTTCTCGCAAACCAAGACTTGTAATGAGTATTTAAAATTTTGAAGGCGAAAGACCGGCTGCGAAACGAACAAACGGGATAAAATTATGGTCTGGTTTTGTCTGCCTGGTTGCTTGGCTGAAAAAATACCCATTTTTTCCGGAGTGTAGGCACTAAATGCGTAAAGAAAACGGAACTTACCTTTTCTGGTTACAGGATATTTGCTTTGTAGATTCACCATGAAATTCCCTTTTACACGGGTGACAGTAACCCACTTTTTTTCCGGCAACCCATCCTGGGGTAGCTTCAACAAGTTCTGGCAACGAACAAAGATTACATATTGGGAGGAGGCACTTTATACACAAGTATTTCGTCTCCTTGAAACAGGACATACACATCTCCATTTTTTTAAATTTCCCGCTTCTTCCCCGGGAAGTTCCCGCGGCTTCTGTTCATCGCATTGCACATGCGCAATTGAATACCGTACAGAATTATGGGAAAGGTGATGTATTAAAATACATTTCATTAATTTATGCATTAGATTCGGCACATGAGAGGTACGGCGTATGAATCCAAGTCGTGCCAATGCCGTATTATACGGCAAGCTCTGCCGTACCTTGGGAGTTTGCCGTACCTAATTCAATTTTGCCGTACCAAATTGATTCAGACGCCGTACTACTGTCGAACCATTACCGTATCATTTGGTACGGCACATGAGAGGTACGGCGTCTGAACCGGGCCTAAGACTTCGCAGCGCGATCGATCGAGCGATCTGGCGAAGCCGTGAGATCTTTCACGTACGCGATTTCTGTAAACAGAGACAACGAAACTCAACACTTTAACAGAGGAAATAATCCAGATAACGGGAATGTACAGAGAATATTCAGAGCTGTCTAAACCTGAAATACAATAAAGAGGAAATTTTAATTCGCGGTTTATTGTTTCTTTCGACAAAGAGAATAAAAATAACTGACACAGCGAAACGAACAACACAGTACAGCACGGCAATTATGTTCTTTATTATGAACTTAGCGATTCTTCCACGTTCACGATTTCTGTAAACAAAAGTCAGAGCAATGAATTAACAGATGAAATGCTGCGAAAACTGAATTAAACATCCAGACACTTCTAAAACTAAATTTAACAACAAACAACAAAAAGATCTCATGACTTATTTCTAAATTCTTCCGAGAAGCGCCAAATTTAATCAAAACACGGCGAAATGAACAACACCGAGCGAGCGGGGCATTATCAATCGATTCACAGTTTAAAGATTCACAATTCTTTCCCCTCGCTCTAAAAAAACACTTCCCTAATAGAAAAGTAGAACAGTTTGACCTTCCATCTAGAAAAGCTCCTTTCTTAGCGGCGGAACTAATTTTCGTTCAAGAGTTTTGTACCAAGAATTCGCCAGTCTAATTTGATTCGATAACAACGCATTTAATTTACAGGTAATGTGAAAACGGGAATACGTCGGATTTCCGGACGAAAACTCGGGGGGAGATAAAAATATAATCCCACAGCGAAACATTTTATTTATTGACCACGAAACATTGTTTTACGAAATCATTTCTACATACGCGGTTAAACTTTGCGAAACTGTCAAAACAGAGCGGCAAATCCGTCAGCTTTATTTTCAGCTTATTAGTCAGAAAAGTCAGAGCACAACAAACCAAATGCTGCAAAAACTAAAACATCCAGGCACCTCTACACCTTAAGTTTGACAACAACGAAAACAACAAAAAAGGATTTTATGACTTGTTTCTAAATTTTGCCGCGAAGAACGGCTGAACTGAAAACACCATCAAAACACGACGAAATGAACTACACCGAGCGGGGCATTATCAACTGATTGGATTCACGGTTAAAAGAATTCTTTCGCCTAGCTTTTGAAAAACACTTGCCTACACAACAGTAGAACAGTTTAACCTTCTAGAATTCAAATCTCCTTTCTAAGCGCGGGACTAATTTCTGTTCGAGGTTTTTGTTCCAAGAGTTCGACTCTAATTTTTCTGACAACAGCACATTCGGTAAAAGAAATACGTCGGAGTTCCGTATCAAAATTCGCAAGGGGATAAAATAGAACCCCATCGCGAAACATGGGATTTATTGAGCACAAATTTACCACGAATCATTGTTTTTATGAAATCATCTTTACATACGTGGTACGATTATAAGCTTCAGTCTAAATAAAAGTTCGCCGGCAATTAACTTCGCGAAAGTGTCAACACGATATGAGACTCGGAGCGGCAAATGGTCCAACTTTCAGCTTATTAATCAAGAAAGTACTGCACTCGAAAGATAAGTATGGAATTTTCTACCTAAAATAATGGCCTGAAAGTAGTTGCTTCGACTGTTAACCGATCCATCAATTCTTTGCGAGTGAAATTGTGAACTGTTTTATACGAGTGCATTGAAGCTTGAATCATGTTCTTTCACTGAAGGCAGCGGGCACTTTCCTTCCGGCAAATGTGCAACCGATTCACTCACCGGTCAAAATACCTGATTCTATTAATTTTGTTGGCATGAAATTTAGAAAGGATACTTTCTAAGAGAAAATTAAAACCAGGAGCCCCTGGTAAAACAGATTTACTGTTTCAAAAGTCTCCTAGCTGCTACCTTCACGGTGGAATTTTTTTTCATTGAAGAATTATAAATCTCCGAATCAAGATCAACAACAACACATTCAGGTAATGAAAATACGCCGATTTCCGTCTAGTTCCCATACGAAAACTCAGACGGGCAAAAGGTATAACTTCATAGCAAAACATTTTATTTATTGTGCACAAATTACCTACGAAACATTATTTTTACGAAATCATTTTGGAGTCGCCGGACAAACTTTGCGAACTGTCAACATGAGATGAGATATGAGCGGCGAATCCTCCGACTTTAGCAGGGGTATTTTTCTTTTTTCGCAGAAAAAGACGATTCCCAGTTGAAAAATAGAATAGTCTGAGGATTTGGGAAGGTCTCTTTTTTCAATTGGAATGGTTTAAATTGAAAGAGAGATTTGTGTCATCTTAAAGTTCTGCAGTATTCGCTGCCCTATTCGAGCAAAACAAAACACAACACAGCGTTTCTTGTTCAAGCTTGATGCGACCGGTAATTCAAATACGTTAAACAGTACTCTCGGTTAACTCATCCAACAGAGCCCATTTATCTAGAGTATATTTTTTGCTAGATGTACTTAGAGGTCCGAGCTGTGTACCCAGAACGAGTCATTCTGACAGACTAAACAGAGAAAGCTCTTTCAGGTGTCCCTGCCTTGACATGCAAATTTTTAATTTAGTTTTAGCGCGAAATTTGTTTTTCGCGGGAAAATAAATTTGATGGGTAATGAATGGCTTCTTACTATAGGCCTGTTTATTACAATTGTGTACAGGCTATAAAGTACCATCAGGTTAATTATTAACCCTCTGCGTAAATAGAAATGAGCTCACCTTCGCAAATTTGACGAAATCGTTTCCCTGGCCCGTCAGGCGTTACAACACAACCTCAAGGTTATTCATCTCACACACATTTAAAGTCTCCAAGTTGTTTTGACGCTCTTGTATTCCATATTTTGATCTTTAACTGCCGTTAATTAAATTTCTTCGTGATTCGCTTCCCGTAGGAGAAAAATGTTTGTGAACTCTGAATTTGTCGGGTTGGCGATTTAGTTCATAGAGCAGTCCACGTGCAAAGCAAACTGTCTTTCCTTCTGAAGATGAGCAAAAGTCGTATTCCTTGTATAGATGGCCATTCTTGATCCCATTCAACAGCCAACAGAAACCTGCTGTAAAAATGTCTGTTTGAAGTTAAAACATTCTGATCCACTCGCTGTCTGACACCAGAACGCGATATTCACTGAATGTGTAGAACGCACACTACACGCTTCTGTGGAGAGCTGGCCGATGGTACTTTGACAGTTTTCCCCACCCTCCCCACCCCTGCAGGAACGCACGAGATTCAGTTTGCATGGAAACGCAGGTTGATTCCCTGAAGCTACTAACAACTGTTTGGTGCACATCTAATTCAGACAAAAATGTAATTTATCTTGCGCTTGAATCAAACAGATGAAACACTTAATGCGAGTGATGACAGCGCTTTTCAGGTGATAAAGCTTAAACTGCTTTTTATCAAGGTTTCCGACGATCTCAACGGCCATCATAGATCGAGAGATGGGCTCGCGATGACGCTTTCGTCTTTATTTAACCAAAGTGACCACTAGTAGAGACTTGGGCGGCTTGTATTTATTAATTAAAAACCAAATCGCCACCAGAATATTTTATGAATGAATAAAGTTTATTTCTAAACATTTTTGTTTGATATAGCAACCAAAGTGACGACTCGAAGAGACTTCGTATACCGTTTTATTAAATCAAACAAAAGTGACCAATTAAGCAGACATATGGACACTTGTGTTTACTAAACAAACCTGACTGATAAAACAGACATACGGACACTTGTGCTTATTAAACAAAAGTGACTAATGAAACAGACATACGGACACTTGTGCTTATTAAACAAAAGTGACCAATAAAACAGACATATGGACACTTGTGCTTATTATACAAAAGTGTCCAATAAAACAGACATACAGACACTTGTGCTTATTAAACAAAAGTGTCCAATGAAACAGACATAGGGACACTTGTGTTTATTATACAAAAGTGACCAATGAAACAGACATATGGACACTTGTGTTTATTAAACAAAAGTGTCCAGTAAAACAGACATACGGACACTTGTGCTTATTAAACAAAAGTGGCCAATGAAACAGACACTTGTGCTTATTAAGCAAAAGTGTCCAATGAAACAGACATATGGACACTTGTGTTTATTAAACAAAAGTGTCCAATGAAACAAACATATGGACACTTGTGTTTATTAAACAAAAGTGACCAATGAAACAGACGTATCGACACTTGTGCTTATTAAACAAAAGTGCCAATGAAACAGACATATCGACACTTGTGCTTATTAAACAAAAGTGTCCAATGAAACAGACCGATGGACACTTGTGTTTATTAAACAAAAGTGTCCAATAAAACAGAGATACGGACACTCGTGCTCATTAAACAAAAGTGTCCAATGAAACTGACATATGGACACTTGAGTTTATTATACAAAAGTGATCAATGAAACAGACAGTGGACACTTGTGTGTATTGTGCAAAAGTTCCCAATGAAACAGACATATGGACACTTGTGCTTATTACACAAAAGTGACCAATGAAACAGACATATGGACACTTGTGTTTATTAAACAAAAGTGTCCTATGAAACAGACATATGGACACTTGTGTTTATTAAACAAAAGTGACCAATAAAACAGGCATATCGACACTTGTGCTTATTAAACAAAAGTGACCAGTAAAACAGACATTTGGACACTTGTGCTTATTAAACAAAAGTGTGAATGAAACAGACATACGGACACTTGTGTTTATTATACAAAAGTGACCAATGAAACAGACAGATGGAAACTTGTGCTTATTAAACAAAAGTGACCAATGAAACAAACATACGGACACTTGTGCTTATTAAACAAAAGTGACCAGTAAAACAGACATACGGACACTTGTGCTTATTAAACAAAAGTGGCCAATGAAACAGACAGACACTTGTGCTTATTAAACAAAAGTGTCCAATGAAACAGACGTATGGACACTTGTTTTTATTATACAAAAGTGACCAATGACACAGACATATGGACACTTGTGTTTATTAAACAAAAGTGTCCAATGAAACAGACGTATGGACACTTGTTTTTATTATACAAAAGTGACCAATGACACAGACATATGGACACTTGTGTTTATTAAACAAAAGTGTCTAATGAAACAGACATATGGACACTTGTGTTTATTAAACAAAAGTGTCCAATGAAACAGACATATGGTCACTTGTGTTTATTAAACAAAAGTGACCAATGAAACAGACATATGGACACTTGTGCTTATTAAACAAAGGTGACCAGTAAAACAGACATATGGACACTTGTGCTTATTACACAAAAGTGGCCAATGAAACAGACATACGGACACTTGTGTTTATTATACAAAAGTGACCAATGAAACAGACGTACAGACGCTTGTGCTTATTAAACAAAAGTGACCAATGAAACAGACATACGGACACTTGTGCTTATTAAACAAAAGTGACCAGTAAAACAGACATACGGACACTTGTGCTTCTTAATTAAAAGTGGCCAATGAAACAGACAAACGGACACTTGTGTTTATTATTCAAAAGTGACCAATGAAACAGACGTATGGACACTTGTGCTTATTAAACAAAAGTGTCCAATGAAACAGACATATGGACACTTATGTTTATTAAACAAGAGTGTCCAATGAAACAGAGCAATGGACACTTGTGTTTATTAAACAAAAGTGTCCAATAAAACAGAGATACAGACACTTGTGCTTATGAAACAAGTGTCCAATGAAACTGACATATGGACACTTGTGTTTATTATACAAAAGTGACCAATGAAACAGACAGCGGACACTTGTGTGTATTATGCAAAAGTTCCCAATGAAACAGACATATGGACACTTGTGCATATTAAACAAAAGTGTCCAATGAAACAGACATATGGACACTTGTGCTTATTAAACAAAAGTGTCCGATGAAACAGACCGATGGACACTTGTGTTTATTAAACAAAAGTGTTCAATAAAACAGAGATACGGACACTTGTGTTCATTAAACAAAAGTGTCCAATGAAACAGACAGATGGACACCAGAAAGTCACCTCGTCAACAGACTAATGGGTATACTTGTGTTTGAAGTTAAAGCATTCTGATACACATACTATCTTATCCGTGAAGGCGATATATTTCCTAAATGCGTAGGCCACAGAACACGGCTATGTGGACCGTTGATAAATTGTGTTTGGGAAAATTCCCCTGCCTCCCCACCCTTCCAACACTGCTCAGTTTTCTGCAAGAAAACCTAAATAATGCATTTATTTTTTATGACTCTACACTTGCTTGTTGAGAAGTTTTTGCCGAAAAAACTACGACAAAAAAAGCAGCAAACTCAGTTTAAAACTGATTTTTTAGCATTTTTTTGGATGCTTGAATACGCTTATAGGGCTTTCTAGCAAACGTTACTGCTATCGTGTAGCTAGACGACAAAGAAGGCGATAGAAAAGGACAAAGCAGTTTGATTAAAAAAAATATCAGTATATGAATCCTACAAACGATACTCCGGTCTGAAACAGGCTTAGGACATTTGTGTTAATTAAATTTACTCAGCCCTGAAAAAGACTTACGCGGACTTTCGTCATTTATCAAAAGCCACTTAAAAAATGTTATTGAGAGGACGATATGTTGTGTTGAGTTAGTTAGTGAACTTTTCGTTGTAACCTTTATATCTGTAATATGCTATTTCTGTTTACCCACTAGGAGACAGAGAAAGTGAAAGGCGTAAACAGTCATGAGAGGTTGAAGTGCAGTAGTCACAGCAGGAAGTTTTATACAGGAGCTGATATAGGCAGACAGACAGCACGCAAATATTGTCCTTATATGGGCAATTCCTTCCTTCCTTCCTTCCTTCATTCACTTGTCCATTATTTGTAATGAAATGCGAGAATACAATAAATTTTTATATGAGGCAGTAGCCTCTTCTTTGCAAAACAGCACATAGGAACACGCTAGGTACGTTTAGATACAAAGTTGTGGCGTTTTAAGGTATTGCTGCCGAAAATACGGTCTTCCCAGACTTTTTGGTGGCCTTAAATATATTTTTGAGTTATCATAGATACGTTTTACAACTTAGATTGCTCAGTATGACAGTGAAGCACTTTTTAGCCATTGGTTGTTAAAATGTATGTTATAGTACGTGTAGTTCGCAGATTATAAGTACTAAATATGTACTTATTCGTTTTTTCATTTAGTGCACATTCGTTGATTAGTCCGAAGTCGACATTAATGAAAAACTTAATCACCCTTACATGTGTACATTACTTTGCTCGTAGTCGTCAAGCGATATGCCTAACGCGCAATTTTCAATTATTAACTATAGTTAACAAAAAACGTAATGGTTAAAACTAAATGTTTTAAATGGGAAGCATAATATAGTACTCTTCACTGGAAAATTAAATGTTAAATTCATATTTGTTGGTCATTCACCTTTGTATTATGTGGTGGCTCCTAAAAGAGCCGTTTTTGTTTTGTTTTGTTTTGTTTTATGTTTTTTTTTGGTTTTGTTTTTGTTCGTTTTGTCTATTTTGTTTTTGTTTTTGTTTTTTTCTCACTGTAAAACAAGTGGCTCTAAAAAGAACCTTTTTTTTCTCGGAGAGGACGTCTTCCAACAACAGTGCAGCCAGCATTCTTCCTCTGCAAGTGAAGAGAAAGAAACAGAAAACAATTAATAAATGTAAAGAAGATCATCGCAGTTATAGACGCAACTTTTGTAGTTGCGAAAAGAAAGCCGGAAAAAAATTCAGGCTTTTACGGGATGGAAGCCTTGAACTCTGCGACACCTGTGCAGCACTCTAACCAATTGAGCTAACAAGCCAACTGAGAGCTGGTGGATTCGAATCCCGTACGAGCCTGAAGTTTTTTCAGGCTCTCTTTTCCCAACTGCAGAAGTTGCGTCTATAACTGCGTTGTTCTTCTTTACATTTAATTATTCATCCCGCAGTTCTAATATATGATATTTATACATTCATTATTCAGAAAACATTTAGTGTTTAAGTAAATTCAAGTAGGAAGTAGAGTAAACATCGACAACCAATGCTTTGATCCTGGTCATAAAGTGTTTTTTTTGTTGGTTTTTAAGGATGTTCGCGCGAGAATCTTCTACAACTCAGATTTTTCATACTTTTGCCACAGTAAGATAATCAGTTACCTATGTCAGAAATGCAAAAAAATTGGGGTGTCACCGGCTTTGTCAAATAAAGCACGTGGAAAACTACTCCAATTTTGACAAATCGGCCCTCGTAACTCGACATCACCGCAGTGGTTGTTAGTTGAAAAATATTAAAAATAATTCGCCGAATTTCATTCAAGTGGGTCTGTCAAGCAAATAATTTGAACCGGTGTCATCCTTTCAGTTAAACTCAACCTTTGAAATGGACTTTTGCCAACACCGTGCAGCTAAAGTAATAGCGGAATTCGATGATGCGTGGGAAGAAAAGTTGGAAAAAAAAATCAAATTTCCACAACACAGATTTTGTTCAATTTTTCATAAAACGTAGATAATCGATAAAGAAAATGATTTATCAAAAGAAAATCTGGGATCACCGAACATTTAAGAGAGTTAAATTCGTGCATAGATGTTAAAATGCCCACTGGCGCTATATATCTCTTCATTTCTTATTCAGCGTGCGCGCTCAATGCATGACATGGCGACGTGAATTGTGTGCGCGGTAAGGAACCGCAGAAACAATTAGCACGAACGTCCTTAATAGAGTAAAACAACTTGAAAAAAAAACAACTCAAGTCTAAACATTGCGTAGTTAAAAAAATCACCATTTTTTGACTCTTTTGTTGTTTCCTTGCTTTGTGGTCCCCTTTCTTTTGCGTCCAACTGTAACCTTGAATAGCAAGAATAACAAGTTAGAGTAACCAGTGGAAGTATTGAGTCAGGTTTCATTCGACAAAAAAATAATGTCCTTGAAAGTAATTATGAATGACTGAAAACTGTGGTAATATTTAAAAAGCCTTTTACATTGAGACTAAAAGTGATATTACTTCACTCGTAAAATAGTTTTTGCGTAATACTCCCTAAATCATTTGTTCCCTTTGTCTTGTTTGGTATTTCACTAGTATTGTGTGGGAAAAGTAAGGAGGTGTCACATGTCCAAAGTAACCTTTCTATAGCCAATAACGTGTCTGTTCTTTGTATACATACGCCCGTCATTAATTCAAGACACGGAAAATTTTACAATAAAAAATTTTAAAAATTATCAAAATGACTGCCTTTAAGTGTGCACCACGATGAGCCATACTGTGCAATCAATTCCATTTTCACCACAAATTAATGCTATTACCTCCACCTCCCGTTCCTCTCTTTCAACCAGTTTGAGGAGGGTATCCTGAATATCACTGGTGACGGCGGAGATTTCCTCTGCATTATTTTCTGGCTGACGGCGAAGGGATGGCAGCACCCACTGCGGATTCTCACTTTGTACAGGGCCTCCATTTTTAATAAAGTCCTCCCACCACTTAGTGGTGGGAGGGTCGAAATGGAGGCTGTATCTTGGAATATCCTGCTTTAGCTTAGGAATATTCAACTTTGCCACATCGGGCACCACGAGGTTAGGTTTTCCACTGGGTGTCTTCTGAAGAAGAGCGATGCCTTCCGGAGGTGACCAGGTGGGAGTGGTCGACCACTTCTTGTAAAACAATCGTGCTTTCCCGTCCGGACCCCTCACGAGCTTAAATTGATGCTGGTGGATATGTCCAGAGAGATTTGAAATGGCACACCCCTCCAGCCATTCCTTCACGTCATACATAAACGTAATCAGCGATGCCACTATGGCTGGAGCGTAGCTCATTCCAATCTCTCTGATGAGCTCGAGAAGGGTCCGGGCGTTGTTCTTTCGGAGGCGTCTGGAAATACACGAGAACATCTGATCGATGTCCTCGTGCGTGTGGCCAGTCATCAAAAAGCACACCTTTATCTGCCAGTAAATAAATAAATATCATTAGTAGTAGTCGTAGTAGTGGTAGTAGTAGTAGTAGCAGTAATTTTGTATATTATATACACAAAATTTTAGAAAGTAACTTGGATCCTCAACGAAAGGAAAATAGTGTCCCAGAGTTTCGACAAAAGTGTTTAATTGGAGATAGCAGCAGGTTATTGGCCAGTAAGACTGAATTGGTTCATGCTTAGCGTGCGTCCATTGATTTATGGAAGCACAGGAGAGGTTTGGAGAGCACGTGAGAAGCGTACGCACCTCGAAAAACTCTAGCTTCTTGAGTGCTCTACAGACTTCCCAAGTGCAGCGCATGCACGACTCGATGAACACACAGCTTAATGCATGAACCAATTCTTTTCCCCGAATTTCCCATACTGTGTAGGAGATAATGCGGTGTGACTTTTCGATTGTTCTACTATCGTTTTCAAGCACTGAGTGTCTTGCTTAAGTACGCACTCACTGCTTGAAAATGATGGTGGAACCATCGAAATGTCGCACCGCGTCAATTTTCTATTTCCTGTTTTGATGATTCAACAGACTTAAGTTATTCAATATGCAAGGATTATTACAGGAATTGTTGAGTTGCTCTGGATGATTCTCTGTTTAGAGGTTACAAAAGTGAGGGGATAAGTTTTGAAGAAGCATAAGGCATTTTGAGCGACAAAAATTTTCAAACGTTGCATTAATATTACAGTTAGAATCACAAAGTTATTCACCTTCTTGAAAATACCTAACTCTACTAGTAAGGCGAGAAAACACAGCACATAACGGTTTTTGTTTTCTCGCCAACAATTATCCATCTGTAGGTACAGCGTAGGTGGTAGTTGGCCCAACTGTATAAAGAAATGATTGAACATTTAATACTCATGAAAAAGCACTGAAATGGAATTTCTTCAAGTGAGTTTATTACTGGCCAAACATCACCAGTTTCACAGACGCGCGCAATATTGCTTATAAAAAGGGAATTGACTGAAATTGACTTGAGCGCATTCTTGTTCATTAACAAAAGTCGTTACTTAAATAGACTTCCGCGCAATGTTGGTCTGTAAACAAAATGCAACTGAAATAGACTTAAGCCCAATGTTGGTTATTAATCAATAGTCATAACTGAAACTGACATACTCGCGATCTTGTTTTGACGCGAACTAAAATAGATCACTTTCCTGCACTCTTGCTTGTTAGACAAAGAAAAAAAGGAAGAAATGGAATTGTACACACGGTTGCTTATTTTTCAGTAAAAAAAGCCAACTGAAAAGACTGGTGCGCAGTGCGGCTTTGACGCTGAAACAGACTAAGTTTATAAAGATAATATTGAACGGCAGGATGAGCTCTTGTAAGTTCCTCCTCAAAAAACAAAGTAGCAACTGATGCATCTCTCGCCTTTCTTGAACTTACTTATACTGTGTTAGTGGCTGCTAATCACGTTACCAGCACTCCAAATTAGCATATTATGAAAGATCTCGTTGGGAAGAAACGCACATGTGGTATACGTAACCATTTTCTTTCTTTGCTTACCGTTGTCTGTATCCATAGCAGAGTGTGCAAAATAATGTTGATGGTCAGATTGCTGTCATGGGGATATTGACAGCAGTCAATGTAGGCCCCCGCTTTGGTGTGGTTGTTTGCCAGGACACCCGTTACGTGCGTCTTTAATTTCCATGCATGATCATCAATCTTAAGATGAACATAGAAGACTTCAAGTCAACCCTTGCAGATACCAAGCGCAATTTCATTCATTTGATGCTTCATAAATGGTAACGCTGAACTCTCGATGTTCTAGTAACCTCTAGTTATTGTTCATCTATTGTTATTCAGAGCGTGCGACTATAAGCCATGTTCATGTTCAAATTAACATTTAGTGAACACAGGCGGGACGGTGTTTTCGTGTACATCTTCATTACAATGAATAATGTTGCATCGATAAGTAGAGATAAACGGACTAAGTGGCCTAATGTTACAATGATGTGTCTCTAAATTTTAAAAAAGTTCTTGCAGTTGTCCCTCTATGTTTTCGAAAGTACATTTTATAATTTCACTAACCTTCGTGGTTGTCGTAAAATGCGGCAGGTCGTGTTTGCCTTGATCCATCCCATCGGCGGTCAGCGAAAGATATTTCTCTGGCTGGGCCTTCGCTTTCCTGCCATGCTTGTAGTACTTTTTCCTCTCGGCTCTGCCGTCGGTAAGAAAGGAAATGCACGAATGAGTTAAAACAAATGATATTATGTTCAATAATGCACTTTTCCACCCGACTTGACAAAATGGTCAGAGTACCAAATTTAACTTGACACTAACCGATGTGGTGACTGAGGACGCAACGTTATTCCATTTTTTTCGGGGGGGGGGAGGTGGCGGCAAAAAATAATATTGTGCATATAACTTACAGTTGTTGTGTCAAGTGGATTTTCCTCATGAGGCCCAACTGCTTTCGTGTTTCTTGATGTAGGTTAGGTTTTCCTAATTCTTCCTTGATGTGCACACAAATAGAGCACTTCGTAAAACGGCTTTGCTGTAGAGGTCAACGAGACATCGACTCAGAAGTTATCATTTTTCCTTCATTTAGTGCTTTAATCAAACACTAACAGTAATTCCACATATAACTAAAACCAACAAGACGACAGTAAAACCCATTTTGAAAACCGTTAATGTATTGACATTATGGTCCTTCAACTTCTTATGAATTTTTAACGTGAATTTGGATTCAAAAGTATAGGTATCGGTAAGAAATCATGGGAGCGTGTTCTATCAACATTTAAAGCATCTAAAAACGAGAAAAAAACGACGCGAACGTGTTGGAAACAGCTAACGAAGCAATCAGTTTACTCAGTAAATAAGCAACACATGTTATTATGATTACAAGTAGCAATTTTGCAGACCTTTGGAATTACGACGTCCGGAAATTGCTCTTTCCACATGTTGTACAGAAATGTCGATTTTGCCAGGAAAGGTCGGTTTTTCCCTGTCATTTCTTCTTTGTAAATTTCATATACAGCTGACTTTGTCAGGCAGGCAGGTAGGTGTCGCATGCCGTTCGTTGGCATGCTGTCCGTGTTCATCACGAACTTGTGCATCCAACCAACGGCAAAGTCGAATGCCACACTTCGCGACCTCCCAGTTTTTCCCTCTCCAGATGACGTCTCTTGTATAGATTCTTTTGCCCTCTCGTAGTAACTATGTAATGGAAAGCAAAGAGAAAAATCGAATAATGAGAACATTCCTAAGTAAACTCTGCACAAGCTTTTTACAAAAGAATCCTAGTCTTCCTGTAGTCTCGATACGCTTGCTGAATAGCTGGTATAGTATTAACGGTTTTTTAAAATATGCAACGCAAATTTTCGAAGCAATAGCTCGTTTTATAAAGCGGAAATGAATGGGGTGCAAAGTTGTTTGCAAAGCCTGATGTATCTAGCCTTCTTTGTTTTACAAGCTATTTTCACCTTATGGTCATTAGCATATGAAATATCATGAGTTTTAACATCAGTAATGATTCAACTATTACATGGAGAACGTACCACGATTTTGCTACGCCGTAGACTTTGCACCACGCTTTGATGCAAAGGCTGGCACCCTCCAGAAAGTGCCTCTTCTCGGAAGGCCCACTTCCTCCGCGTGTGTTGGTTTCCAAGATCTTAGGCAAGTGAATAAGTAGATTAAAAAAAACAAACAGACCGACAGGTAGATGAAGAGATTTACAAAGAAAAGTTTACAAGGGATGTAAAATTATAAATGGTTGCAATATAAAACGTTGATAGGCACAAAAAATTTCGACTTTCGTATATAAAGAGATTAATAAAGACCCCAGGGTTACATTGTAATTAAGACGGTCTTATGGTATATACCTTGCTGGCGGAGATGTTGTTTATTAGAAACTCTCTCCGCCCACTAGCGTCTTTTCCCCAGTAATATTCTCGCTGTTTCAGTATGTATTTGATGGGAAGTTGCCGGATGCAGTGGTCCCTGCAACATGAATTCTCCCAAGCGCGTATAACTTCCGCGGTGTCAATTTTCTTTGGCAGCTTTTCTATAACAAAGGAAGACAGACATTTAATTGGATACAACAACTCGCCAATACATGTACGATATGTACGAAGCCTTTGTTTATACTCACTGCTGTCCTTTTTCGCTGTCTTTTCTCCACTCTACAAGAAAGATATTCGAATTAATTCCCATATTACTCTACGTAAATAATTGAGACACAAATTCACTACTAAATAGCATTGTGCTCACAGTTCGTCAGATAAAGAAGTAAAATCTTAGTCTCATCTGCAGGTTTTGTTAATAAACAAAGGTCGTCCGTACTGAGAGAGGATTGTTCGTACTTTCGCTCGTTCAGTACACAAAAGTCGCAAATGCAATAGATTTGCACGCATTTGGCTTATTAACATTTAAGCATACTGTTCAAACCGTGACAGACTTGCCAAAACGTTGGCTTATTAAGTAACAGTCGCCACTGAAATAGGTTTGCAACCTTTCTTATTAATAAACGCTTCCACACATTATACACCGAGCAAGCGCACACAAGAAGTTTTGTGTGCACCTTAGTTTGAAATAAAAAAGTAGATACAGAATAGATAAACGAACAATCGAGTTTATTAAGCAAAAGTCACAACTAAAAGAAAGGACTCATTGACAGTATAGCTTCGCTGAAATGGGCTTGTCATCACTTCTGGTTATTGACCAACATTAAAATCTGGGATAGACTTGAACACACTTTGGGTCCAAGTCGCCAGTAAAATAGACTTTGCGTACTTTTGATTATTAAGGAGAAGCCCCAAGTGAAATAGACTTGTACGTAGTTTTGGTTACTAAGTAAACACCGCAGCTGAAATAGACTAGTGCGCTCTTTTGGTTGTTAAAGCGTATTGGTGGCTTTTAAGGAGAAGTCTCATGTGTAATATACTTGTGCGCACTTTTGGTTATTAAGGAGAAGTGGCAACTGAAATAGACTTGTGCGTACTTTTGGTTCCGATTAATGAGAAGTTGCATGTGATATATACGTGTGCGCACTTTTGGGTATTAAGGAGAAGTCGCAAGTGAAGTAGACTTGTGCAGTCTTTGGGTTATTAAGGAGAAGACGTAAGTAAAATAGATTTGTGCGCTCTTTTGGTTATTAAGGATAAGTCACAAGTAAAATACACTTGTGCGCACTTTTGATTATTAAGGAGAAGTCGCAAGTAAAATAGACTTGTGCTTACTTTTGGTTATTAAGGAGAAGTCACAAGTGAACTAGACTTGTGTGTACTTATAATTAATAAGGGCAAGTCACGAGTAAAATGGACTTGTCAGCACTTTTGGTTATTAAGGAGAAGTCACAAGTAAAATAAACATGTGCGTACTTTCGCTTATTATGGAGAAGTCGTAAGTAAAATGGAATTGTGCGCTCTTTTGGTTATTAAGGAGAAGTCACAAGTAAAATACACTTGTGCGCACTTTTGGGTATTAAGGAGAAGTCGCAAGTGAAGTAGACTTGTGCAGTCTTTGGGTTATTAAGGAGAAGACGTAAGTAAAATAGATTTGTGCGCTCTTTTGGTTATTAAGGATAAGTCACAAGTAAAATACACTTGTGCGCACTTTTGATTATTAAGGAGAAGTCGCAAGTAAAATAGACTTGTGCTTACTTTTGGTTATTAAGGAGAAGTCACAAGTGAACTAGACTTGTGTGTACTTATAATTAATAAGGGCAAGTCACGAGTAAAATGGACTTGTCAGCACTTTTGGTTATTAAGGAGAAGTCACAAGTAAAATAAACATGTGCGTACTTTCGCTTATTATGGAGAAGTCGTAAGTAAAATGGAATTGTGCGCTCTTTTGGTTATTAAGGAGAAGTCACAAGTAAAATACACTTGTGCGCACTTTTGGGTATTAAGGAGAAGTCGCAAGTGAAGTAGACTTGTGCAGTCTTTGGGTTATTAAGGAGAAGACGTAAGTAAAATAGATTTGTGCGCTCTTTTGGTTATTAAGGATAAGTCACAAGTAAAATACACTTGTGCGCACTTTTGATTATTAAGGAGAAGTCGCAAGTAAAATAGACTTGTGCTTACTTTTGGTTATTAAGGAGAAGTCACAAGTGAACTAGACTTGTGTGTACTTTTAATTAATAAGGGCAAGTCACAAGTAAAATGGACTTGTGAGCACTTTTGGTTATTAAGGAGAAGTCACAAGTAAAATAGACATGTGCGTACTTTCGCTTATTATGGAGAAGTCGTAAGTAAAATGGAATTGTGCGCTTCTTTGGTTATTAAAGAGAAGTCGCAAGTAAAAGGAACTTGTGCGCACTTTTGGTTATTAAGGAGAAGTCACAAGTGAAATAGACTTGTGCGCTCTTTTGATTATTAAGGAGAAGTCGGAAGTAAAATAGACTTGTGCGCACTTTTGATTATTAAGGAGAAGTCGCAAGTAAAATAGACTTGTGCTTACTTTTGGTTATTAAGGAGAAGTCACAAGTGAACTAGACTTGTGTGTACTTTTAATTAATAAGGGCAAGACACAAGTAAAATGGACTTGTGAGCACTTTTGGTTATTAAGGAGAAGTCACAAGTAAAATAGACATGTGCGTACTTTCGCTTATTATGGAGAAGTCGTAAGTAAAATGGAATTGTGCGCTCTTTTGGTTATTAAGGAGAAGTCACAAGTAAAATACACTTGTGCGCACTTTTGATTATTAAGGAGAAGTCGCAAGTAAAATAGACTTGTGCGTACTTTTGGTTATTAAGGAGAAGTCGTAAGTAAAATGGACTTGTGCGCACTTTTGATTATTAAGGAGAAGTCGTAAGGAAAATAGAGTTATGCGCACTTTTGGTTATTAAGGAGAAGTCACAAGTAAAATAGACATGTGCGTACTTTCGCTTATTATGGAGAAGTCGTAAGTAAAATGGAATTGTGCGCTTCTTTGGTTATTAAAGAGAAGTCGCAAGTAAAAGGAACTTGTGCGCACTTTTGGTTATTAAGGAGAAGTCACAAGTGAAATAGACTTGTGCGCTCTTTTGATTATTAAGGAGAAGTCGGAAGTAAAATAGACTTGTGCGCACTTTTGATTATTAAGGAGAAGTCGGAAGTAAAATAGACTTGTGCGCACTTTTGATTATTAAGGAGAAGTCGGAAGTAAAATAGACTTGTGCGCACTTTTGATTATTAAGGAGAAGTCGGAAGTAAAATAGACTTGTGCGCACTTTTGGTTATTAAGGAGAAGTCACAAGTAAAATAGACTTGTGCGCACTTTTGTTTATTAAGGAGAAGTCGCAAATAAAATAGTTTTGTGTGTACTTTTGGTTATTAAGGAGAAGTCACAAGTAAAATAGACTTGTGCGCACTCTTGGTTATTAAGGAGAAGTCGTAAGTAAAATAGACTTGTGCATCTTTTGGTTATTAAAGAGAAGTCACAAGTAAAATAGATTTGTGCGCACTTTTGATTATTAAGGAGAAGTCGCAAATAAAATAGTTTTGTGCCTACTTTTGGTTATTAAGGAGAAGTCGCAGGTAAAATAGACTTGTGCACTCTTTTGGTTATTAAGGAGAAGTCGCAGGTAAAATAGACTTGTGCGCACTTTTGATTATTAAGGAGAAGTCGCAGGTAAAATGGACTTGTGCGCTCTTGTGATTATTAAGGAGTAGTCGTAAGTAAAATAGACTTGTGCACTCTTTTGGTTATTAAGGAGAAGTCGTACTCTTGTTGTTAATCAAAAGTCATAATTAAAATAGAATCCTGCGAATTCTTGTCAATTAAGCAAAGGTCGCAGCTAAAATAGACGTGCGCATTATCGGTTATTAAGCAAAAGTCACCACTGAGACACACTCGCGAATTCTTGCTTATTCGAGAAAAGTCGCAAATGAAACAGACGTGCGCACTTCAACCGGATTTAGGTGAAATAGACTGGCGCAAGTTTGTTTTTAGCACAAAATTCTCCAAAGGAAGTAGTTTATGTGCACTTCTACATTGTTTCAGTTGGCTTACCTGTTTATCCGTAATTTCATTCTCTTTCCAGAACGTATAATAATCTGAAACTTCGGACATCACAAAAGTGTCTTTTGATGTACGTCCGTTTGCTGTGTTGTCATTCTAAAAACCAATAAAGATTACAAAAACAAAAGGTCATATGAATATCGTCTTGTGATGAAATAAAATGAAAACGTTCACGTTTTTTAATTGGAAAAAAGTTCTTAAAACGATGGTTTGTCAAACCTGAAAGGTCTGCTCCTCAAGTGCGGCAAGCTTTTTGACAGCGTTCTCTACCTCATTTTCTGGCGGGAAGCTCCACCAAACATCATCTATCTGTGCAATTTATTGAAATCAAGATGTCATTGAAGGAAAACTTTCAATAAAGAATAACACCTTATGAACTTGTAGTTAGTACCTGCTCGTCAATCGCTTCACTAGTGCTTCTTTCCCCTTCCATAATAAGCTTTATCTTGAACCTTCGCAATTCTCTCTGAGGAGGCGGCGGGAAATGTAAGCGCTTGGTGAATGAACACACTTAAATGATACGTTTGCATCTATGTGAGTCTGCGCAATGTGATCACCTTTTCCCGGTACAAGGCGTAAACCAGTTAAACCGGTTATAACTGGAATAACAGGTTTCTGTCAAAATTTTTGCTCATTAAATGAGAAAGCGTGGTGCGTAACCGACACTTCCAACCGAAGTTCTGTGCGGAGATCGAAAGAGACCAAGGAGACGAGAAAGTGATGGAAAGAGAGTACCGAGAAGTAGAACTGATGATAACAGAAGGAAACGTACAAGAGATTGAAAGAGATAAAGAAAACGGAAAAGAGATGACGGAAAGAGAAGAAGAAAACGGAAAAGAGATGATGGAAAGAGAAGTTGACGGAAAAGAGATGATGGAAAAAGAAGAGGAAGACGGAAAAGTCACGATGGAAAGAGAAGAAGAAGACGGAAATGAGATGATGGAAAGCGAAGAAGAAAACGGAAAAGACAAGACGGAAAGAGAAGAAGAAAACGCAAAAGAGAGGCCGGAAAGCGAAGAAGAAAGCAGAAAAGACAAGACGGAAAGAGAAGAAGAAAAGGCAAAAGAGACGACGGAAAGAGAAGAAGAAAACGGAAAAGGAGAAGACAACGACAAGGCGCCCGCGCCACCCAGGAAAAAGAGAAGAAGAGCGGGAGAGCTATCTGGCAGGCAGATGGCTATACAGAAATTTGAAAAAGATGGAAGGGAAACCTTTACCATCAAGATGCCTCCCAATGCGAGAAATCTGCTAAGGGAACTGAGGAAAGTTCTTACAACGTTTACTGGAGGGTATGAGGAAGGGTTTACACAAGAAGAAGCGGCGGCCATGCGAATCTACACTTCCCTTAAGCTTGGGTTAAAGACAACGGTACGTTTAGTGTCCTCTCGATAATTTAAGCTTGTTAACTTGTTTATCTTATGAGCCTATCTTTGGTGTGATTTACTTTAGCTTACGTTTTCGCCTTGATTGTTAGTCTCTATCATTTTTGGGAATCAGCAAAACGAAAGAAGAAAGACAAAAACTTGACTTTTTGTCGAAGTTCATGCTGCAGTTAAGCTTATATGCACAGGTACTGATCCTCAAATGGCTATTGCAAACTTTCGAAAACTGCGAAAGACAACTTTTTCTTTAACATGCTGCAGTTAAGCTTATATGCACAGATACTGATCCTCAAATGGCTATTGCAAGCTTTCGAAAACTGCGAAAGACAACTTTTTCTTTCGACACCCTGTTGAAGGCACGCAGCCTCAAGGTAATGCAAACTGGTGCAAAATCTTACATTCAGACATTTACAGCCTACCGCAAGCAGGGTATATCTGTGGGCAGACTCAGTGCGTATTGGGATCTTTGGGGCTGGTCCAAAGTCTGTTTCTTCTTAGTACAGGTTTTAAAATAATATTCTTAAGGTATATTGTTTGCTGTTTCTTATCAAACCTAATACACAAAATCTAATTTGCCCTCGAAGAAAGATCTAAAATATGCAAAACATAAAATTTCAAACTTCAGTTCAGTATGGCGTCCTTCCTTTTCTTTACAAACAGATGGATATAAGTTTATTCTTAAAGCTTATATCTTTTACGGCACTGGCAGAACGATAACTCCGCTTCGATCAAGCATTCTCAACGACTTTCTTATTTTTAAGTTTTTAAAAATTAATCTTCCATCTACATTAACTCACAAAAATCGATTTCTCATCGATTAACCCATGGATTAACCGGATCATTCCTGAACGATTAAGTCATCGCCTTTCGTGAACGGGTCACGAGTGGCTGCAATGCACGAGTACTCACGACTTTAGTTTTCATTTTGTCTCGGTCCCAGACAGCGTGGCGTCATCTCATATTACTGCCTAATTTATAACTGCAAAAGCTCATGGGTAAAAACGAGGGTTAAAGATGGCGTCGCACTTTAATGTGGAACAGGATTGCTCTAATCGTTCTTACTTTTCCTCCTGGTCGGTCAAAGACGCCAACCCGAATGGATGCAGATGTGGTCGTGTTATGCAGAAATTCGATAAGGGCTAATAATTCTTATTTCTTTTCTCACTGCTTCAGATTAACGAAAGTCGTCGTCTTTCAACCGATCGACAGCGGCTCTAAACTTAGGCTTAATTGATTCGTTGTATAATTTGGTTCAAATTAAGCTACTGAGCCTAGAAAGATTAAAGTAATTTATGAAGTTATGTTAGCAAACAACTCTTTAATCCTATAGCTTTAACAAGAGCGGCTGTGAAGGTAAACTTGAGGGTACAGGTAGGTGAAAGCCGATAGACTTAAACATGGGTAAGTTCCGTACACTCTAGAGACTTAGGCTTAATTGCATTTAGAAGTAAACCATGTGAATTGAAGCTTATAAGCCTGCTCTATACGTATAATTAATCGTTTTCAAGGGTGAATGAAATTACAATGAAAAGTTGTTGGAAAATGAATCACAACAAATATTTTTATTTATATTTCTTACAGGATGGGACGACATCATTTCTCACCAATTTTTTCAAGCTGGCTCTTTTGCCAGCTGAAAGTTTCAGTCTAGCAGTGGAAGTTGTAGTGGCGTATGAGGAGGGGGAGCTAAGCCCCCCTTCTGAAGCCCATCAGCGCCAAAGGAGAAAAATAACCTCTTCAACACTAAACTTTCTGGTGGGCCTTGACCCACTGAAAGAGAAAGATGCTGTAGAGATAAGGCAAAAATTCCTCAGCTGGAAGGAAACTGGAATTAGGCCATGCAGAGAATGCCCTAGAGAATCTGAGAACAGTAAGGTAAAGACCTTGTGCACTGAATTTTTTCCATGGCATCTAAATTAAATTTAAATGTAGGTATATGTTTGTGAGACGATTTATTCAAGGGAGATTTTTAAACTTTTGTCACAAGATGAAGAGCAAGAACTAATTAAGTTAAGTTGTGTTGCTATGGTAACACGAGTGTAAATCAAACTAACTTTCTAGAAAAGTTTGTTCAGCAAGTAGGAGGTGAGTAAAGTTGCTAGTTGTACCGAGTTCCGATAGTGAAGTATCAACTGTTTAAATGTTGGGTGGTGTAGTCTTACAAAATCCAGGCGAGTCACCTTAAGGGAGATATTTATTAGAAAGGATTCATGAAGTCAGGTGATTATTTATTAAACTCATTTTTTGTTTTCATTATTTCAGGCTGCCTCTATCTCAAACAACGCACAAACATCTGTAAGTACATGTAATAACAATATGAGAGTGTGTTTGCGTGGCTGTAACTAGAGTTTTAAAACAGTTTGATTATCTGTTATAGGCCAGGCCACAGTACTGTTTATCAAAACATGTTTGTTTGCAAAGACATAAACTTCAACTGGAGGATTTTGTTAGTGAGACTTTGTTTACTCTTTTATTAGGACTTGGGCACCTCAGGAACCAAGAAGGATCTCATAAAACAGTTAGAGGATGCTAAAAAGGTGAGTTCACCATTCTTATAAGGTCCATTGATAAATGGTCGTTACACATGTGAGGCCAGGTTGCTTACCATTTTTAGGATAATTATACAGTCAAACCTCTATTAAGCGATCACCCACAAGGAATGGCTAAGTGCCCGTTAAATACAGGTTCTAGTACAAGAAAATTCCACAAAATATATATTAAAATCAGCATTTTGGTTCTTATTTGGTCACCTAATGTACAGTTCATGATAAGAAGCTCTCACGTAGGTATATTAGAAACAGCAAGATTAACAATATGAATTGAAAAGGGGGAACACGGTCTATACACTGCCGTGTTCACGTGCACTGAGTACATGTGGTCTTTTTACTATCCGGTCTTTGGCTGAATACTTTGCTTTAAATCAGGAAGAATGGTGTAATTCAGTTGTCAAAACTGCTTACTCAGTTATGTAAGAAGCAGCAACTTAAGTTAAAAGAAAAGAGAACCCAGTGAAAGTAGAATTCGACAATGTTGATAATAAGGTTATTGTAAACAAACTTGCGCCACATTTAACAAATAAAAAAGCCGAAACCATGCTTTGTTCTGTGATAAAGCACGCAAGGAAGTGACAAGAGCACGAAAGAAGTGTAGGGTGAACACGAGCCTCAGGCGAGTGCTTCTCCCTACTTCTTGAGTGCTGTGCTCACATTAATTTGTAAAGAAATTGGCTTCAATTTGCAAGAAAACAAGTTTTATTCACAGCTTGCAACTCCGCGCACAAGTCAGCTCGCACAGAATGGCGCACACCGAATGGCGTCGCACAGGTTACTCCGTGCATCTGTACTCTGATAAAGCACGCTGTTTCAACCAATCAGAGCACACGTTTGTATCAAAACTTTCTTGTAATTGTTTTTAAGCTCCATTGAATTCCATAGATTTTGACTTTGTTGGGAAACAAATTGCTGTCATTAAAATAATTGTCATTTCTTATTACATTTTTATGATGTCTTCAAATTATTTTCTTGTACAAAGTGACTGTTTATTAAAGATCAAAACAATAGAAACAACTTTGTGGAACCTTGGAAAGGGTGCCCACGACCGTTGAATAGAGGCAACCACTTAATAGAGGTTAAGTGAACAATAACTAAGGGGAGCGATTTCCAGAACTTTGACAAGTGACCGCTTGATAGAGGGTGATCATTTAATAGCGGAGCCAGCGTGCTAGCGCGTCAGCGGAGCTCCATTGCTAAGGAAATTTGGTAACCTATCAAGCCAAGAAATTTTGGTAGTGACGTAATAGACACGTGACCGTCCGTCCGCACCACAGGGCTACCACAGGGTTACACTGGATATAACCCTGTGTTGAATCCCGTGTGTTTTTGGCGCGAAATCGCATGTTGACCCGTGTTGTAGCAAAACAAGCAAAGACAACGAAAGGTCAAAAACAAATTTGTTAATGGAAAAAAAGTTCCAAAGAATACTCAGTTGTCTTTTCGGTGAGAGGGGAAAAGTTTAATTTAGGCGAAAAAAATTAGGCGATAAAGTTCAGGCGAAAAGTTCAAATTTGCCTTGTCGGTTCTGTTCGAACTCGGTCGGCACACTGCTTGAGTTCACAGCTTTTCGCAAGCGGTTTCGACACCAAATATAGCAGAGCTAGTGCTTTTTGTTTTTTTCTGTCCACAACCATGGTTTTTACGGCGTTCCGAACACATTTTGCCAGGAAAAACACCAGTATTTTCATGCTGATAGGCAGCTTGTCACGACGAAAGAAATAAGTATTAAAATTAACTTTAAAAATTCGAACAAGCGCTGATAGCCAGGTGGACTTATATCCGGCTTCATACTCTGACGACCCGGGTTCGACTCTCAGCGAGGGTAGGATTTTTTTCTTTTGTTTTTCTTTTGTTTTTTTGTTTTTTAATTTAACGACTTGAATGAGAGTATTTTCACAAATTAATAACTGCTAGCAAAAAAAATAAACAAACAAAACAAAAAGGGGGGCTCTGCTTTTAGGCTTGGCTAAATCTATATATTACAGGTTTGCCTAATACAGGTTTGACTGTAACTGTGTTCATTGAAAAAGAAGGCAGGATTACACTAGTTCAAGGGTCACCTTCCAAACCAGCCTACCCTGGGCAGGCGAAATCTTCATATCGAATTTTGTTGTACTGGGAAGAAAATGTGGGTGTGGGAAAAAATGTGCAACTCAGCTCTTGATCTTTTATCTTTTACAGAAACTCAAAGAGCAGGCACAAAATGCTACCAAGCAGTGTGCGGAAATTTCTCTCTTAGAAAAAGTAAGTATCTTATGTACATTGGCATACTAACTAATAATTCTAACATTAAAAAACCGAAAAGGGTAACATGTTTTAACACAGAAAAATAACAACAAGGGTGGCTCATGAAAGGGGGTCCCTTCAGCTTTTACATCATATCTTCAAAACAAGCTAAAAACAGAAGAAAACAATCATGCAAATGAGATTTTAATCACTCAGAGTCTCCAGGCTTGTGTTGTGATTTATGCCAAAATTCTGCAACCATGGTAAGTACTTAGACTTTGGTGCTTCCTTTTTCCGTTTAGTACTGCAAGTGCAAAAAGGCACTCCTTTTAGGGACAGCCTACCTGTCTAGCCTACTATAAGAGCTTTTCCCCTCATTCTAAGGATGAATTTAGTTTGCAAGCTAAAATCTTTTCTTAAATTACAGCAACTGAGCTGCAAGGCCGAGGAAGAGAGCAAATCAGTGGCACAAAAATGTGACCATCTTTTGAAGGTACTTCTAAACCATTCATTGTCACAACTGTGGGGGAGCCTATTGCACAAAAGTCATATACTTATTGCTTATTGTAAAACTGGATATGAATTCTAGCCATGAAGTCATTTCAGCTATAGTGGGAGCTGTAAGGGGCTGATCAGAATTATGAGCAGTGCCAGTCTGAGGGGTTGCAGAGATTAATAATATCAATTGGCGTTTTAATGAAACTACCAATAATTATGGTTGTGATCATTGGCATTCCTATTATAAATTTTTTTCTTGACAGCTTCAAAGAGAAGATAGGGTTCTTATTGACTTCCTCAAAGAACAAAATAAAGATTTACAAGACGTTAAAAGCATTGTTTTTTAATGTTGTACCTCAACAAATATGTATACTGTATTTTCTTGAATGCCAGGCCTCAAATAAATGCCAGGTCAATACCATCAAATTTAAAATAAACTCCCCCAGCATTTTTTCGAGGTACCGTCAATTACTCGAGGGCCAGCATGAATAATTTATTTGAAACATAATGTATGCTACACCCTACTGAGGACCCAATTCTCTCACCTTGTTTTGAATTTTATTGACTTGAAAAAAATTGCTGACATTTTATTCCTGTTTTAATTATGCTGTGTTATATTATGTTGTAATTCTAGTGAACTTATTATTTGTATTTTGGACCAAAAATGAAGGCTACCAAAAGTGAAGAAAAATACCCTATTAATAAACAAGGGATTCAAATAAAGGCTGGGTCGACAAGTGCAGAAATTAAAAGGAAATGTGTCATTGGTTCAAATACAGCTGGTACATGAAGTAATGAAGCTTGTGTTCTCTAGAGCAACTTTGCAAATCCTTTATTCCTGCACATGCCATTTATAGGTCCAATTATGTTTACAAGAATGGTTTTTTTTTTCAGGAATTAGAGGAATTAAAGGCCAAAGAAAATGTGGCACTGGCAAAGGTATTTATCTTTTTAACCTAGTTTGACTAGGCATAAATTAGGTTAGATTTCCATGTTATGATCAATATTGTTTTATGGGTGAGCTTATGCCTGAATGTTACATCTCATCCATTCTGATTTACCCAAGATAGCAAACCAAACCCAAAAACCAAAGCCAAAAATTTAAAATGATTTGGACACCTCATTAAAAATTGTATCCACTTAATAGGCTGATTGCTAAAATTGTTTGCTAAATGAATTTATAATTGCAGATTATATATAATTAATTGTAACAGAAAAATATTAGGCTCTCAGTCATGGCACTCTCATCTAGCACAGTGGGCTGTGTTCAAGCTAGATATTTTCCTGTCGAGCCAGACCTAAGTCAGTTAATAATTGCTTAATGTGATATTTTCAGAAAAGAGGACCTCAAGAAGAAGCAAATGCTAATGTAAGTAATGTTTGTATTTTGTATGATCTTATCTTCTGTAATTGCATTAGGCATTAAATCTTCCTGTCTTTCAAAACCACTTGGACTAGCTCATAATCACAACCAAAAATCAATGTTAAAGTTTTTGATTACCTTTTGTTGTAAATGGTACACAGCAGTATATATAACTAGTTAAGAGATGAAAAATATGAACCTAGTTATATGACCTCGCTCACCACGAGTCCCCCATAGCTCAGTGGTTAGAGCATCCAACCGGCACCTGGAAGGTCATGGGTTCGACTCCCGATGGGAAGACTCAGATTTTTTCTGAGTAAACACAACTTCAACATTTCTTTTTTTAACTCATTTGAGCTACAACCTTCGTCATAAATTTTGGGACAGTCCTTCACATTTCTTTAATTGCTAAGGGAAATTCTTCGGTAAACCCCCTCCCCCCTGTACAATGTTGATTTTTCCCATCCAAAAAAGGTTTACCCGTTGCACAACATTGTTAAAGGGAGGAAGGTGGGTGAGGGGGTCATTTCATCTCTGGCCGGGGCGATATTTATTTGTTCTAATTGAATTCATTTAAAATAGGCCGCATTTATTGATTAAGTGTCCCAAAAATTTTTGTTGAGAATTGTAGTCATCACTCCACTTATCAGTATATAACATAATTACTCCAGATAAAATATGGGACAATCAAGGCCAAGGATCTCAGCCCATCAAGATTTATTTTAAAGCTTGGAGAACGAGAATTTTCACTCCAGGTCACATTTGAACTCTTATAACATAGAGGGCAAAATTACTGATTGCTGATTGGTTGAGACTGAGGGCATATTTTTAATGTTCTTTCTAACGATAAAAAATTACTGATTCTGATTGGCCAATTGCCAAAATTACTTGCATTTGATTAGCTGAGCAGGAGAGTGTGGCATTTGCATTTTGTGTCTTGAAATGAAAAGTATAGTTTGAGTTGTTCAACACTAGGATCGCTTCAGAGTTTGGGACTTTTAGCCTGTTTGGTTGGTCAAATTCTGAAGCAATCATTGTGTTCAATACTTAAATCTGTTTTTCGTCTCAAGGCGCTTACAAAATGAAAATGGCATGCTCTCATGCTCTGCCAATCAAATGCGAATAATTTTGGTACTTGCCCAATCAGGAGTTAGTAATTTTGCCCTCATTAGAAAGAAAATTAAGAAAAAATGCCCTCTGTCTCAACAATCAGCAATCAGTAATTTTGCCCTTATGTATTCTGCATGTTGTCTTGATTGTGTCTGGTGCATCTTGGGAATGATTAAAATCTTAATTGTTTTTCTTCAGAGGACTGTACCGCAAAAAGAAGATCATGCGGCCTTTGCTGAAGAGCTTAGCACTCTTAGACAGGTAATATAATTATGATTATGTGCATCAGCTGTAGCAGGAGCCAAAATATATGATAACCTCACTTCATTGATTTTAGGAATGCCAATCTTATTTTATTCTGACTAGATATTTGATTTAAATTACTTGAAGGATTTTCAGTTGGATTAACCCTTTCCCTTCAGCGTTTTTTCCTTAGAAAAACGCATTTTTTACCTTTCTATCCACTGGAAAAGTTTTGGCCTCAGCCCTTCTTAAAACCTGGAAATGGAACATTGATCAACTAGGTGACTTGGCCTATTTTACCACCAACTTTTCTCTGCCAGAATTTGGTGGATATTCAAAATGGACACACATATTGATGGATCTGTCCTTGCTGTGTTAGCTGCTTATCAAACAATCTGGTGACGTCAAAAATGATGACGTCACAAGTGGCTCAATGGTTCCCGACTTCAACATCGGGAAAATACTCTTGACAGGAAAGAGTTAACATTCCTTACAAGTTTTAGCAAATTGTTAAATATTTAAAAGAGCTGATACAACTAGTTTTGTATATCAGAACCACTAAGTCATTTCTTTCTTTCAGCAGTCAGTAGTTTTCTGTTAACTGCAAATGAGTTGTATATCCATTGGTTCCTTGATGTATGAACCCATAATCTTTTCTTCCTTTCTAAAGTAATTTATATGTAGCAGAGTAATTTTATGGAGTAATTTAATTTCCATCTCAAAATAATCCTTAGCTATTGAAAGTATAAAAGATTTTGATAACTACTTTACTGCATGATCTACAATATTGTCTAGGATGCTTATGGAATAGTATATTGTATCTTACGGAAAGGATTCATGAAGTCAGATGATCGTTTAACCCTTTTTTTTTTACATTATTTCATACTGCCTCTAAATCCAAGAATGCACAAACATTTGTAAGTACATGTCCACATAATACTGTATGAGTGAAGTGTGTGTCCCCCCCTTCTTTATGAAGATCACTTCATTAAAAAGGATTCATAAAGGCAAGTGATCGTTTAACTTTTTTGTTGTTGTTGTTTTCCATATTTCAGGCTGCCTCTAAATCCAAGGATGCACAAACATCTGTAAGTACATGTCCACATAATATGAGTGAAGTGTGTGTCCCCACTTCTTTAGGAAGACCAATTCATTACAAAGGATTTATAAAGACAGGTGATTGTTTGACTCTTTTTGTGTTGTTGTTGTTTTCCATATTTCAGGCTGCCTCTAAATCCAAGGATGCACAAACATCTGTAAGTACTTGTGATAACAATATGAGTGAAGTGTGTGTCCCCTCTTCTTTATGAAGGTCAATTCATTAGAAAGGATTCATAAAGGCAGGTGATTGTTTAACTCTTTTTTTTGTTGTTGTTTTCGAAATTTCAGGCTGCCTCTACATCAAAGAGTGGCGAAACATCAGTAAGTACAATTGTGATAACAATATGAGTGAAGTGTGTGCCCCCCCCTTCTTTATGAAGACCAATTCATTAGAAAGGATTTATAAAGGCAGGTGATTGTTTAACTCTCTTTTTTTTGTTGTTGTTTTCCATATTTCAGGCTGCTTCTAAATCCAAGAACGCACAAACATCTGTAAGTACATGTCCACATAATATGAGTGAAGTGTGTGTCCCCCCTTCTTTAGGAAGGTCATTTCATTAGAAAATATTCATAAAGGCAGGTGATTGTTTAACTATTTTCTTGTTGTTGTTGTTGTTTTCCATATTTCAGGCTGCCTCTAAATCCAAGGATGCACAAACATCTGTAAGTACATGTGCTAACAATATGAGTGGTGTGTGTCCCCCCCCCCCTCCTTTATGAAGCTCGCTTCATCAGAAAGGATTTATTAAGGCAGGTGATTGTTTAACTCTTTTTGTGTTGTTTTCCATATTTCAGGCTGCCTCTAAATCCAAGAATGCACAAACATTTGTAAGTACATGTCCACATAATACTGTATGAGTGAAGTGTGTGTCCCCCCCTTCTTTATGAAGATCACTTCATTAAAAAGGATTCATAAAGGCAGGTGATCGTTTAACTTTTTTGTTGTTGTTGTTTTCCATATTTCAGGCTGCCTCTAAATCCAAGGATGCACAAACATCTGTAAGTACATGTCCACATAATATGAGTGAAGTGTGTGTCCCCACTTCTTTAGGAAGACCAATTCATTACAAAGGATTTATAAAGACAGGTGATTGTTTGACTCTTTTTGTGTTGTTGTTGGTTTCCATATTTCAGGCTGCCTCTAAATCCAAGGATGCACAAACATCTGTAAGTACTTGTGATAACAATATGAGTGAAGTGTGTGTCCCCTCTTCTTTATGAAGGTCAATTCATTAGAAAGGATTCATAAAGGCAAGTGATCGTTTAACTTTTTTGTTGTTGTTGTTTTCCATATTTCAGGCTGCTTCTAAATCCAAGAACGCACAAACATCTGTAAGTACATGTCCACATAATATGAGTGAAGTGTGTGTCCCCCCTTCTTTAGGAAGGTCATTTCATTAGAAAATATTCATAAAGGCAGGTGATTGTTTAACTATTTTCTTGTTGTTGTTGTTGTTTTCCATATTTCAGGCTGCTTCTAAATCCAAGAACGCACAAACATCTGTAAGTACATGTCCACATAATATGAGTGAAGTGTGTGTCCCCCCTTCTTTAGGAAGGTCATTTCATTAGAAAATATTCATAAAGGCAGGTGATTGTTTAACTATTTTCTTGTTGTTGTTGTTGTTTTCCATATTTCAGGCTGCCTCTAAATCCAAGGATGCACAAACATCTGTAAGTACATGTGATAACAATATGAGTGGTGTGTGTCCCCCCCCCCCCTCCTTTATGAAGCTCGCTTCATCAGAAAGGATTTATTAAGGCAGGTGATTGTTTAACTCTTTTTGTGTTGTTTTCCATATTTCAGGCTGCCTCTAAATCCAAGGATGCACAAACATCTGTAAGTACTTGTGATAACAATATGAGTGAAGTGTGTCCCCCCTTCTTTATGAAGATCACTTCATTAGAAAGAATTCATAAAGGCAGGTGATTGTTTAACTCTTTTTTTGTTGTTGTTTTCGAAATTTCAGGCTGCCTCTACATCAAAGAGTGGCGAAACATCTGTAAGTACATTTGATAGCAACTCACAACTTGAGTCCCTTCTTCTTGAATACGGGTACAAGATTACAATCGAGTAGGAGTTTTCAGTTCCAGTTTGCAGTCATTACATTATCGTGTCATATTTTAACTAGAAATATGTGATTCACATAACCTCGCGAAGCTCAGGCAATGGTGCACCACAAAATGGAGCAATGGGGGTGGGGAGGGGATAGAATTTCAGTTTAACTGGAGGTGTGGTGGCCACAATGGTCCTGAATTGGGAGTTCAGATCGGCATTCTGGTTCCCAGTCGCTTCCATACAACTTGCATCAAATACCCTGTCATCCTAAAATCTAATGCATAGGAACTGGGTACAAGTTTGCGGGTTTAATTTGAGCTAACTGCTGTATGTGACTGGACACGTAGATACATTCAGCCCCCCCCCCACCCTCCTCTCTTCATTGTGACATTGCTCTCTAGAGAGGATGCATAGTATTGTTGTGGACCTGTTGTCCAAGACAGTGGTGTTTCTGTTTGTTTTGGTTGGGTGAGAATAGTTTAATTAGAAATGCAGTTCAGATTCCAACTTGGAACTTAACGCATGCTATCTCCAACATTAACCCGGCCGTTTCCTTTAAATGCTGTTGTACAGTTTTTGTTTTATTTACTGGGTATTGACAAGTGTCGATACATGTAACTAAAACAATTCTTTATTTCCCTTGAATGGTTGAGATAGCAGGGGTCTATTACTGCTGAAGAGTGATGCAGCCCAGAAAATACCATGTTGGTACGGCTGGATTAAGAAAATTTTTCGTTTTTACCCAAAATTGAAATGAGACTAATAAAGAATAATGGCAAGCAAAGCACATTTGATGTGGTAACATGTTTATTCATTCGGGGGGGGCACTCCCTATAATGGCCTATACGTGGAGGCTCCGGGGGGGCACTCCTTATGATGGCCTATACGGGGAGGCTCCACCCAAAAGGGGTACCTTTTTCATGCTTCAGGTATATAAAAGGGTAGGGATTTCATGAGCTGAAGTATATGAAAGGGTAGGGAAATCTGTCATTTAGGTATTTAAAAGGACCTTTAATTAAAATATTTCGAGTTGATAATAACTTCTGGTTAGCATCTGTTCTCTCGCAATGTCGTTCATTAACTGCATTCCAAGGGTTTAGGAAAGGGATGCAGTGTTTTTGTTTAGGTACATGTGAAAGGGGTACCATTTTTCAATGAAGGGTATATGAAAGGGGTACCTTTTCGGTCAAAAATGGTATATAAAAAGGGTAAGGGGTTGGACCTCGGGATGGAGCCTCCCCGTGTAAAACTTTGTTGAGTACCCCCCCCCCCCTCGGCATTCATTCCCCCCAACACACAAAAAATTTGATAAGATAATTGTTATAAAATGATACAAGTACATTAACCCGTGAAGCCCCAGTGACCAGCATCTCCCTACAATAGCAATGCTTTAATCAGGTTATCAGAATTAAGGAATTGATCACCAAACATGAATAGTGTAGATGTCAGTAGAAAGGAGTTCTCTGCACAAGTACTACAAGAACTGTATGAAGACCAGTAAGGAGAATTTGTAGGTTTACACTGGGGCTTAAAGGGTCAATTGGTATGGAAAGCAAGAGTAGCTAACAAAGGGAAAGGGCGAATGTAGATTATAGCACATGAAACGCTGCAACACTTCGCAAGGTTTTGGCGCCTTTTTCGTTCATTCATGTGAGCGATTCTTGTTCCGTTTAAATTCCTTTTCTCATTTTTCCTGTTCTTTCTTGACTATTTTTTTAATAGTGGTTAAGTTTTTAATAAAACAATTATTCTACTCGGGCTTGCTGGATATCAAATGATTATAACCACGCGCCTCGTTGGTTATCTATCATTCGATATCCAGCGCGCCCTCGTAGAATAATTGTTAAATATAGGCAGATCGAGATTCGACCGCCTTAAGCGATCCTCGCGCGATCCCCACGCGACAAATTTAAATAGCCTAGTACACAGTTCCAGTCTCCAAAAAAAAGTACATGTAGTAATAACATTTCCTTGTAGATACGCAGGATTCTTCCTTTTTTAAAATTGTACCGCCTTCCTGATTAGATTTCTGTAGGTGGTATCAAATTTGAATATTTGAGAAAATTTAATAATGTTGAACTTGGAGCACCCAGATGGGATTAAACTTAACACCTGTTTCTGGTTTGAGAAACAACAGTGTCATTAATACATTGTAAATACTGGTAATTTTAATACATACTTCCAGTCTCAAAAGAATTAACAATGCAGGCTGCACAAATGAAGTGGTTGTTACTAGGTTTTGTTATTGTAGCTACTAGACAACTTAAAGATACCAATTTCTTAATGCTTATTTGTATGAAGGAATCCCTTCAAATACATACTTTCATTCTCAAAGAGAAATAACAATGCAGGCTATACAGTCTGTGCACTTGAAAAGGTTTTAATCAGGCTTTGTCATTGCATAGCTGGACTACTCAATAACTGGATATATTTCTTTTGCAGAAAACCGTGAAGGGATGGAGCTACATTGATGCCTCCCAATTTGAGGCAAAAAACATATTTCAGCAAGTAGCTACAAAATCACGACTCAGAGAGCGGAAGTGAAAAGGTTAATTTTTGAGCTATCCTAATAATCATTAATTAGACCATATTTAATAAGGGGGACATTTCCTGACTTCTTCTTGTTCACTAATACCTTTTTACTTGTATGTAGCTGAATGTTATGTAACAAATTATATTACAGTTTCGTTTTCTTTCTTTTTTCGTTGCAGATGAGGGAATGCTAAAAGGAAAGACTGCATTACCAGTAGCCTGCGTAGCAAGCGTTTCCGTAAGGTTTTCCGCACGTTCGAGGCATTTTCGTTTTTTAGCCGCGCGAAAATTGGGGCGAGCGCAAAAAAGTGCGTGACGCGCTTTTTTGCGCTCGCCCCAATTTTCACGCGGCTAAAAAACGAAAATGCCTCGAACGTGCGGAAAACCTTACGGAAACGCTTGCTACGCAGGCTACATTACCAGCCATTTGTTTGGCCTTGTGAAAACCAAGCAAAAATTAGACCACTTAAAGAAACAACATTAACTAACAACAACAAAAGAAAAACAAAAACAAAAACTGGTGAGGGTATTTTAAAAGGTGGAATAAGTTTGTGGAATAAAATGTGGCATGACTTACGGAAGGTGTACCGTAAATGATCTATAACAAACACCTAGGCTCCAGTTGTTCAAAAGTTGGATAGAGCTATCCACCGGATAAATCTCTATCCAGTGGATAACGTAATTGGTTTCCCCGATACTTATCCACTGGATAGTGGTTTATCTGGTGGATAGCTCTATCTAACTTTTGAACAACTGGGGCTAAGACGTCTATGAAATTTTTAGGATTTCTGGTTTCGTTTATCAGAAACAGGGCGTTTTTGAAATAGAGAGAGGCGTTTACAACGTTTTGCCAAACAAGTATTCAGAAACAATTGTTTAACTTCTCTTGAAGTGCCTATGAAGTAAAAACTAAGTTAAACTTATTTGAAAGGCCTTTCAAAATGAAGAAAAATGGTGTATTCGTTAAAGTATCTTCTCTCATTCTAGAGATATTCAAGTTAAAAGAGAATAAGTGACGACATCATCAGAGGTTACAGTGTGGAGACAAATCACAAAATCAAGAATATCTCTGGAGATATAGAAGCATTGTAACTGAAACTTGGCATCAGTAATGTACTGTAAGAAAGACACATTAATGCAAACAGCGATGTTGCCATGACAATAGCTTAGCTTCAAGGCCTCTTTCTTGCACGAATGACGTCCTTTTTAGCCTTTACAAACATCGTCCACTCCTTAATTGTTGATGAGGAAACTTAGCACCATAAGAGCATAATCTTATGTCTAGGACAGGTCCTCCTTTCTCTCGTTTAATATGGGGTCACAAATGGTAATGTTTAGTTCAAAATGGTAATGTTTAGTTCATCTCACCTTGTGTCTTTCTTAAGGCACAATATTGGCGCCAAGTTTCAGTTTCCTTGACCCATTCTTTCCAGAGATATTCTTCATTTTGTGATTTGTCTCAATTCTGTAACCACTTATGACGTCATCAATTTCTAATTTGCATAATACAAAAACTTGAACAACTTTAGAATGAGTAAAGATATTGTAAGACTAAAAACACCACCCTTCTTCATCTTGACAGGCCTTTCAAATAAGCTTAACTTAGCTTTTACTTCATAGGCACTTTAAATTCAAAGGCTGCTATTTAATGACAGATAAAGACAGTATGTTACAATGTAGTTCTCGATATCTATTAGACTACGAGCAGTCTTTCTTTCCGCTCAAGGATAGTCGAGGGAGACGAACAAGCAAACGGGCACAAAAATTACCCATGTCGTTAAAACGTGACGCGCGTGTCAAGCCGCTAGTGTAGTGCTCTACACTAAGGGCTCGACATGCGCGTCACGTTTCAACGCGGCAGGCGATTTCGTGCTCGCTTGCTTGTTCGTTTTCCTCGACTATCACTGAGCGGAAAGAGAGACTGCTCGTAGTCTAGATATCCATAGCACCAAATCATCTTTTATTATTATGTTTTGTTTCACTGTCCTTGTCAATATTGGAGTGAATATTAGGATGATTTTGTTGGATTAGCTCGTCTCATTCAACCTGCTCTTCACAAAAGGTGTTTACTACACAGAGTCTTATTAGGAAAGAGGGTTTTATTAGAGGGGGGCCTTCACCTCGAAGTGTCTATTTCAGAGGGGCGTTTATTGGATGTAAGGCATTTATTAGAGAGTGGGCATCTAAAAGAAAATTTGCGGATTATGCATTCCATAAAAGAAAAAAGCAAGCAAAAAGAAACAATGCACAAATGAAGATTTGTTAGTTTGGCTTTTCTGGTGCAATCTTTTTTGTAGTTCCTTCCACAACATCACACAAAGCGGTTGCTTTGCAAATTGGCATGAAAAAATGAAAGTGCACGCTTTTCATCTTTAATTTATAATTATTTATTTCTTTGAGCCGTTCTGTAAGTCCTGTCACATTTCAGTATGCAAACTTATCCTGCCTTAACCCTCACTGCACAAAAACCTACACAGAAAAACCTTGGAACCTTATTGCAGAAAAAAAGGCCATTTTGTCAACCAATGAGCTGTTGTGTGAAAATTACCAAAAGAAAAAAAAACGCTAAGATGTCCAAGCTAACAGTTCTTTTGGATGGTGTTAGAAATTAGCAAGTGATGAGACGCTTGGTTCCTTGAATGAGATTTCAGTCTAACAACATTATTTATAGCACTAAATAGATCTGCATAATGTTGATACTATATGCCTGCCTATAGTCACTCTATAATGCTGCACCTCTTTGAGGTTTGCCTGCCAAAAATTTGCAAACATAAGAACTCCGCTCCTGTCTACAACTTCCTGATATGACTACTACTGCACTTCAAGCTGTCATGACTGTTTACGCTTATCAATTTCTCCGTTACCTAGTAGGTAAACAGAAACACAGCATGTTACAAGTAAAGGTTACAAAACGAACATATATAAGTAACTGAACAAGTCCAGTTTAAGAAATGACATCTTTCAATGTGCTCTGAGCAGTAAAATGATGTGATTTAACTACAAAACGTTCTTCAAATGTTGAACATGTAAACAGTGACTTAGGTTTTATAAACAGAAGTGCCTGTAACTCTGCTTAAGACGCTTGTTTAATTAACTCACAAGTGCGGCTTGAATTCTGTTGGTGAGTTTTTGTTGAAAAAAATAAGTGGCATAAATGTGTTTGTCAGGTGACTTGGATTTAATTAAATGACTACCAGTTAATTTGTTGGTGAATTTTGTTCATACAGAGCTGATTTTTGTTTAATAAACGAAGGTGTCCATCTGTCAGTTTCATTGGACACGTTTGTTTAAGAAACACAAGTGTCCGTATGTCAGTTTCATTGGACACATTTGTTTAATAAACACAAGTGTCCGTATGTCTGTTTTACTGGTCAGTTTTGTTTAATAAACACAAGTGTCCATATGTCAGTTTCATTGGTCACTTTTGTTTAATAAACACAAGTGTCCATGTCTGCTTTACTGGTCAGTTTTGTTTAATAAACACAAGTGTCCATGTGTCAGTTTCATTGGCCACTTTTGTTAAATAAGCACAAGTGTCCATATGTCTGTTTCATTGGTCACTTTTGTTTAATAAACACAAATGTCCATATGTCAGTTTCATTGGCCACTTTTGTTTAATAAGCACAAGTGTCCATATGTCTGTTTCAATGGTCACTTTTGTTTAATAAGCACAAGTGTCCATATGTCTGTTTCATTGGTCACTTTTGTTTAATAAGCACAAGTGTCCATATGTCTGTTTCATTGGTCACTTTTATTTAATAAACACAAGTGTCCATATGCCTGTTTTATTGGTCACTTTGGTTTAATAAGCACCAGTGTCCATATGTCTGTTTCATTGGTCACTTTTGTATAATAAGCACAAGTGTCCATATGTCTGTTTCAATGGTCACTTTTGTTTAATAAGCACAAGTGTCAATATGTCTGTTTCATTGTTCACTTTTGTTTAATAAACACAAGTGTCCATATGTTTGTTTCATTGGTCACTTTTGTTTAATAAACCCAAGTGTCCATATGTCTGTTTCATTGGTCACGTTTGTATAATAAGCACCAGTGTCCATATGTCTGTTTCATTGGAAACTTTTGTATAATAAGCACAAGTGTCCATATGTCTGTTTCATTGGAAACTTTTGTTTAATAAGCACAAGTGTCCATATGTCTGTTTCATTGGTCACTTTTGTTTAATAAACACAAGTGTCCATATGTCTGTTCCATTGGTCACTTTTGTATAATAAGCACAAGTGTTCATATGTCTGTTTCATTGGACACTTTTGTTTAATAAGCACAAGTGTTTGTCTATTTCATTGGTCACTTTTGTTTAGTAAACAGAAGTGTCCATATGTCTGTTTCATTGGACACTTTTGTTTAATAAGCACAAGTGTCTGTCTGTTTCATTGGTCACTTTTGTTTAATAAGCACAAGTGTCTGTCTGTTTCATTGGTCACTTTTGTCTGATAAACACAAGTGTCCATATGTCTGTTTCATTGGACACTTGTTTAATAAGCACAAGTGTCTGTCTGTTTCAGTCGTCACTTTTGTCTAATAAACACAAGTGTCCATATGTCTGTTTCATTGGACACTTTTGTTTAATAAGCACAAGTGTCTGTTTCATTGGTCACTTTTGTTTAATAAGCACAAGTGTCCTTATGTCTGTTCCATTGGTCACTTTTGTTTAGTAAACAGAAGTGTCCATATGTCTGTTTCATTGGTCACTTTTGTATAATAAGCACAAGTGTCCATATGTCTGTTTCATTGGACACTTTTGTTTAATAAGCACAAGTGTCCTTATGTCTGTTCCATTGGTCACTTTTGTTTAGTAAACACAAGTGTCCATATATCTGTTTCATTGGTCACTTTTGTTTAATAAACACAAGTGTCCATATGTCTGCTTTACTGGTCAGTTTTGTATAATAAGCACAAGTGTCCATATGTCTGTTTCAATGGTCACTTTTGTTTAATAAGCACAAGTGTCCATATGTCTGTTTCATTGGTCACTTTTGTTTAATAAACCCAAGTGTCCATATGTCTGTTTCATTAGTCACTTTTGTATAATAAGCGCCAGTGTCCATATGTCTGTTTCAATGGCCACTTTTGTTTAATAAGCACAAGTGTCCGTATGTCTGTTTTACTGGTCACTTTTGTTTAATAAGCACGTGTCCATATGTCTGTTTCATTGGTCACTTTTTTTTAATAAGCAGAAGTGTCTGTCTGTTTCATTGGACACTTTTGTTTAATGAGCACAAGTGTCCGTATGTCTGTTTCATTGGACACTTTTGTATAATAAGCACAAGTGTCCATATGTCTGTTTTATTGGTCACTTTTGTTTAATAAACACAAGTGTCCATATGTCTTTTTCATTGGCCACTTGTTTAATAAACACAAGTGTCCATATGTCTGTTTTATTGGTCACTTTGGTTTAATAAGCACAAGTGTCCGTATGTCTGGTTTATTGGTCACTTTTGTTTAATAAGCACAAGTGTCCTTATGTCTGTTCCATTGGTCCCTTTTGTTTAATAAACACAAGTGTCCATGTCTCTGTTTCATTGGACACTTTTGTTTAATAAGCACAAGTGTCCATATGTCTGTTTCATTAGAAACTTTTGTTTAGTAAACAAGTGTCCATATGTCTGTTTCATTGGTCACTTTTGTATAATAAACACAAGTGTTCATATGTCAGTTTCATTGGGAACTTTTGTTTAATAAGCACAAGTGTCCGTATGTATGTTTCATTGGACACTTATTTAATAAGCCCAAGTGTCCATATGTCTGTTTCATTGGAAACTTTTGTTTTATAAGCAAAAGTGTCTGTTTCATGGGACACTTTCGTATAATAAACACAAGTGTCCATTATGTCAGTTTCATTGGGAACTTTTGTTTAATAAGCACAAGTGTCCGTATGTATCTTTCATTGGACACTTGTTTAATAAGCACAAGTGTCCACATGTCTGTTTCATTGGAAACTTTTGTTTTATAAGCACAAGTGTCTGTCTGTTTCATTGGACACTTTTGTTTAATAAACACAAGTGTCTGTTTCATGGGACACTTTCGTATAATAAACACAAGTGTCCATATATATTATGTCTCTTTCATTGGAAACTTGTTTAATAAGCATAAGTGTCCGTATGCCTATTTCATTGGTCACTTTTGTTTAATAAACACAAGTGTCTGTATGTCTGTTTCATTGGACACTTTTGTTTAGTAAGCACAAGTGTCCGTATGTCTGTTTCATTGGTCACTTTTGTTTAATAAGCACAAGTGTCCGTATGTCTGGTTTATTGGTCACTTTTGTTTTATAAGCACAAGTGTCCATAGGTCTGTTTTACTGGTCACTTTTGTTTATTAAGCACAAGTGTCAGTATGTCTGTTTTATTGGTCACTTTTGTTTGATAAACACAAGTGTCCATATTCAGTGGTTACTTTTGTATAATAAACACAAGTGTCCATTCGGCTGTTTCATTGGTCAGGTTTTTTTAATAAACACAAGTGTCCATACTTATGTCTGTTTCAGTGGTCACTTTTGTTTAATAAACAAAAGTGTCCATATTTCTGCTTAATTGGTCACTTTTGTTTGATTTAAAAAACGGTGCACCAAATCTCTGCAAGTGGTCACTTTGGTTGCTATATCAAACAAAAATCTTTATAAATAAAATATTCATAAAATATAATTCATAAAATATTTTGGTGGTGATTTGGTTTAATAAACACAAGTGCCTTAAGTCTCTAGCAGTGGTCACTTTGGTTAAATAAAGACCAAAGCGTCATCGCGAGCTCATCTCTCAGTCTGCGACGGCCGCTGAGATCGTCGCTTTATCACCTGAAAAGCGCTGTCATCACTCGCATTAAGTGTTTCATCTGTTTGATTCAAGCGCAAGATAAACTACATTTTTGTCTGAATTAGATGTGCACCAAACAGTTGTAGCTTCAGGGAATCGACCTGCGTTTCCATGCAAAACTGAATCCCGTGCGTTCCTGCAGGGGTGGGGAGGGTGGGGAAAACTGTCAAAGTACCATCGGCCAGCTCTCCACACAAGCGTGTTCTGTGCGTTCTACACATTCAGTGAATATCGCGTTCTAGTGTCAGACAGCGAGTGGATCAGAATGTTTTAACTTCAAACAGACATTTTTACAGAAGGTTTCTGGTGGCTGTTGAATGGGATCAAGAATGGCCATCTATACAAGGAACACGACTTTTGCTCATCCTCAAAATGAAAGACAGTTTGCTTTGCACGTGGACTGCTCTATAAACTGAATCGCCAACCCGACAAATTCAGAGTTCACAAACATTTTTCTCCTACGAGCAGCGAGTCACGAAGAAATTCACTTAACGGCATTTAAAGATCAAAATATGGAATACAAGAGCGTCAAAACAACTTGAGACTTTAAATGTGTTTGAGGTGAATAACCTTGAGGTTGTGTTGTAACGCCTGACGGGCCAGGGAAACGATTTCGTCAAATTTGCGAAGGTGAGCTCATTTCTATTTACGCAGAGGGTTAATAATTAACCTGATGGTACTTTATAGCCTGTACACAATTGTAATAAACAGGCCTATAGTAAGAAGCCATTCATTACCCATCAAATTTATTTTCCCGCGAAAAACAAATTTCGCGCTAAAACTAAATTAAAAATTTGCATGTCAAGGCAGGGACACCTGAAAGAGCTTTCTCTGTTTAGTCTGTCAGAATGACTCGTTCTGGGTACACAGCTCGGACCTCTAAGTACATCTAGCAAAAAATATACTCTAGATAAATGGGCTCTGTTGGATGAGTTAACCGAGAGTACTGTTTAACGTATTTGAATTACCGGTCGCATCAAGCTTGAACAAGAAACGCTGTGTTGTATTTTGTTTTGCTCGACTAGGGCAGCGAATACTGCAGAACTTTAAGATGACACAAATCTCTCTTTCAATTTAAACCATTCCAATTGAAAAAAGAGACCTTCCCAAAATCCTCAGACTATTCTACTTTTCAACTGGGAGTTGTATTTTTCTGCAAAAAAAAGAAAGAAAAATAACCGTGCTAAAGTCGGAAGATCCGCTGCTCATATCTCATCTCGTGTTGACAGTTCGCAAAGTTTGTCCGCCGACTCCAAAATTATTTCGTAAAAATAATGTTTCGTAGGCAAATTGTGCACAATAAAATTTTTTTTTTTTTGCTATGAGGTTATACCTTTAGGCCGTTCGAGTTTTCGTATGGGAACTAGACGGAAATCGGCGTATTTTTATTACCAGAATGTGTTGTTATTGATCTTGATTCAGAAATTTGATTCTTCAATGAAAAAAATTCCACTGTGAAGGTAGGAGTCTTTTGAAACAGTAAATCTGTTTTACCAGGGGCTCCTGGTTTTAATTTTCTCTTAGAAAGTGTTCTTTCTAAAATTCATGCCAATAAAGTTAGAATCAGGTATTTTGACCGGTGAGTGAATCGGTTGAAGGAAAGTGCCGCCGCGTTCCGTATAAAACAGTTCACAATTTCACTCGCAAAGAATTGATTGATCGGTTAACAGTCGAAACAACTACTTTCAGGCCATTATTTTAGGTAGGAAATTCCATACTTATCTATCGAGTGTGGTACTTTCTTGATTAATAAACTGAAAGTTGGACGATTTGCCGCTCCGAGTCTCATTTGTGTTGACACTTTCGCGAAGGTAATTGCCGGCAAACTTAGCTTTTAATCGTACCACGTAACTATGTAAAGATGATTTCGTAAAAACAGTGGTTCTTGGTCAATTTGTGCTCAATAAATCACGTTTCGCGGTGGGGTCATATATTATTCCCTTGCGAGTTGTCTTACGGAACTCCGACGTATTTCTTTTACCGAATGAGTTGTTGTCAGACAAATTAGAGTCGAACTCTTGGAACAAAAACCTCGAACAAAAATTTATTTAGTTCGGCGCTAAGAAAGGAGATTTTAATTCTAGAAGGTTAAACTGTTCTACTGTTGTGTAGGCAAGTGTTTTTCAAAAGCTAGGCGAAAGAATTTTAAGTCTTTTAACCGTGAATCCAATCAGTTGATAATGCCCCGCTCGGTGTAGTTCATTTCGTTGTGTTTTGATGGTCTTTTCAGTTCAGCCGTTCTCCGCGGAAAAATTTAGAAACAAGTCATAATTAAATCTTTTTTTGTTCTTTTCGTTGTTGTCAAACTTAAGGTTTAGAGGTGCCTGGATGTTTTATTTTTAGCAGCATTTCGTTTGTTGTGCTCTGACTTTTCTTTACAGAAATCGGGAACGTAGAAGAATCGATTGATCAATATTAATTCCCGCGCTGTGCTGTATTGTTGGCTTCACTGTGTGGTATTACCTGACTATGTCGAAAGAAGTATTTAAAAAAAGCGAATTAAAATCTCTCTTTATTGTATTCCAGGTTTTAACAGCTCTGAATATTCTATGCATATTCCATTTATCTGGACTGTCTGGGATTATTTCCTCTGTTAAAGTGTTATGAGTTTCCTTGTCTCTGTTTACAGAAATCGTGTACGTGAAAGATCTCACGGCTTCGCCAGATCGCTCGATCGATCGCGCTGCGAAGTCTTACTTTTGAAAAATTTCGGCCGCTGAAATAAAAGTTATGATTTTTTCCCGGTAAATTGAAAGAAATCCCGCACTTGACTTCGGCTAGATAGGTATTTTCTCATAAAGCTGTCCTGTTAAGTAGTTATCGCCCTCGATATTTTTTTCCGTAATGGCGGCTCAAGCCGACAAAACTTCTGTTTGCAAAGTCTGGCGACACTTTTGGTTAATAACGCAAACATATACCTTAATTTGCTTAATAGGCAGGAATGTTCTGGCTATTAAGCAAAAGGTGCGTGTTAATAAGCAAAAAGTGTTACCTTTTTTGCTTAATAACACAAAAGTAGCGTTCTTTTTGATTAACAAGCAAATTTGACGTGTCGAACCTGCTTATTAAGTAGAAAAGACGGGCAATTTGTTTAATAAGCGTAGGAAATCGAGTCCGGAAACAATCTGACAGTCCGGAAACAATCTGACTCCTGTTTAATAGTGTTTAGGTTCACTGACAATTGCCTGAACTTCCAGTAGTAGCCAATAGTGTGAAGATTTAAAACTAAAGTACACGTACTACCTTGCCAAGAATGGGACAGTCACTTTCCTGTAAGGGCCGATTTAGACGCACAACTTTTGTTTAATGACTGGCATTGAACACGGTCTGTGGCTATGACTCTCTTTGGGTTTTAAGACAAATCCTACACTTTTTTCACGTGCTACACAGCAATCACAAGCAAATTATAGCTTTGATATAAAGGAAATGATTCGTGTCATTGCCTATCCTAAGCATGTCACATGCAATAGAGATGTACTGTCTAAAGCAGTTCTAACAAGTTCATTCAAGTCCAATCAAGGGCTTTTCTTTGAGTGGTACATTCTAATAAGGATCATTTGGTATGACATTACAGGATGGAGGTCTACGGAATTGTTATTGGGACTGTATAACACAAAGATTTCTCCTGTACTGTCCTTAACTGAATTGCAATATCAATATGCACATAATCCTGATCATCTCAGTTAAATCAACAATTGTGGTCCAAGCAGCAGCTGATATAAATTTGGTATACATACAGAATTGTTATGACTAGTAGTGATTTTGCCCTTGCTTCAAGAGAGTCACTTCATAATATAAATTACAATGTTGAAATGGTGGCTTAAGTTTTGTTTTCATGATAGCATTACTTCTTAACTTACACAAGCATGCACAAAAGGATGCGTCAAGTGGTCACATCATGAGTATCCAGATTTAGATTTGATCTTATGAATCCATGTGCAGTGTGGATTTTTTGGATTTTGGATGCCAATAAAAATAGGAAAATAGTTTGAATTGTTAAATTCAAGCATAAACATTTCTTTTACAGGATTCTGACGATGGAGCAGTGCCCTGTTCAGACATTCCTGATATGAGCAAGCCATTTTCATCAGAAGAGCATCATGAGTTGTCAGAAATTATTGCTGCTAGTCCTCCGCTTCATAGCAGTTCAACATGGACCTTGTTGGAGACTCTTGTGCACCTGTTTTACTGGTTTTCTTCACATCCCTCCATGAGCAAAGAGGCATTTACAAAGAACTTGCAGCTGTGGCACTCTATTCTTCCTGAGGGGAACTGTTATCCAACCTCCTATCGAGATGCCTTCAAAATTATTAAACCTTACCTTGTTCCTGAAGTGGTGTTTCACACCTGTGTAAATGACTGTATTCTCTTCAGGGGACAGTACAAAGAAAACGTGACCTGCCCAAAATGCAATGAGCCACGGTTTAAGCGTGGCAACATTCCAAGAAGGACTTTCCATTATTTACCGCTGGGTCCAAGACTGGCCAGAAGCTTTGGAGCAAGAGATGTATCCTATCTACTCCAAAGCCACGGAGGGGAAAGAAGTGCCTCAGAAACTGAGTCAGTGATGAATGACATCCACGATTCTCCAAAGTGGAAAGAGGCATTTGGACACAGTGGAACATTTCAGGGTGACCCACGAGGTGTTGCATTGTCACTTTGCCTAGATAGTTTAAATCCATGGAGTAAGAACAAGACCAATTATTCCATGTGGCCCATCGTTCTTGGACAACTTAACCTTCCCAGGAGAATAAGATACCATTTTGCAAACCTCATTCTTGTTGGCATTATCCCCAGCCAAGTGCAAGGTGCGGAACCAAAAGATCTGGACCCTTACTTGGAGGTACTAGTTGATGAAATTATTTACTTATCCAGAAACCAGAAAAAAGTTAAAGATTCAAGTTCTTTGCCTTCTGCAACATTTGGCCTGAACAAGAAGCAAATGGAAGAAGCTGACACAAGAGCGAAACGGGTTATTGTTCCAGCTGGTGATCCATTTTCCCCTGGTCCAATCTTTTCACGAATGTCAAGGATGAACTCACATGAATGGAAAGGGGTATCAATCAGCTCTTAACAACTATACATATGTTGTAGTTCAATTTTTATTTTCCTTTGTTCTTGTTTTATGTTAATTAGCATATGATAATGAATATGAAACAAAAGAAAATAAAAATTGAACCAAGGATACAATTGAACTACAATACATACGCCCTTTATTTAGAATAAGGCAGCAAACGCTGTTGTTGACCTGCTAACTATTTACATTACATTGTATATTGCAAATATAATTAAATTAACTAAAGGATCCATATGCATATGCATATTGGTGTCAGTCTTGCAATACTAAAGACAAATTAGAATGGGCATGTTTTGAGACATGTTTGCTATTTTTAAGGGGGGGGGTGGGGGGAGATGGACTGATAGGCATTCAACCACAAGGCAAGAAATTTCTGAGGACTGTACAGTCTGAAGCAAATTAAAAACCAAAAAAATTACATTCATGCAAAGGTTAACATGAGATAAAACTGTTGCTCTTGTATTCCATTTTTATTTTCTGCCTTCCAAAAGAACTTATCAGCACCTAAATCAATGTTATGCCATAACTACAGAACCATAGTCAATGTTGCTTACTCAAGGTTTTGCAGAAGGAAAACTTGTGATTGAAAAAAACAAAGGAAAGAGACCAAAAGAAGTATCACAAAGAGAATCACTTTTTCATTTCTAACCTTGAGACTGCTACAACATGACAAGTGCTACTAAGACTTTGCTGAGATATTTGTAAGCAGGCATAGTCCATTCCTTGGAGGAGTTCAAAAGCATTCTCTCTTTGCTTGACGGGTTGATGGATTTTCAAATATCCAGGTGCACTCTTGCTTAATTACTTTTTAATAAATAAGAATAAGAGAAAATCACTATTTGCCTTCCTTCCCTTGGTTAACACTTCTCTTTATCCCATGTTAAATGTAGGTTGCTGTGCGAGGCATTCTGAAGTACTGTGTGAGAGGATTGCTCGGTGAACAACAGCGCGAAACAGTTACACTCTTCATGGATGCTATTGCAGCATCGTGTGCTCCTTCTTAGGATGTAACAAAGGTGGACAAATTGCAAGAACAAGTTGATGTCGCACTCGTACGAATGGAGAGAGACTTTCCCTTATCCCTGCAGGTAAATGCAGAGGGCTGGTTTTGTAACTGAATAAATGAAGGGCACTGAATGCGTTCTTGGAGTGGAGTGCCATGCACTCCATCACTCGAATGCCAACTGTATGTTAATTAAATCAGAATTTAATTGAATCATTAATTGTTCGTGTTCAAATGTATTGTTTGTATTACTTTTAAATGCTTTAAAAAAAAGTTTCAGTATTGCTACATGTACATGGGAGGCTCGAATCCACATCATCTTGCAATCTTCCAGATCCAAAGTTCAGCAACTAATTGATTGACCTGTACATGCAATTCCTGCACAACAAATGCAAATTTAAGTACCGAATAGTATGAAGGTCAGGAAAGACTAAAGAGAAATACAGAGGAGAGAAGAAACTTACATGTACATGTACATTTCATTATTAACTGCAGGTTTCAAGCCAAAAATTTCCCCCCTCAACAAAATGGTATACTCACCCTAAACAAAAAAAATATCATTAAACTAAGTAACCATTACGGAAAAGTGAGCTGTTTATTTCATGAGGATTGGTTATTTTATCATGCCAGGAGCTTAACTTTTCCTGCTTTTTGCAGGTCATAACAAATCACATCATGCATCATCTTCCAGAGGGTATTAAGAAATTTTTTACCTGTGCATGGGACATGGATATATGCTTATGAACGTTTCAATTCTTGGCTATGCAGAAGAGCAATGAGCAGAAAACATCCTGAAGCCACAATTCTTAGAACATACCAGGTAATGAAATTATTATGAGGCCCATGGTTCTTAATAACAGATCAAACTGTGTCGGTCTGAAATGAAAAGTTGATACACCACCCACATGTAGAACCACATTTCTAGATATGTTTATGTTTACATTCTAAATAGGTCATTGACAGAAAAAGGGTAGAGACCAGTTCAATCAAAACAGTTTGAGATGGCTGTTCTTTGCAAATTAAGGCTAAAGATCCGCTAACATACTGCTAAGTGAACTTTAATGACAAGCGAAAAGTGGTAGTTCATGCTCTGAAAGTGTTTCATACTACCTGTTTTGACTGCTGTATGTATAAATATTTTATATTTCTAATAAAGGTTAGAGGAATTTTTATGGTTCATACCAGGGCAGTTCTCATTACTTCAATTTTGTTGCAAAAAGTCCACACAGATTCTCAAGAATAATACGTAATTACTTATTATGTTGGAAGTTAAATCTGTAGAGTTAGGGTAGGGACTCTTTTTCAGCACCTTAAGGGAGATTCTTAGATCAACAAGTGTACACTCTGCAGTGTAACTACCAGTAGTTCACTGTCTACCGTTCCTTAAAAAAAACAAGCTTTGATACCCAGATGTTACCATGTCTTCATTCCAGATTTTTGAGTGGTGCAAGTTTGTGAAGATGACTGGTTTGATCAAGGATGAGCTTCCATTTGAGTCACCACCTGTAGAGGAAGATTGTGAGGATGGAACATCAAATGAAAATCCTGCAGGAATCTCATTTGAACTTTCTAATGAAGTACTCAAGCAAATGGAAGACAGGTATAACGCAGAGATTCCAGAATTTCAATCCCTAACTCGGATGTACAACATGGAAAGAGAAATAGCTCGTCGTGACCGAAGGCTTCGAATTTTCCCAAAATCCCTTTCACAGTGGCAACCAGAAGGAGGCCAGTTGGATCCACATTGTGAAGTTCTGTTAAATGCTATCCATTCGGGCCCTCAAACCACAGCTGTTGTATTTCCACAATACTTGAAGGACACCAAGCAGCACTCACGTGACTTCCTGTATGTCTCCAGGCATCACCCAACTAAGAGGCCAAGTGTTGTTTTCTTTCATCATCCATCATCTGGAAAGCTGAAGTTTGGAGAGGTTGAAAACATCTATAAGCACTCATATGCACTAACCCTTGCACCAAGAGCCTGGTAAAACCAGGGTTTTACCCTGGTCCAAGCCTGGTTAAAAAACCAGGGTACCCTGGTTCTTAAACCAGGCTTACCAGACTCAAACCCTATGTGCAAAAAAGTCTGGTAACCCTGGTTATTTACAAAATCAGGGTTACCAGACATACCAGGGTAACCAGGGTTTAACCAGACTCTGAGAAGTCTGGGCTAACCTAGGTTACCCTGGTTACCCTGGTAAGTCTGGTGACCCTGGTTTTCTAAATTACCAGGGTTACCCGGGTTTAACCAGGCTCTTAAGGTCTGAGTTGACCAGGGTTACCCTGGTGAACCTGGTTAGCACATTTTCCTGAAAACCAGGCTTACCAGACTCGGACCCTATGTGCAAAAAAGCCTGGTTAACCCCGGTTTCCCTGGTAAGCCCGGTAACCGTGGTTGTCTGAATAACCAGGGTTACCCAGGTACATTATTTTTGACTATAACATCTGGGTCAACCCCGGTAACCTTGGTTTTTCTCAGAAGCCTGGTGATGCTGGGAAATTTCAAGAAAGCACTGGAAACCAGTAAACTGAGGCTTGTAGCCAATGTTCAAAAAGACTAAAAAGCACAGTATCCTTAACTATGGATAACATGGATACAGTCCTGGGCCCAGTTGCATCAAGCAACTTGAGATTAAAGGATCCTAGTCACCCACAGTGCTTTGCGCGCATCGAGTGAGAAATCCGCCATTTTCTATGCCATCTAAAATCAGGATTTTTTCACAATGAATTGAAATCCGGCTACATCCGCGCCAATACGGCCAGTTTGGGCCTTCATTTACTTTCTTGGCCTTAAAAAAAATAATAGCGGTGACATCTGGCCGGTTATTTTGGTGTTGTTTGCTGAGTTTCTCGTGAAATGTGCAAGACAACCGCAGGACTCTAAGTGGCTTATGCTCTCCTTCGCGTGGCAGTACCAAAACAGTCAAGCTTATGAAAGAAATCATTACCCAAGGACCTTCTTGGTTATTGCACTAGTCAAGCAAAAGATATCCAATAGATGGTAATGCTGGTCAAGCTTATTCGCCGACATTTTACTTCATTGCGGTGCGCGTTCTTCACGAGCTGAAATGTTTTGGTCTTTAAATGTGACGACAGGACTCGCTCTGCAGTGCCAGTAGCGACGCTAAAGCGAAAGCTTCAAAGCCTTCGATGCCCAAGAACAACACTTCGATATTTTTCCATAAACTAATCCCTGGAATTGCAGAAAAGGAGGAGAAAGAATGGTTTGCGAACAGAAACTTGGTAAATCAGATCTGTTAGCCACAGTCGGCACCTTAGCTACCTGCAGAACATTTTGTTTTCATGGCAATTCATGTATTTTGAAAACTGAAATGAATATCCATCCTGTGCGGTGATAACAAAAAAAAAGCTATTAATAAAAGAGTTTCTTCTATTTGAAAGGAATGTGAAAAGTTCTCGCTTTATCTAGCGCTAATTAAAACTAAATGCGGTTCGGTTCACAGCGGTGTGATCGAGTGAGTTTTGGAAACATTTTTGCCCTCGATGCATTCGCCTTTGTGTTTTATGGCAATGGGAAAGTCAAGAATACCCAATTAAACAAGATTCCAAACCTTTATGATTCTAGATTTGCTTGTAAATCATATTCCACGAGCGCTCGCTGAATATAGTTTGCTTTTGAATAGCCGGCGGACTGAGAGGCTGGCCGGCTTAAGAACACAAACATTCTTTAAGTTCTAGGTTTCTGAGGACAGCCGCCAAAATGCGCTGAAAATAATCGAAAGCCCTTTTACTGGCACTTAAATTAAACAACAAGCGAAGAAATTTCAGCTTCAGGCTACAATTTATCTTTTTACCAGTTGAAGTGTTGACGTTTTGTCACGTTCGACAAGTTATTTGATCGCAAATTTCAGATCAAAACAATAACAAAGGCGTGCCTGACTAGGATCCTTTAAAAGGGTTGTTTTTGCAACAATTCCCTTTGTTCTGGAGGATTTCTTCGTGCTCTCTTTGTGTTTCCTAAGGTACTCTACTCTATACTCACTAATCTGTCTTCGGCCGAGTTATCCGTGATACTGTGCCAAAAAGTCCTCCAGAACAAAGGTAATGGTTGCAGAAAATTCGCACTTAATCTTAAGTTGCTTTAGGAGCCGGGCCCTTGTGAACTAAACACAAATACTAGGAGTTAAACAACACATGTATCATGAAAGGCCCACATGTACACATGTGCACACACAATTACTTAAAGATCCAGTGTCACCCAAAGTGCTTTGCACGCCGAGGTACATTTTTCATATGAAAAATACGCCATTTTCTTGATTGTCGTGAAGTCTGATTTGTATCTCCTTCCATCACTGCCGTTAGCGATCCGAAAGCACTAGTGTTTTGACTTGACATTTAAGTGTCGCCCTATCGATTTCGCTGTATATTTCCGAATTCTGAAGTGTTTTCGTGGTGGAGAAGGAGATCTTTAAATTGGATGCCTCGTAGGGTTCAGAAAAGTTGAGGCAAAGACCGAGTCTTCCGGGCTCTGTCAAAGTTCTACGGCTGAAGGAGTCTGTGTATCAGTAGCAGAGGGGAAGAAAAACATGTACGGGTTTCAGCAATACTACTGACAGTGCATTTGCCGAAATAGTGCTACATTGGTCAGAGCGCTGCACCGGTATCGCAGAGGTCAGGGTTCGAGTCCCGGCAAGCCTGATTTTTTCAGGCTTTCTTTTCGCAACTGCATAAGTTGTGTTAATAACTGCGAGGATCTTCCTTACATTTATTTCTTCATTCCGCAGTTCAAATATATGAATGTCATATATTCATAATTTCAGTGCTACATTCGTTGCCGAATGAAAACAGAAGGAACGTTAATTTACCACAAAATAACAGTAGCTACGGGCTTGCTCCAAAATAATGCTTATGGTCATGAGCTTGTGCTGTTTTGCTTAATTATTCCTTGTGTTTGCTGTCTGTTTATGTTTTATTTTTACAAAAAGCGTAAGTGGCTCTTCTGGTATTGCGTCCATCGACATCAGTCGATGCGATCGATCGCGCAATCAATCGATCGGACTGTAATAGATCCATGTATATGCATTGAATGCAAACTCAGATCTTGAGTAGTTTTCTCCAGTGACATCTAGCGACGAAGACGCCAATATTCTTACTACTTGTTTTTGTCTTATTATTTTTATATCGAGAGGAAGTGGCTACTCTGGTTTTATGTCCATCGAGATCGATTGATCAATCGACCAATCAATCGATCGATTGTTATAAAAGCTCCATACACGTTGAGTACAAAGTCAGATGTAGAGTTGTTTTCTCCGGTAACATCTAGCGAGGAAGATATCACGATTTTCAGGGGCTACTACTGTGAATATCAGCTTGCTGAAAGGCCAGTGCGGCAGGGTATAATTTGCTAAACGTCCGGCAAATGCGCCAGCCAAACTTCAAAACAAAAGCACAACAGTGCAAAGCACTTTGGGTGACAGTGACACTGGCTCTTTAAACAATACACTGCATGAAATAATCCGAATACGGTCCCTCATTTAGCTGTTATACGGCCAGTATACATAGATGTATACGGGGGATATAAGGACGTGGCATGATGTATAAGGTACCGTATAAGGATCAGTATACGTCAGGCTATGCCCAGAAAATAGCAGGATCTTATACACTTGTATCAGGATTCCTTATACGTCAGTACACGTGTCAGTATACATCATGTATACTGCTGGTAACATGAGGTATACTGGTGTTGCATGAAAGGTAGGTATACGGACTCTTACACTTGTGGTGGGATTTCTTATTCGTCATTATATTTGTCCGTATTTTTCATGTGTACTGCATGAAGCATGAAGTGTAGGGATATGGTGCGGAAGCCAGGTCTGTGGATTCTTACACTCGTTAATGGTTATTCATCGTTATTCGTCAGTACACTTGTCCGTATTTATTATGTATACTGCACGAAGTATGAAGTGTACTGATATTGTGTGAAGGGCAGGTATACGGATTCTTACATCAATGGCAGGATTTTCCATAAAAAATTTGGGTTACGTACCAGTATACGTTGTAACATGAATACTGTATGAAAGTGGTGGCTTACAGAATATTACGTAGAATAGCAGATTTTTTTGGCAAATGGTTGTTTATTTACACCTGTTACTCAGTAACTTGCGAAGCTCTTTCAGGGCATATACAGGTAACATGTATACATTTTTTTATCATTAAGAACAATCTTTGCACTACACTGTATATAGTGACACAGAAAAAATTAAAGTATGAATTCTTGAAAAGGTACAAACTAATTGTAAGAGAATTCAATTGCGCATGTATACAATGATTATCAAACTAAAATTAATTTTACTACAAGTCACTAAAGTCACAGTGGCTCCCTGTAGCTCCAGCACTGTCATCTTCATGTTTCCTTCAGGGAGAAATATATGATTCATAAGCAAAAAAAACAAACGAGGTGGCTGTAGAGTTTCTGGTCTGTGATGAGATGTCCTTTAAGCCTCTCTTGGATGGGGATTGAACTTGTTTGTACTTCCACTCAAGATAACACAGAGATGTGCATAATCTGTTGAATTGAATTAAAGGACAGTAGTAAATAAACTCTTGCCTCTTGCAGTGTTCTTGGGCAATGTATTCCTTTACAGACATTAACCCAGGTAACAGTCAACTGCATGAGACCTTTAGGAGTCAAACCTGTGACAGATTGGTATGTAAGTAAATCACACCAGTATGACTCAGCCGCACCACAGGACTTAATGTTAACCACAAAATTTTAGTCAGATATCCAGTTACCACCAAGTCTTTATTATGCAAAGTTGTAGTATGCATGGGTTCCATTAAGGTTTTGACCATAGCAAGGCTGAATAATATTGGTTTTCACAGGTCTTTGGGTCTTTTTGCTTTAGGTGTTGTATGAACCAGGAGTAATGAAGTACAATCGCACAATGCATACCATAGGAAGCCCAAGTGCGCAGTGTGATAGGTGATGTGTAAGTGTCGTGCCATAGCAAAGAAATTACATCTGTAGGTTTACATGGATCTTTAATTGGTCACTTAAAGCACATGTTAAACCCAGTCTTGAGACAAATTGAAATATAAAATGGCCTAAATGAACTAACATTGTATTCCATATGTGGTTTTTCACATCATTTTTATTTTTCCCTCTCCAACTGCCCTGTCATAAAGTTTTTGAAACTGAAGTTTAACATACTGTAACCCAGGTGAAAATACCAGGCAGAATTTGGTGAATAAATTATTAACAAGTTTCCCCCCCCCCCCAAACCCCTATAATTCACACGAAACAATAAATATTGAAATCTTAAAAGTTTCTCTGCCCCTCGGTCAATTTCACATTATTGTAGAACCAAACAGTCCATGAATAAGTGCAACAAGAAAAAAGGCATTTATGGATATGATTCAACTCTTTGGAAATTTGATTGACTCAATGCAAACTTACCTACTTTTAGGATTTTAATAATCATGAAGCAACAGTTACTGTCCCTTAAGAAAGATTCCTCATTGATTGATTCAGAACATTGCTGCAAGGGTACAGGCTTTCTAAAAAGACAAACAAACAAGGGGGTTAGTTTCTAAAGAACCTGTGGTGCGGCGTCGGTGGGGACGTGAAACACAAAATTTTGGATTTATCAACTGAAGTTGATAAGGTAGATTGGTCACCTTACAGAGATTGAAAGCTGACGTTTCACGCGTTAGCCCTTCGTCAGAGTGAATCGATTCACTCTGACGAAGGGCTAACGCTCGGAATGTTAGCTTTCAATCTCTTTATGGTGGCCAATCTTGAAACTGCAGTAAATTAACGGTTTCATCATTTTCACATTTTTAAATGAATTGTTAACTGTTTTTAAATTAGATTTCTTTTATCTTATATTGTCACTGAAAAGCCCCGCCAGGCGAGTGTCAATAAAGTATTGTATTGCATTGTATCAGTTACAGAATAACTCTGGTTCCTGTTCTGTATCTCCTTATTTTTATCTCAATGACATTTTTTAAACAAATTGCCATTACTTCCTATTTCCGAGTCACATATAGCACACAAGTGTAAGATAGGTTTGAGGAATTAAAGAGAATAATATTAATAAAGAAGACAACTTGATGGTTTGACAAGGTTGAATTACAGTGAAACCTGTATGAGGTGGACACCAACAGGACTCTCACTAGTGTCTGCTTAATAGAGGTGTCCCCTGAATAGAGGTTTGTTTTACACTGACGCTCATGTCTGCTTAATGCGGGGTGTCCGCTTAATATCGGGTACGCTAAATACAGGTTTCACTGTAGTCCAGCAGCTTATAATTTCACTTGACATAAATACAACAACTACAAGCACACGTGAAAAGTGTGGTTCCATTGCCATTACTTCCTATTTCAGAGTTACATATACCACAGAAGTGAAAAAAGGTTTGAGTAAGTAAAGAGAATAAAATTAATCTAGAAGACAACTTGATGGTTCCACATGGTTGAATTACAGTGAAACCTGTATGAAGCAGACACCAACAGGACTCTCGCTAGTGTCCGCTTAATAGAGATGTCCGCTAAATACAGGTTTCCTTTACACTGACGCTCATGTCTGCTTAATACAGGGTGTCCACTTAATATGGGGTATGCTAAATAGAGGTTTCACTGTAGTCCAGCAGCTTATAATTTCACTTGACATAAATACAACAACTACAAGCACACGTGAAAAGTGTGGTTCCAGAAAATATCCATACCCTTTTCACGGAGGGTTTTTCGGCTCGAACCCCCACTCTTCAGGAAATTCCACTTTAACTTTAAAAGTTTGGCTTTTGATACCCCCCCCCCCCCAGAATTTCCAGTGACCATCCACGGGGTGGCTATGGATATTTTTGTGGAGCTACATACCTGTAATCTCACGAGCATTTGTTTGCTTGTGTGATGAATGTGTTTAAAAAACGAGCCACAAAGCAGTTGTTCTTTGACTGATAGAAAACCATTCATTTTCTGCAGCTTCAAGATCTCACAGGCACGGTGGCCCACAACTGTCACATCAAAACAAAATGCCCACATCAAATTCAAATCACGCACATCAAATTCAAATCACTCACATCAAATTCAATTCACTCATAGCAAATTAAAAATCACTCACAGCAAATTCTAATCACTAACATCAAATTCAAATCACTCACAGCAAATTAAAAATCACTCACAGTAAATTCAAATTGCTCACAGCAAATTACAAATTGTTTACATCAAATACAAATCGTTCACATCAAATACAAATCGCTTACAGCAAACACAAATATGGTCAGTGTAAAACAAGGACTGCGGACTGCGGACTGCAGAGCAGGGGAAAAAGCAGACTGAGGGTAAAAGGCAGACTGCAGACTAAGGGTAAAATTCAGAATGGAGACCGCAGACTAGGGGTAAAGTGCAGAATGAAGTCTGCAGACCAGGGGGAAAATGAAAGACAGTCGGAAATACGTCTGCGCTAGTAGAAGTTCGTAGAAATCCATTAAAATCTGGTGAAAATGTTTGCATTTTTTTTCGTGTTCTGATAGGAAAGTTTGTTTACCAATTGAGATGTAGAATAGTTTTTCCACTAATGATTCTCTGGAATATGTTGTTCATATAAGAGTTTTGCTTCAACTCCAAGCCGTAGATTGATCCACTACGCAAAACAACCTGGGTGTAATAAGCGAATAAACTTGGACGGGAATAAATGTAGAGCTAGATCAGAACCTGTAGTGTTCCAAAAGATCGCTTTTCTACGAATGAACTTCATTTGCGAACTAGCTGAGGTAAAAGTCAAACTCCGATGGATACATATAGTTCCCAGGGGGTCATACCCTGGCTACCAGAGGTTTTTTTCTCGCTAATGTTGGGAGAAATCGGCCGAAGGCCGACGCAACGAGCGGCTTGTCGGGAGAAAAAACCTCTGAGCCAGAGCGCTTTGATTTACTGTTCTCATTGAACTTTGATCTTTTTTTATCCTATTACGTTTAAACCAATCACAGCAGATGTCTCGTGCGGGACACAATAGAGAACATAAGCTGCAACCGGGAACCGCGCAAGAAAAGCCTCTGGCACCCAGGGTAGGGTGGTCACCCATCTAAGCACTAATTCCGTTGAGAGAATGTTTTGATTATGGTAGATGTTTCACTCCGTTATCTCCCACACAGATTTTTTCAGTACAATATGCATTTTAAAAAATCAGGAAAAAGATGAAAGTGAGGTAAACATTTTAACTAATTGAATTCTTAGATACCAGTCCATGATCAAGGTACCATAAGTTCTTCTGTCCTTACGACGAGCGAAGTTGTACTTGGATGGGTGACCGACCGGGAACTACATGTAGCTGGCGACCTCAGCTAGTTCACAAATAAAGTTCATTCGTAAAAAGTGATCCTTTGGAACACTACAGGTTTCGCTCAACGAAATAATTAGCTCTACATTTACTCCCGTCCGAACTTATTCGTTTATCACACATGCCTTGTCTGATCAAATTCTGAACAATCTACGGCTTGAAGTTGAAGCAAAACTCTTTCATGAGCAACCTATTCCAGCAGGTCCTTGGTGTAAAAACTGAAATTACTCCTCAATTAGTAAACAAACTTTCCCATTACAACACGAAAAAAATGCAAACATTTTGACCATATTAAATAGATTTAAGTAGATTGCTACGAACTTCTACGAGCGCAGACATTTTTCTGGTTGTTTTTTCTCATTTTCCCCCTGGTCTGCAGTCTGCAGACTTCATTCTGCATTTTACCCCCAGTCTGCGTTCTCCATTCTGAATTTTACCCTTCGTCTGCAGTCTGCATTCCTAAGTCCACAGTCCGCAGTCCTCGTTTTTCACTGACCGTATTTGTATTTGCTGTGAGCAATTTGTATTTGATGTGAACGATTTGTATTAGATGTGAACGATTTGTATTTGATGTGAACGATTTGTAATTTGCTGTGAGTGCTTTGTAATTTGGTGTGAGCAATTTGAATTTGCTGTGAGTGATTTTTAATCGGTCAGTACAAAATGCAGACTGCAGACTGCAGACCGGGTACAAAATGCAGACTAGGTACAAAATGCAGACTGCAGACTGCAGACTGGGTAAAAAATGCAGACTGACATTTGAAACTGTTTTTTTCGTTTTTTTTAATACTATTTATAACTTACCGGTTGTCACGCAATCCCTTTTCCGATGTCATATTCCACGAAAACTCACATTACCGGGGAATGATCTTGCTCCATTACTCGAAATATACTTTTTAAACGAAGTCTCGAAGATCAATTCTCTTAAACATGATTTAAGCCTTCTCAGTCTTCTTAATTCAAGCGCGAGATCGCATAACATAAACACTCGTTGCAACATGATACCGAGAAACCAGCAGACACATGACCTTCTGTGCACGTGGTCGCTTTCTTTGCCTCTTCGCCGGTTCGTCATGGCGGCCTTCGGAGGTCAGTTAATGCGGTAAGTAGCAGTTAAATCACCTTCCTTCAACCGATGTGTGTTAATATAAAAATACTTATACCTCGTGAGAGAATTTAGATCTTGCATGTGAAGTAGGAGCATAGATGTCGAGTTGTATTTTACCATTTCTTTGTAGCTTTTAGATCGGATTGTATTTTTACAAGTTCGTTTTTGTATTTTCTCTTAGTCTTGTTCGCGGGTTGACCTCACTATGTCGCGTGACAGTGGTAAAGAAGAAGTGCCTTCGTCCCCTTGCTCGCAAGTGAGTTGTGAACTTACGTATGCCAGGCTGGTAGAATGAACTTTACACAAATGGAGCAGTGTTAATTGTTATGGTTGGTTAGCAAAAATATATTTTGGAGAAAATTAAAGAAAGTTTAAGTTTCCTACATTTGCAATGTGTTTTATCTGTACTTATTAATTAATAAACCAGGAAGATAACAAAAGTCAAATCGGGGGAATTTTTCAAGATTCCGTGACTGACCGTTTGTTTACATTTTTTGTGGTTTTATCGCATCGGATCATGAATGACCACACAATCGCTACACAAATTGAAATCATGACTCAGCATTTTCGTTTCGAGTCATGGAGCAAGATCATTCCCCGGTAATGCGAGTTTTCGTGGAATATGACATCGGAAAAGGGATTGCGTGACAACCGGTAAGTTATAAAATGAAATAATATAAAAAAAAAAACCAAAAAAACTTTTTCAAATGTCAGTCTGCATTTTGTACCCAGTCTGCAGTCCGCAGTCTGCATTTTGTACCTAGTCTGCATTTTGTACCCGGTCTGCAGTCTGCAGTCTGCAGTCTGCATTTTGTACTGACCGGATTTTTAATTTGCTGTGAGTGATTTGAATTTGATGTGAGTGATTTGAATTTGATGTGAGCATTTTGTTTTGATGTGACAGTTGTGGGCCACCGTACACAGGTGGAAGGGCAAAACACAGTGAACATCTCTGAAATATTTCCACCGTTCGCGGTTTTGTTAGTTTCACCGTGAACCTTTCTCTAGCTAGCAGAGTCTTATCTTGAGCTAGGTACATTTATAGATATAATTAGCCCGATTTTAAATACTTGATTGCAAAATGGAACTTCGAAAACCTTCTTAGTTTAAAATCTGCGTACTTTTAGGAGTAAAGGGGTTGGGTGAAGTTCGTTGACAAAACTGAAACCTTCCAAGCCAGTGACACATCATGGTTCTCCATTTACTGATTTAGTTTGAAACAAAGACGGCCTACCTCGGTAATCTGTATTTACTTTCAGCCAGCGAGGAAATCCAACTCAACATAGGACAGAAAAGCTTTGCCAGCCCCATTGAAGCGTCTTCAAGTTCAAATATCCCGCCTTTTTATTCCATGAATTCTCATATTCACCACATCACGACGTCATGTGGATTTCATTTTGCCTGAGCCATAGTCCTTCTACGAAGCTTTGTGCCATCAATAACAGTTCGAAGATCACCAATATTTTGGAAAGAAACTTTTTGTTGTCTTCGAAGGCCATCTAGCGCAATATTCCAGCTATGAAATGGAGAAAATTCCTGTTACCTTTTGAGGACGTTGGAGAAATATCACACATTCGCGTAATTTCAAAATGGACGCCACAATTGACGCTAACACGGAAACCGCTGATCAAATCCACCGTGTCACCTCGTTTCCAGTTCCCATGAAGCCGCGCTGTGGGGAATGGAAGAAAGCATACAGTGGAACCTGTAACGAAGTCCTCGGTATAAACGATATTTTTCAGCCCAGTAATAGTGTAATGTATGGAAAAGAACCTCGATATAACAAAACCTCGATATACCGAACCAATTTCCCGAGTCCCATGGCACTTCGTTAAATCGAGGTTCCGCTGTACTTTTTTACGGATTCAACGCATTTTTTTGCATTATGCGCAGTTCAAGGCGTTTACGCATAGACTCAAAGGAACTCACTTTCTCCCTGACTAGTTTAATACTTGCACACACAAAAAGCCCTGAATACTTTTCAACAGGAAGGATAGCGGCTCGGATAAAAGTACTTTCTGAGTGGATACAGATGCAAATTTACCTGTGTAAACAAGAAAAGAAAAGGCAGCGCATGAACTACAGTACGTACGGCTTGCATTTGCAAATAAAATCAAAGCTTTTCTTTATGATTTGTACGTTAAAAGATAAATTACACGTAAAGAAGGTTAACGAATCGTAAAGAACGTACAGAGAGGTGCGTAAAGACGCGTAAACAGATATAAAGAGGCGTAAAGTTACTGTAGATGTTCACAGCAAAGTCGGTCAAAATACAGCAGGAAAATCGTTGACGAGTATAAGGGCGGAAATGTTTCATTTCTTTTTGTTCTTCCGCAAACAATTTATTCAGTGGAAATTATAATATCTAGGAATTGCGCGTAAAGAAGAATAAATAATCGTAAAGAACGCAAAGAGCTGTGGGTAAAGATGCGTAAAGAACGTTAAAGGAGCGTAAAGAACGTTAAAGGTGCGTAAATACTCGTATACACTTGTGACCGGACAGAATTGTCAAAAATGTTACAGAAAAAAATAGGCTTCGGTTGCGTTTAAGGGTAAAAATATGTTCAGTAGCCCCAGATTCGCCGTAAATTTCCTGCATTATAATGCTTGTCAAAGGAGGGAATTTGCAGGATACAAGGGTGTACGAAACAGCATGCCCTTGTGTCCGGACAAAACAATCACAAACGTTATAGCGAAAAATACCATTCACTAATTTACCACGTCTAAATTATATTTATCAATAGTAGACTGGTAAATTAAAAGGTTTAGACACTTGGTAAAACAACGAATATACGATGCCCTAACACTTAGTGTACGGTAATGTGTAAGCTGTAGTATACACTAGTGTAAGGAATCAAGCGTATACTGTTCATTGCACAGTCCTTATACATCGACGTCCTTATACTTCAGTATCTCTCTCCGTATACGTTATGTATACGGACGCATTATACCACCTTATATTTGTTATTTCATGCAGTGATACTGCACCAGCATACTACCTAATTAATTAAATCTTCAAGTACAAGGTATACATTGTAGGTTGTAATGAGAAATGATAAAAATAAAAAAAGTAATATTTGTCCAGGTTTATCCTGCATTCAAGACTACTACAGCAAATCCCAAGCCCAGCGTACATTAAATGTACATGTACACTGTATGACGCTTTGTATTCTATGCCAGTCACTTTGTGGCCACATTTAGTTTACCTCAGAAAGTCTATTTTTTAACAAATCTCCTATATCAGTTAAAATATTTACAGTGTATCTGTGCATATGAGGCAAAACCAAATGAAAAGAATCATTGAGTAACAGGGAGTATACACATTCACTGATTTTACATTTACGGTCTTATCTGTTTTGGCTGCCTTCATTTCACTTGCGGTTAACAATCTTCTGAGTTCAGTCCTCTTACGGCCTTATACATGTAGACGTGGTCCTAGAAAAAAATATTGAGAAGAAATTAAAAAAAAGTTCTAGGCCTGTCATACACTCAACATTATTAGGTTGTAATGTTAATTTTCAATAACATATATAAAGGTTCATGTAAATTTACAATAATATTGTGAATACAGTTCAAGCAGTGAACAAAATTAGTAAAAGGTGTAAATATTAATTTAATGACTTTTAGTCAAGTATTGGGTTCCAAAGCTGTGGAGTGGCAAAATAAGAAAGATTTCTTAAAATAAACTGTCACTTTAGTGACATCGACGAACATCATAAGCATTACAGTGATAGTCCATTTCAAAACCTTAATAGCCCTGATCAGAATACAATTTTCTAGTACACCATAACAGAACACATCCTGTTTGCATGTATTGTACTCAGCGAATACACGATGATACGGTTTTCACAGTCATGTTCATGTACGAGGTTCCAACAAATCTCCAAAAATGATGTGCCCATTGACTGAGTGAGAGGAGTAGACAGGAAAGTATTTGGCTTAAGGTCTGTGTGCCACGACCGGCTTGTCCTAACTCTGTCAATACACATTTATCATACCACCAATTTCATGCTACATGTAAATACATGCATTTTTGGAAAATTTCAAAACTATGCTTAAAAATACTCAAAGCATGTTAAAGTGCACGCGTGTTGAATGAACCGATGATGTGTGCAAGACTGGACGGCTTTTTCCAGACTGGCTTGCATCAACCCACCTGGCCCTACACACATCAACTCGGAATACATCTGTACCGTATATAATACACTAAGAGAGAACTGTTGTCCACCCATCATGGAAAAACGGCTTAGTTACAAAAAGCCAAATCCATGCCACCTCTATACTTTCCTGGCAGGGATGTGCAACACTGTGCCATGGCTGTTGATGTGTCATTACTTTCAACTGCTTATGCAAATTGCATCAGTTTTCAAGATATCATGTTGTTGAGTGGTGAATTGTTCATGGGTACCGGCTAGTTTTTTTATAATATTTTGTGTTGGCGGGGATGTAGGGTGGTATAAGAAGTTGAGTTATCAAGTGACTGAAAAATGAAAACGGTGGACATAAAATTCAAAGCCCAGATGCAAGGAAATACAATGTACGCTACTATTGTAGTTTTAACCCTGTTATCCGAAGCAGTTAGCCTCTAGTGGTCTAACGTGGTTGTAACTGGGTGTAGATGTTATGTATTGAAATGAAATGAGACCCCAAGAGAAGCTGAACCTGAGGTGTTCCCTATACCAGTCAGGAGTTCTAACCACTACATGTGCAGTAACCTATATTGTACAGAATGTAGATTACATAGGAGTCTAGACGTGAGCTACAGGTGTACAGCTGTATTGTAGGGCATTACTTACAGTACAGGGTCACCATACAGTCAGATGCCTTCAACACTGCCCTTTCTAGCACTATGCAGGACATGATACAGTATGAACCTAGTAAGATGACCTACTTCACTAACAGTTTTCTTGTAGATTACTACAATCATGTAGCTGGAGTGCAGAAGGTCATGGGTATGACTTCAGTTAGGGATTTAACTTGGTGTCCTAATCCCACAATTGCTTCATGTTGAGCACATGTATCATCATTCTTTTGGTTAATAAATGACCAATCTTAGTAATTATTTACAACATCAGTAATTATTTTACAATATTAATAACCATGGCTCTATATCAGCAGGGCTTTTGTTTCAGTGTACTGTTCAGGATTGTGGTTTGTCCACAATAATCTAGTATTCATGTCTTAAAAATTCAAGCATTCAATGATCACCAAGGAGATAATGTCTTCATATGACATGAATCCATATGCCATTCTGTCAAAATCTTTAAAAGGGATGCCTGCAACCAACGCCCAATACACTGTACATGTCCTTTGTTTAAAGAAAATAGATCTACATGTAAGCAACACAAATTTGAAGTGTAACATGAGGATTCTAATGTATACAGCTAAAACGTTGTCTGATTTTACAGCCTTGAGCTTACACGAGGAGACCGAAGGGTAGTATGGGTAGCTGAAAATCGTTTGTGATTCGGCTGTAATTTCGCAGCTGTCGCTACCGTAGGAGGGGTGAAAGTACGATAAACACTTGCCTGTGTGATTTAATTTTTGTAGGGGTGAACCACAGCTAAGTTTGGTAAATTTATTAATAGGTTACCCATAGCACCTTGTGGTCTTATTGCGTAGGTTTTCCGACAACGTTAATTGTAGCTGTATGTTTGAGTAACTTACCTGACCATGTGTGATGCATTCCTTTACTATGTACAACATGCATCAAGAAACTGTTTTGCTGTAGAACTTGGAGTTACACTGATACAATGTGTACAAATGTAGAAACCTGTTGAAAAATTTTGAGCGTAAACTTAATAAATGGATCATAAACTTACTACTCACATACATGTACATGTAGCTACATGTATAAAGGTGAATGTAAATCATACTTTAATTTCATCTATACCACAGTACATGAACTACTTTACAGATCCCGGGAGATTGTTGAAGGAGCAGTGTACATGTAGATGTATGAGGTTCAGATTGAACTGAAATTTAACATCTATATATAGGATGTAACTAAACAGCGCCAGTCATCTAGCCCAGTTGATTGTGTTTTTGACCTTTCAATAATTTTGCAAACAAATGAAGAATAAAAAAAATAGTGTGATAAAATACATGTACAGTACATGTGTAGGTTAATACTTGGTTCTTGGCAAAAGTGCAAAAAACTCACTGGAGACAGTTTGACACACTGAACACCATCCCCTTAAAGCCAAATATTTTTTTTCCTTCAGCTCTTGCTTGAGGTCAGTAAGCACATAATTTTTTGAATTAGGAAATAAGCCAAAAATTGAAAAGTTGCCATTTTGAAGGCTGTTTTCCCATAACATGATTAAGCAGTTTTGATGATTTTCAAAAAAAGTTAACATTCATGAGACACTCAAATGCCCTCCTGGATTTATAATGTTCTTTCATCTACATGTAGACTACTCCGAACAAGTAGGTACATTGTTTTCATAATGTTTTCTGCACACTACAGGTGTAATTAGTATATCACATGCCATTCACCTCCGAGCACAACAGTGGTCACCTCCACAGTTTTTTTGTCCATATCTGAGAACAAGTTACCTGTACCAGTCCGTGGGGCTAGATATTAACTTGTGTGGCATAATAATTATTATACTGAGAGAACCATTATTCACCTTAATGTCTGTGACATTTAACATTTATTCCATGAGCATGTATGTGCTGGGTACAGGGTGGTAAGTGACCAACAAGGTGCATAGCACAAGGTTGATAAAAATCACCTCATATCCTGAACGAGCACAACAGAATTAATAATATTCCTTTATTAAATCTCAACTTCAGTTATCTTTTCTGAATTATGGGTGGCTGTATTTTGGACAGCTTCTAGCTTGTACTTGGACGATTTGCTATTCTGAATGCCATGGTACTTGGCATGCAGTTTCCATGCATGCAGTAAAATCAAATTTAAGGTGCCAGTGCAAGAAGGGACATGTTGAAATTTGTGTTGCATGAGCTCAAAAAGCACCAGCCACACACCAAAGGGTGTCACATGTTGTTGCAAAAATGTAAGCACCTTTCGATTTCCTCTCTGCTAATGTTCCTGCTACAGTACATGCCTTTAACATAACAATTGCAGTGTCGCACTGCTGTGCGTCTCTGTGACACGTCCCTGCAACAATCATGTCCCCTCATACCCTGGCAAAGGAAGGAATTCAATGCCTAAAATTGAGAATTTAGTGCATTACTACTACGTGTATAGGGTCTCCACTGTGAGTCTGTCATGGATAAATTACTGTTTAGTATTTAGGCATACATTGGACGTTAGGTTCATAAATCTGGGGACCATTTTAGAACTCTTGATTGCAATGAAAAACTCCCATATGCAAACTCCCTTGAAAAGAGGACTTTGAGAAATGCACACATTTCCACCTCATGCCACTAGAATAAAAATGCTATGGTGTCGAGACCTGGAGTTGTTACTATTCAAATAATATCAAATCTGATCATGTTAGTACACATCACTATCTTTGCTTAAAAAAAATCAAGAAATCTCATAAACCGTTAAAGAACTCACTAATTGGCAAATTATGCATGTTTCATTTCATGTTTACTCCGCTTTGACGAGTGATTAAAGAAAAATTTAGGCTTTCATTGTATTCAAGTTTATGTGTACACGTATCTGAGTGAAACGCATTTCAACTGAACTGTTGGTTAACGTGTAGGCATTATGAAATCACCTACAACTAATCACCAGTGATACATGTAGATGCATGGAGATACACGTACGTGCTTACATGTGAAATGTCTACTCCTCAAATTATTCGGATTTGCGAAGTTCTGATAGTGGTACGTCGACTACTTCTTGGTCGGTAAACGTTTGTTTTACTACGCCGGGCTTATCACACTTTGATGTGAAAAGTGTAAGTCACAGAATGCCACATGTGTGAACAATGGCTTTCGTTGTTACTTGATACCACTGTCCACTTGGGGTCAATTTCACAAAGGCCGTTTTTGATTATGATTTGCAACGTGCAAATTTGCACAGTGTAAGCGTCGCTTACACTGTGTTAAAGCTTGTTACACTCATTTGGCAGAATGTCACAAAGAAAGGAACTTTAAGCCCTCCGTAGAAAACTAAATGTACATGAAATGTTAGTCATACCAGCTACGTATTATGAGGAATGAGGTTACATGTACTCACCGGCCTTGAAGTCGATCGATCAGTCCGTTGGTAATTCAGTGCGTTCATATTTGAATCGAGCAATCATCAACCATCTTTACAATCATCTTCCAACAGAACACGTTCTGAGCGGAGCCTTGCTAATCGTAAGCGAAAATAATCTAAAGAATAGCGTAATAAACCACTTTCACATACGATAACCAGCTCTATTCGACACAAACCCATTTTAGCGGAACTCCTTTGCGGCCGAAGGCCGCAAAAGTGGAGCCCCATACTCATACTAAGAGGCATGCTGGTAATTTTTTATGGTCATGGCAAGCGGAATGGCTAGCGGGCGCGTGCGCCGTACATACATACATACGTACGTACGTCGCATTTCATGACATTCTTACATGAGGCAAATTTTCACCCAGCTTATTGCCAATGGCATGGTAAACTGGACGTTAGCTTCGCATTTTTTCTTGACTTTTCATGTTAATAGGTCCATTTATCTTTTATTAAACTTTAATGTAAATGATATACGGCGAAAAATATGTCAGAAGAGCAGAGGCGAAGGAGAAGAGAAGGGGATAGAGAACAACAACGGGAAAGGATGAGAAACGCCACTGAAGAACAGCGTCAAGCAGAACAGAAACAAAAACGAGAAAGACGAAGGAACATTAAGCTTACAGCAGAGTGAGAAAGGCAACGAGAAGTAAGACGGACGATACTGAAGAGCAACGCCAGAGGAAAAACCTGGGAGACGCCGACAGAGAACTGTAAACATGTCGGGTACAGTTTTCTTGATTTTTATCAATTTGTGATTGGAAATAATTTTGTACCACCGAATAATTTACGTCTACGTTTTTGTATTTTATTCTACAGATGAACAAGGGGATTGAAATCGTAATGGAGAGAGAGAATGGAGAAGAAATTTACGCCAAGGACAGCATGAAGTTAGAAGGTGTTCGGGTAAAATCAATTTCCGTGCTTTAGCAAAGTTTGTTTAACAAAAAAAATGCACGGTTAAGAAAGGGAACTTTTCGTCAAAACTTAAACTGCACCTTTTACGGTATGTCATTTAATACTACTCGTAGAAAGCAGGAGTGAAAAAAAGAGGAAAAAACAAAACAAAACAAAACAAAACGAAAAAAAAGGAACAATTTGAGGGGGTAGTGCAAAGGTGATGGCATCATATTACAAGATTTCACAATATGGCCGCGAACGAGAACACAATACCTTTTCAACGTTAGAAATGAAAAGATAGGCTAAAGAAACTCGACTGCCGGTCCCGAATGCCCATTAAGTGGAATATGAATGTCTTTATTGAGAGGAGAAATTTATATGGATTGCTTTGGCCCGATCCTTTGAACCAGCGTGAAGATCTGATTGCTGAGTTTCCCGGGTGAGTTTCTCGGAATTTTTCAATCATTTCACAGAATATTACGGTATGGGAAATTCGATTTTATTTAGAAGGATCCCACTATCTCAACTCGCTTATTTCCAATTCCCCGTTATCTCGAACAAAGAGAAATTTGTCTTGGCTTTGGTCATAAATATAATATTTCCAGTTATTTACTTTTACGACGATAACCCGCTTTTCTCAACTTTGAAGAATACCAGTGTGTTTTGTTTTCACGGAGCAAAGTGTAGCCAGGCAAAGGAGAAAACAGCTTATGAAAGCATGCAATGAAGTAAAAGGCGAAAACAAGTACCAACGCGAATCGTCAAGATGTTAACTCATTGACTAACAAAAGAATAACAAAACAGGACATAATTGATATATGCCTCGCTCTTTTAGACTCTAGCCTGAATCCAGTCATTGTTTACAATATCCTCGGCAAAATCCATGCAAGTAACGAATCGATGAAAAAGCATATCCTCATTTATGAATCTACTGAAGTACGTCTTAAACATTTTTTAACCCTTATTCTGATTTCTGAATTGTTTGCTTGAATTTCAATAATTTTATTTGGCTTCACTTAAGTTCAAGACTTAAGCTTATGTGTGAATTAATTTTGTTTATCACTTATGAATTGTTTCCTTGAATTTCAATAATTTTATTGGGCTTCACTTAAGCTCAAAACTTAAGCTTATGTGTGAATTAATTTTGTTTATCACTCATGAATTGTTTGCCTGAATTTCAATAATTTTATTTGGCTTCACTTAAGCTCAAGTTAAGCTTATGTGTGAATTAATTTTGTTTATCACTCAATACTATGCATGGTTCAATTCTACCTGTTACCATCCCCCCCCAGGCCTACCCCCGGGGATTTGCAATTTTTTTCTCACTTGGTAGTCTATTCCCCACCCCCGGGCACACAGAAAGAGACGATTCCCCACCTCCGGCACTCCTCATCGACCACAAATACGTTGTTTTGTGTACAAAACCTAAATGACGATATTGATTTCCGTACAATAGCAAAACCAGACGTTTTGACAAGAACTTAAATGCTTTTCTAGAGTTTATTGAACGAAGTACACTACAAGCATAATATAATAAAAACATGAACAGAAAATTGAAGAAAAAACTCTACCTGCACTGGCTGGCAAGTAAAGAAATTTTCTTCGACACATATTTTATTCTAAATATAGCGCATACGCACAAGAGGCCCATGAACAAATTGATGGCAGCATTTAAAGGAGTTTTTCTTAGCTTGTTTCACAAGAACACTGGACTGAGATCTCTGTTTAACATAAAGCTGTGCATCCGTTTTTATATAGAGTCTATTTAAGTCGTCTTATTATAAATATAAACATACTGAAGAAATATTTCTTTGTTTGTGACGATCATCATTCATTCGAGTACGTATCAAACGCACATTCGTTCAACAATTTATAATAAACGTACCGTCCAACACAGATTTTAATTTTGAGATATTATTCTTCTCTAAACAGTCTGCTACAAATACTAGAGATTTTCACTGGAAATAGGCAATCTTCTCCACGCGGTCCGGGGCCATCATATTAACTGAGAAGTGACGTACTTTACAAGAACAACAAGAAGATGTTTTCGATTTGCCCCACTCCCCTACCCCCGGGACAAGACCACTTCAAACAATTCCCCACCCCCGGGCTTGAAGGGCTGGACTTGTCCCCGGGGTTGCCCGGTGGGGGGGATGGTAACAGGTAAAATTGAACCATGCATTAGTTCAGAAGGCGACTGCAATTTGCCATTTTTTTCGATCTCAGTTAACCTACATGTATGAAAAACGCCCTCCAAACTAAAATGTGGCATTACGATTTAGGCAAATTCAGTGTAAAATTACCCTGTCACATTGAAAAGTTTTGATATTCCGAAAGAAACTGGCTAAATGAAAGGAGGAAAATGGGGCTTCCGTCAAGTTCACGCGGAGGAAGAGAACAATTTTCCAATTCTGTCAAAAGCCTTTATTCTACTCACTGTTGCTCTTTATTTCTTAGAGACTACAAAATTACTGAACCCCCAATACTTACTGAGAAAAAACGAAAAGTTACCTCTGATTCTAAGGGGATTCAGAATTTCTGAACCCCCTAACACTTAACTGTGCAAAAATGGCTGTTTTACGAGGGTTCAGAAATTCTGAACCCCCTAACACTTAATTGAATAAAAATGGCTGGTTACCTCTGAAAGTAAAAGGGTTCAGAAATTCTGATCCCCCTAACACTTAATTGAATAAAAATGACTGGTTACCTCTGAAAGTAAAAGGGTTCAGAAATTCTGAATCCCTTAACACTTAATTGAATAAAAATGGCTGGCTACCTCTGAAAGTAAAAGGGTTCAGAAATTCTGATTCCCCTAACACTTAATTGAATAAAAATGGCTGGCTACCTCTGAAAGTAAAAGGGTCAGAAATTCTGATCCCCCTAACACTTAAATAAAATGGCTGGCTACCTCTGAAAGTAAAAGGGTTCAGAAATTCTGAATCCCCTAACACTTAATTGAATAAAAATGGCTGGCTACCTCTGAAAGTAAAAGGGTTCAGAAATTCTGATCCCCCTAACACTTAATTGAATAAAAATGACTGGTTACCTCTGAAAGTAAAAGGGTTCAGAAATTCTGAATCCCCTAACACTTAATTGAATAAAAATGGCTGGCTACCTCTGAAAATGAAAGGGTTCAGAAATTCTGATCCCCCTAACACTTAATTGAATAAAAATGACTGGTTACCTCTGAAAGTAAAAGGGTTCACAAAATCTGAACCCCCTAACACTTAATTGAATAAAAATGGCTGGCTACCTCTGAAAGTAAAAGGGTTCAGAAATTCTGACCCCCCTGCTACTCAATCAAACAAAAAGGACTAGTTACCTCTGATTCTTCATGGGTTCAGAAATTCTGAACCCCTAAGATTTAAATGACCAAAATGGGCTGGTTACCTCTGACTTTTGAAGGATTCATAATTTCTGATCCCAGCTAACACTTACATGGACAAGAGGGACTGGTTACCTCTGACTGTATAAGTGTCCAGAATTTCTGAATCCCCAAACACATATCTAATGACAAACGGCTAGTTACCTCTAACTACAAAGAGATTTAGAAGTTCTGATTTCCCACCCCTTATTGACTAAACAAGCTGGTTATTTTGAGTTATCATTAAGGCCTCACAATTTTCAATTCCCTGTCACGTATAATAACTGATTGAAAAAGGCTGGTGACCAGACCTATTGAGAATTTCTGATCCCACATCCCTTATTGAAGTTCTGATCACCAACATACAATGGTTCCAAAAAATGGCTAGTAACGTCTAATCAAAGAGAAGTCAGAAATGCTGTAGTTCCAGAAAGAATCCTCCACATTTCCAACAGAATGGATCAGAAAACTCCAAGAGCATTGAGAAATATATATATAAAACAGGGTTGCAGTTTTCAAACGGATAAGGACGGTTAAAAAAAAAAAACAAAAAAGAAAACCCAATGAGCAAACCAAAAAAACTAACAACAATGAACTTTCCTGGGGATGGGGGTATGGATATCACCTGGAACTACACAATTCTGAAAGGATTCTGAATTTCTAGTTCATCCGAACCCAATGAAAAAAACAAAAAACAAAACGAAACAAAAACAAAAAACAGTTTGACAACTACAGTCCAAAAAGGGAGTCAAAAGGTATGATTCCCATCCCTGAACTACACAAAAAGACATCCTTAGGAAAGCCTTTGCACTTGCTTAGCCTGTATCGATGGTAAGCCTTCAGAAAGCAATGCAATATTATTTTATTTGTCATTGCATTGCATTTTCTCCCTGATGTTTTCAAGGAGATGCCACTTGTCGCCAACTTAAAGTATTGACAGGAAAATGGTTGTTACACCACTGAAAAAAGCTTCAGTAGAGCTTGGTGGTGTCATGTGAATACAAAAATAGTCAGAAATCCTAAACCAATAGTAGTCTTTCTTCCTACTACAGTTTATTCAAATGTCATTTATAAGAATAACTTTTTCTGTGTGAAATATATCTGCTAGTCATGAAAGCCTGCACACATTCTGATCAACCAAATACACTTTTAGAAAATGATGTCTGCCCAGTGTTTGTACAATATTTTAGGCCCATGAATGGTTGTACACTGTAAGTCAAGAACTTTCATTCTCAAGGACTTATTGTCACTGACCAAATGTGTAGTAAACAATTATGTATGAATCACACAGTCCCTCATTTCTATCTGTGTCAGTGATAGTCCTTTTTTACATGTATGTATGGTAACTTCTGGTGTCAGTGGTGCTGTGCATTTCATTTTGGGTTACCTGAAAGTGTTTTATAACAATCATAAAAAGGTTGAGTTGCTTTTAGTAGATCTTCCTGTGTAATTGACAAATGTGATGCTGGGATGAAATATTTTCCTTGACTTGATTTGTCAGCTTATACACAAAATCCAAAACTATTATTATTTATTTGCACAGGAGAGAGAGGAGGGTCTATTACCTCCATCGCTATAAGGCTCGTTGATATCCGTCAAAATATTTGACCATCATTGATGATGCGATGGACCAGAAGACGACCTGCATACCACGTGTGCGGCGTAAAACCAAGGCCACCTGTAACCTGGCAACAGTTGGCACCCACTTAGTTGGGGCCATTTTTCACAGTGGCCAATCACCACATGGAAAGGAGGTGTTTGGATCATTTGACTATTATCAGTGGCCACATGACCCAAACTTGACAGCGTCTGTTTTGCTGGCTATGTTAGTGAGATGGTGTGAAAAATATCTACTTTCACCAGTGTTGTACCTGCAGTTAGACAACTGTGTCAAGGAGAACAAGAACCAGTATATACTGTGGCTTCTTGCTCTTCTTGTGGAACTGGAGATTTTTGAGAAGGTAAAAGTGTGTGCTTTTCTTTCTGTCTTAGGATACATAACACCAATTTATGAATAATATTGTTCATTAAATCAGCTGGCATTGCCTGACAAACATATCTTGGTGCCCAAAGAAACCTGTACAACTATATGGGCACCAATAAAATATCAGATCAACTTCTTTCATGCTAATTATTAGTAATTTGACAAATTCACGATAAACTTTTCATGAAATACAGTTTGATTAGCTTCCACTCAAGAAGAGGGTCCTAAATCACTAGTATAGAATTCTGAATTTCATCAATTTGTGGACTTTTGTTGAATGGCCAAGAGACCTTCTGTATAATCTACTGGCAAAATTATTAAAGGAGAGAGTTAAAAGTTTACCTTGTTCAGATTTCCGTATCCTTGCAATAATTGTTTAACATTATCTTTCCGGGTTTCGGTGTTAAAGTAGCCACACTAATCCTGAGAAAGTATTTGACAAACATTTGTCTGAAGATTCATAAAAGGGAAAATTCATTAAAAATAGCATTAAGATAGTACTTTACAGTATATACAGTGTACAATGCATTTGCATTCATTTAGACACAGAATGTCTGCAAAGATATTGATCAGTGATCCTGTCATATCACAAGCAAGTTTAAGTACACATTGCCCATGGGATTGTATTTAACTATTAATAGGCATACATGTATAGCCAAGCTTTTATTGCTAGCACAAAATCTTTGTCAACCAATTGTTAAACTTTGTCACATGATTTGGGATGTTAAGGACGGTGCCTCCTAATACAGATGTATTTTTACAAAGGATATGAGTACGGGGGAAAAGTAGATCTTGGCAAGGGTTATTGGAATCCAAAAAGAAAAATATGGGTAACCACGCATTTTTTCAGAGATAATTAAGCAACCAAAATTCGAAAAAAGCATTAAAATACACAGAATGTATGGCAATTTCTTTTCAAATTTAAGCTCAATTATCTCTGAAAAATGCATGGTTACCCACAATTTTCTTTTTAGATTCTGATAGCCCTTACTAAGATCTACCTTCTCCACATTGTTATAAACCAAAAATATTATTGTATTAGGGGGCAAATCCCTTACGTAAAGCCGAATATACCGAGAAGCGCAAAACGTATGCGCAATAACAAGAGGGGGCACTGTCCTTAAGGTCATGGGAAATGAAACCACATTCTTGACTTAGGTTGAATTTCGTCAAGGTCACTATTAAAATAACAATGAGGATTCTGTGACAGATCAGGAAGTTTGCAATTCCACAACATCATATCCTGAAAATGCACTTTATTTACCTTGACAGTAATCAATGGTAACCTTTATGATAAATTTGTGATTATTTCTTGACTTCTTTACTTTCAGATCCGATTGAACTTTCTCCCTGTCGGTCACACTCACGAAGACATCGATGCCTTCTTTGGTGTATTTTCAAAGTATTTAGCACAATTAGATGTCTACACCGTAGAAGGTATGCAGTGTTACAAATCAGGAATATTTGTATGTGATGTGTGTGAACTAAATTGCCAATCCAAAAACTATGGAACCTTGAGAGAATTACCAGTACTGCAAAATAAACATTGCCAAGTTTTTAACCCTTTAAGCCTTAAGCCCCGATGAAAATGAAATTTCTCTTTACATGAATACTACTTGTTTGAATATTCAAGTGACAAGAATAAAGGAAGTGATCACTGAGGATAGTGACTAGTTTCATACGAAATGTATAGAGATCGGTAATGAGAATATGCATTTTTATATCAGGGCATAAGGGGTTAAACAATAATTATTATTGTTTAATTCTGGGTTCAACGCCTTCACTCTGACCCTATAGGCCCTGCCTTACATGAAGTTTGGATATGCTACCAAACAAGACCCTCTTAATGCCAAGGCAATTGCTGATCTGCCAAGCCAGGCACCTTTTTTCTACACTGCATACAAAAGTATCATTGGTTATAAAAAGTGACAAGGAGAGACCTTTAATATATGACTTGTGCAGATGATTAATATGTTCTTGGAAGTTCCAATAACATTTGTAAAGTAGCATTAGCAAGGCTTTATTGTGCCTTAAACACTGCACTTTATTGAAGTTTAAATCTCTTGTTATAGATTTATTGAGTGCTATGGCAAGCTGTCTGGCAAACATCGAAGCATCCCCCTTTTTACTTGATGTGGTGTTCAATATTAAAGAATGGCTTTCACCACATGCTGAAGAGCTCCATTCACACACCCAGCCAAAATGTTTCAAATTTGTCAGGGATGAGCAAGGGCACTGTGTGATGTATTACAGGAACTATTCCCATATGAAATGGGAGGGACCTCAACGACTCCTCAAGGTATGGAAAAATGTAAATTAAGCCATTGACTGACATATGTATTGTTAAATTTATCATCTGATGTCAGTTCTTCTGCTGATAAGTCATCTGCAAATTGAGTGACTAACAAAATTAATGTTAGTGTACTTGTAAACATTCAGTTCTTCAGAACTAATTTACAAATAAGTTCTTCCATCAGTGAACTAACTTGTTTTTGTTGCAAGGCTTAATTATAATCTTGTATATGGAGACCAACCGTATTGGTGTCAATATGAATTGCCACTCACTCTTTACTTAGCAGGAAAGCTTTAGCCTTCCTGATTAGCTATGTGTACATTGTCCTAGTTACTTCCTTATGAACAAAGGCCACGAATAGTTCTTGGGCTTTCAGCCTGGAAAAAACTTCAGCTTAAGACAGCAGTACCTTATGCGCAGCCACATACAAAACAAAGAGTGCAGGCGTGCTACTAATAATAAGTCTTATTATCGTGCATAAAAAATGGCAATACTGTTATTATACAGCAGAAGCTCTAATGCCCGTTACGTCAACCTGTATCCCATTTTGCTCAGTTTTGCTTAGTGTTCAGTTTTTTAGTCATTTACCGCAGTGACTGGTTATCTTGAGACACCTTTACTATCTCAAACCCCAGCTATCTCGAACAAGTTTTATTTTCCTATGAGAGTTCTATGTAGCAGGGTTATAGTGTGGACACATCGTCTGTCTAGCACCTTTCAGATAACTGAAATCTAACATTCACAGATCAATGCTTTTAATCACTGCACATGAAAATTATGCAACACAAGTAATTTATACTAATCAATGTACACGTTAATGCAGCTTAATATCTAGATCTGATACTCATAAACCATGTTCAAAAAAGAGGGCTTATAACATCTCCATCTTTTGTTCTTCTGAAGACTGTCCCAACAGGAAAGCCAAGTCTTGTGCAACCCACCATCAACAAGATTGATGTGGAAGCTCTGAAGAGAGACCTCAAAAAGTTTGAGGACAATTATCCCATTGGGGTTTCAAGAGCATGGGCCCAGTGGCTTCAGGACATGGACAAACTCTTGGAGTTACCACTTAGCTGGGAATGGCCTCTAGAAATTCTTCAGAAGTGCCAGAAAGTCAAGCCAACAGTTGAAGATGAGGCCATTCCTGATAATTTACTAGCCATGCGTGAGAAAGAGACAGAAGGGACTCAACAGGTACATTTTTTCTAGTGATATTGTTTAGTCTGTGGAGTAACAAACTTTTGAATAGTGAATTGTAGATTGCAATGGTGCAACAAAATTATCAATCATATATTTCACAAAATAATGTGGAAAGATTGATTGTTTAATGGAAACATGATTCTGAAACTCATGAATTCTTCATATGTTACAAACATGGATTTTGATAATGAAAATAATAATACCAATAATAAAAAATTAATTAAAATAACAGAAATTATAGATAACAAGTTAAAACATGAAAAGCTATAACAAAAACTACTACTGTTTTGTCTCACCTGCTTTACTTGGCATCAAGGTCATGAATAGAAACAAAGCAAGTTGAACATGTATTTGGAATTATTGTTTCTTTCAAATTTCAGCATGTTTATGAGAAGGTTATTTGTTTCATTTATTTTTTATGGATAAGTATAACTAAAATATTAAATTAATGCATTGTTAAGCACATTGTACCAGCATTCTGTATAAGACATTAAGCACACTGATTTGCCTTTTTATATGTTGGATGCTGTATTTCACTGCCTACCTTGGCAAAGTACATGCTATTCCTGTTACACATAAAATAAAGCAGTCTGCATTTTTGGTTGCCTCAGATCTACACTGGACGATACAGGCCACCACAAGAGCGTGAAAACCCAGTTGAAACTGTAGATGACTGCTTGGAAAGCATTGAGGTGGGAACATTTGTTGCTGTGAACCTGTCCAATTGTGATAAAGTGCCAGTTATTGGAAAGGTGCTCGAGGTGGATGCAGAGAAAGTCAAGATACATTATTGGAAAGGGTCATTTAAGGGAAAGTGGTGTCCACAAAATCTTCCAAGGAGTCAGACTCCATGGGTCGATGAGCTACCCAAGAGTTGTATTATCTTGTGCTCATTCACTCTAACTGAAGAAAGCAAGCTGTTGCCTTCTACAAGGAAACATCTTAAAGATGAGTATGCCAAATTAAAACAAAAATAGTGGTTTTTTAATGTACATATGAACTAATAAATCTTCCAAATTGTAACTTCAAAATTTAAACTCTTGATAGCCAGGTTTTAAATATTAGGGTCCTTCCAGTTCCAAGCACATGGGACTAAGAACATGTTTAATACTCTAAGGCAAGGCCATCAAATGCCATACAAGTCATATACCGTTAGAAAATAGTGTCAACATGGTAATTTTATTTCATTTCTAATTCAATGGTTTTGCTTTTCCCATTATTTTTCTCTTTGTTTGGTTTTGTTTTGGTTTTACGGAATTTCCTTAACATCTGTAGCAATCAAATTTATAATCTCTTGGAAGTCTATATCCACATGAATAAGATAATCTACATTATTTTGGGAAATTGTTTATATTGAGCCGTTACATGTATATCAAGTCAAATCGTGAATATGAAAAACAAATGTAAGGACTCTTTTTATACTTCAAAGGACTACATAAATTATAGCTGTATATAACTGGCTTTTCTTTCTGTTTGAAGTGGACGTGTGTTAACAGTTTATTGAGAAAATTTAGAAGAATTGTGCAGTACAGGCATTTTATTGTTAGGAAACCGCCATTGAACAGATTTCTGTTTTATTCTTCTTTCAATGTTCTGTGAAACTACACTGGAATAATATTTATTATAATTGTCATGACTTGCATTGTGAAGATTTCAATGCAGTTAGTGTCAAAATCTGATCATAAACTTGTCACTTTTAGTCACTGAAAAGTTCTTAATTCATAAAATTAATAGTTAATTCTACCAGTCTAACTGGGTTGATAAATTTGGTTGATTTAAATGTAACACTAAAGACGAAAATAAAGTTAATCATCTGAGATATTGATTCAGTCTTACTTACTGAAGCCTAAAAATATTCAAAAACTTCCCGATGCGATCAGAAATTCTGAGGTTCATTGTTCTGAAACTTTTCTGGAATCTTTATGGGTATCAGAAATTCTAAAAACTCTCTAGAATCTTTAGGGGTATCAGAAATTCTGAAACCTCTTTGGAATCTTTAGCGGTATCAGAAATTCTGAAACCACTCTGGAATCTCTAGGGGTATCAGAAATTCTGAAACCTTTTTGGAATCTTTAGGGGTATCAGAAATCTGACACCTCTTTGGAATCTTTAGGGGTATCAGAAATTCTGAAACCTCTCTAGAATCTCTAGGGGTATCAGAAATTCTGAAACCTCTTTGGAATCTTTAGGGGTATCAGAAATTCTGAAACCACTCTGGAATCTCAAGGGGTATCAGAAATTCGGAAACCTCTCTGGAATCTTTAGGGGTATCAGAAATTCTGAAACCACTCTGGAATCTCTAGGGGTATCAGAAATTCTGAAACCTCTTTGGAATTTTTAGGGGTATCAGAAATTCTGAAACCTCTCCGGAATCTTTAAGGATATCAGATTTTCTGAAACCTCTCCGGAACCTTTAGGGGTATCAGAAATTCTGAAACCTCTTTGGAATCTTTAGGGGTATCAGAAATTCTGAAACCTCTCTGGAATCTTTAGGGGTATCAGAAATTCTGAAACCTCCCTGGAATTCTTAGGGGTATCAGAAATTCTGAAACCTCTCTGGAATTCTTAGGGGTATCAGAAATTCTGCAACCTCACTGTAATCTTTATGGGTATCAAATTCTGAAACCTCGTTGATTCTGGATATCTGTTGGGTTCTTATGTGTGGATCCGACATTAGTATGTGGTCGATACAAAACACAAATTTTCGGGAAAGAAGTTCGTGTTTCCTCTCAAATCACGAAATCTCACATCGTATTTTTAGGATGATTTGTAGACTCGGAGCAAACAACAAAAATAGCCCTTTGTATAAAGAGGTGATTTTTCATTTCTGCAAAAAAGTCTTGTATCATTTTTTGCGAAATTTCCACTTTTTTCCAAAGTAATTCAAGAAGTAGCAATGAGCGAAAATCGTTTTCAGACAAAGGTTGCTAATCTACCCGTAAAAATGAATCATTTCGTGTTGTGTCTTAGTATATACTCTGAATCTGCCCAAATCGTAACGCCACATTTTAGTTTGGAGGGCGTTGAAATAAAAGCACTGCATTGTGGAAAGTGCTTCTTACTATTTGTCACTCATAATGGAATGTTCATGTTTTAGAAAGTTCAAATAATTACTGCATGCATTTTTTGGTATTCTCAAAAATCATTGTATCCCCAAGGGAGGGGGGGGGGAATCCAGATGTAAGCAAAGGATTTTTTTTATGCAATTGACATATTTGTACTGATGTGTTTTTGCTTCCTAAAGGCAATCTGGCTTGTTTAACTGACAATTGTCTGCTGGGATTAGTTAGAACATGTTTGATTAATTGCAATTGGCTCTTTACTGAGTTAAGCAAAGGAGACTGAAGAGGATTGAACATCCAGTAAACTTAAATGAGGTCCTGCCATTTTGTTGCTCATTCGATCGACTGATATTCAAGTGCTTTACCTTACCTGTATTATAGCAATGAACTGTGCAAAGGGCGGAAGACAATTACATGTAACCGCTTTTTAGACAAATGGCTAAAAGAGTTTGGATAGCTACAAATGAGGGGTTCAGGCGATGATTTATTAATTATTTGTTAGGATTCCACAAAATATGGAAAGAAGAACACTTTCACGGGTGGATGCAAAAATTTCCAACAATAGGCACTTGTACGTCTCATGAATCAGGTGGATCACAAAAGTAAAGCAAAGTATAGGTTTGGCTACAACATTTCAAAGCTGGAAGTGACTGAATGCTAGTAAAGTGAATGACGACTCCCTTAATAATTGACATTGAGTATAATTACTATTCTGTTCACCCATTCTTTCTGTTCATTAATGTCACATTGGTCAAAAATTGCATTGTGAATGCTTTAATAATGTATGTTACATACGATATTAGTTATTTGATGTTGTCAAAAGAAAAACAATAAAGGTAATATTATTTTAAGGATGAAAGTAATTTGCCAGGTGCTCGTTCTCATGAATTTTGCACTCCAAGAACTGAAAATTTTCTTCAGTTGATGATCTTAGAGTTGAGGAGGGGAAAGAAAAGAAAGATGCTCCAATGAAAGTCTAATTTATTTGAATTGTAACTATACAGTGTTAAGTCTTTTATTTGCAGTTCTTTATCAGGCATTTAAGGACGTTCGCGCGCGAAAAACTTCTACAATACAGATTTTTTTCATACTTTGGCCACAGTCAGATAATGAGTTACCTATGTCAGCAATGGAAAAAATTGGGGGGTCACCGACTTCGTTTTCGAAATAAAGCGCGTCAAAAACTACCCCAATTTTGACAAATCGGCTCTCGTAACTCGACATGGCCTCAGTGCTTGTTAGTTGAAAAATATTAAAAATGATTCGCTGTAGACCCACTTTCTTAGTCAAATTTTACTTAAGTGGGTCTGTTAAGTAAATAATTTGAACCGGTGTCATCCTTTTAGTTAAATTTAACCTCTAAGATCGACTTTAACGAACACCGTGCAGCTTCAATAATAGTAGAATTCGATGATGCGAGGGAAATACAGATTTTCTTTAATTTTTCACAAAACGTAGATTATCGACAAAGAAAGTGATCTATCAAAAGAAAATATGGGGTCACCGAACATTTAAGAGAGTTAAACCCGTGCATAGATATTAAAGTGCCCACTAGCGCTATATATCTCCACATTTCTTCAACAGCGCGCGCGCTTAATGCATGACGTGGATGACATCACGAAGTGAATTGCGTGCGCAGTAAGGATGCGCAGAAACAATTGGCGCGAACGTCCTTAAGCCTCGACTTTTAGTGGCTCTGGTCAGTTTTAATTCGCCACTGGCGACTGGCAACTGCCAATTTTTAGCCCTGAATTTGTTGTCTTTTTTTTTTCAGTGATCCTTTTTTTCTGTTCTAGGCATATATATATATATATATATATATATATATATATTTTGAAAATAGAAAAAAACTACACTTTCATCCCGACAAGCCTGTTTCGTGATTGCTCACGAAACAGGCTTGTCGGGATGAAAGTGTAGTTTTTTTCTATTTTCAAAATATATATTACGCTCTACTTTAACGTATCGAGCACTGTACTCCGGAAAATCGAAACACAAAATTTCTATATATATATATATATATATATATATATATTTTTTTTTTTTAATAATGCAACTTTATTTACACGCAACACTGATTACATAGGTACTACAGATAAATACATATTTACAACGGGCTATTTACAAGAGACGTAATTTTTACATGTACACTTTCAAAAGGAAAAAAAGTAATTGTTAATTATAAGGATAACTAATTTTGACTACTTACAATACAACGCTAGAGTACAATACCTTACGCTAATTACATTAATACAACAAGACACATTTTAAATAATTACTTACTAACTTGAAATGCATAGCTTATTTGTACAACGGTTCCTTTATTATTCTACATCTTTGATTACTGACACTTCGTCCCTAATAGCTTACAATACAAACACTATTCACACTACGTTACTTACTTACTTACTGCAAACGACAATTAATTAAATTGTTACACAAAAAAAAACAACAACAACAAAGAGAATGACATGCTACCGATGATGTGATAATTATTTAAAAGAAATCTTTCCACTTAAAATTAAAATGAGCGAGTTTATTTGCACGTAAGGCGATGTACTTTTCGAGATCTATTTTTTCTCGCACGTAGACGACAAAATCCGCAAATTGATATTTTTTGTCATTTTTAGCGCAGATGAACAGTTCTAGGCATATATGCCAGCAGTGATCAGTGATGCAGGATTTTTCTTAAAGTGAAGTCAAATGAGGTACGTGCAAGATGTCAGTTATATAATATAGCCCAGCTTACGTATCCAACTGTTCAGTAAATTGAACTGGATTAAATGCAGTGATTGGGTTAATTTGGGTTTGGTAATTGAACACAATAATTATTAACCAAAAATATGCCTATATATACAGCTGTGTTTGATTCCATTCAATTTCTGAACCCAGTCAAACACAATTAAACAGTTTTAAAATCATTCAAATATATAGATTTAGCCAAGCCTAAAAGTGGAGCTCCAATTTTTATTTGACAATCCTATTATTCGCAATGGAAAATAAAAATTGAACCAACGATAAAATTGAACCACAACATTTACATGAGTGTGCCATCAAGACTTCCATTTGGGTGGCAATGAGAGCCTTTACATCTGGACTTAAGGGAGGACACTCTTAATCACCATATTGTTGCTGTGGGAAGTTCCTCAGAACCATCATATCTTGGAACCCTATTACTTCCACAGATAAGCTGCTTGGCCACGTTTGGTTTATGGGAAAGGTTTTCAAGATTTTCAAGTCGCAACCATATTCAGCATGACACTTGACCTGAACAGAAAAATGCTCAAACAGCATACAGTTCTCGCTATTGTAAACATTGCGAACATTTAAAGATTATCAGGATGCAAAATTTTAAGTAACAGTAGTTTCTAGAAATTTGCTTTATTATGAATATAAAAGTTATGATGGCACAAGCACATATCTTTATACATTTTTGTGCTGTAAGTTCTTCTATTCTTTGTAAAAACAGTAATTGCATGCTTCGGAACTTTACTAGTTTCCTCTTAGTTTTACTGATTTTCTTTTTAATGTGCGGTTGGGGACTGGCAGTAGCTATGCACGTGCAATGTTCAGTTGTGAATTCAGATGTTCTTCTTCATTATTTCACTAATATAGCAGCACGAAATGCTGAAAACAGCGTATGACAGAATACCATCCACAAAAATCCCTTAGCAACAATGCAAGATCTGAGTTAAGAATCTCCCTTCCTCAAGTTACAAAATCCTTTTTTCATGGCGATGTGAGATTTATCTGGATGGCTATATGGTTAATTAACTTAACGCAGAATGAATCAAATAGTTACACCATGTTTACATGATGCCAGTATGAACTCACCCAGGTATGGCTCGCACTGTTATGAGATTTTGTGGGCAGGGGCAGACTAAAACCCTGATTTCATTAAAGCAGTGTAAACTCAGACTGGTGCAATTTTGTAAATACATGAGACCAGTCTGAAATTTAGACTGGCATAAGTATTTACATGAGACCTACCATCTCTAAAAATACAGTTTACCTTTTGTCCACTTGGAATGCTTCAATGCCACTTATTTAAATGCACATGCTCAAAACTCAAAACAAATACCGTAAACTGCCGCTTATAAGCCCGCCTGCTTACAAGCCCCCTCCCCTGGCTATAGGCCCATCCACCTGTAAACAACTGAAAAACTACATCCGGTAATAAGCCCCCACCCCCACCGCCCGCCCCCCGGATATATGCCCTCCTCTAGTTTTCCCTGTTTCCTTAATATTAAGCACTCTCACAGAAAACTGCAAAGATTAACTGACTGAGCTTCTGTTTTGTTATGTTCCGGTTACGTTCGTGTTGTAGCAGTTTTGATTTTGTAGTTAAAATTGAAATGAATTCGATTAATTTATTATGACATTTCAAAGGTTAATTACAAACTGGTACATTAAAAATGTATTTCGATCAACACTGCTGTGGCTCATTTCGTAACGTTTTTCTTATTCCGCTTATAAGCCCCCCCCGGATATAAGCCCCTCCATTTATAAGCCCACCCAAAACCCCTTACAAAGTTGTATCAACCTAGGGCTTATAAGCGGCAGTTTACAGTGTCTTAAAACATTTGGGGTAGTTTTTCATGCGAGCGTGCATGCTCAGTACATGACACGGCATGACATTGCCAACTTTGTGAATTGTGTGCGCAGTATGGATGCGCAGAAAAGAATTGCGCAAATATCCTTAGAACCTCCCTAAAGCCATTGGGCTTACTTTTGGCAACTGAGATAATTAAACTCTGCTTTGTTTTCCATACAGGTTTTTATTCCATCAACCTGATGTCAGAAAAAATATGGCAGTTTATTGTAAGGCTTTGGTTAATAAATTTATACTCTTAGCTACATGTATGTTCCCAGGCAGACATTATCAATTGAAATAAAAAATTTTAAGAGCAGTTTTGAAATAAGGTTTTATATTTTTGTTTTTTTTTTGCAAATTTTGATGTTGGTGATTAGTTTGTCTGTATCCACATACACTTTATGTTCCCTCAGTAACACGTCCATATGTCAGTAGCATTTATTTGGGAGTAACCCTACTCCCCCCCCCCCCCCCACACGCACACACACAACTAACTTCCCAGGAATAATGATTCAGACTTATTTGATTGAATTCACTTGACAGGGAAAACTATTTCAAATGATGGATTCACCACAAAGAGATTGATTTTAATATAATAGTCCCTGGGCATCAATAAGAGTAAACAAGGTACATTATTATTCCACTATAGCATCAGTTTATCATATAGAGCGTTTTCACTCACGTGACAAGCCGCCATATTGTTATACTCAAACAAAAGACGATTTTTGCATAAAAATAGAGTTCAACTCCAAAAGGACTGGTTTGGGACACCAATATGGCCGCCGTTTCTTTGTTTTGGAACACCAATATGGCCGTCGTGACATCACGTGAAAACGCTCTATAAGGACTAGAAAACACATACATGAGAGTATGAGAGCGTATTGCACTGTAGTGTCCCGGTTTCAAATCACTCACTGAATAAATCATTTAAAATGATAGGCAAATATTGTAGGGGAATAATAAATATCATTCAGTGGTTTTACAGATAATGGTCAAGGACATTTTACCGGTACTCATTGCTCGTATTTTTCCTCGCTTTATACCACACAACTTATCTGTCAAACCATTGAATAAGGTGGAGGTATTTTTCAATTAGTACCTTGTCTATACAATTTGACAACTCTGCAAAAGTGTAAATAAATTAAACCGTAGACTTGTGGCAGAGAAAAGGCCGAGGTAAGGTGAACAAAAATAATTATTGTGCCCAATATTTAAGTTTACAACGGTTACCTAAAACTGGGGCTTATTTAGAATTTTGTAAAACAGGTTCATACCTGCCATCCGTCCCCATTTAATGGGAATTGTCCCGATTTTTGAGTTTCAAAACCTAAAAAAATCGGGACATTCCGCTTTCCAAGAAAAAAAGACAATTTGGAACTGGATTGTTAAAGATTGGTCTTCAATGACTTTTCTACATCCTATTGTTTTGTGCAATACATGTGGTGCTTGAGACCATTAAACAACACCTGAGAATTCTAATGCTAAGACAGTACAGTACAGGCAATATTTTTAAAAATTAATGCAAAAACCCTAGAGCATCCTAGACCCTGCTCAGTGTTGGGGGGGCAGTGGCGGGGGGGGGGGGGGGGGGGCAGGGCACTACCCCAGGACTGGGGTGAGCATGGGGGGGGTAGTCCCTATTTCTGATTTTATAAGGTTGGCAGTTATGCAGATTCTAATTTGATGAGAGGTGTATTTACTAATAATTACCTAAAATATAATATTGCTGTCAGGTACCACTTGAAATAATAATAATAATAATGATAATAATAATAATAATAATAATAATAAATAAAATAATAATGAATAAAATAAATAATAATAAATAAAATAATAATGAATAAAATAAATAATAATAAATAAATAAAAATTGGAGTTCCGCTTTTAGGCTTGGCTATATCTATATATTATGATCATGGCAAGCGGAATGGTTCGCGGGCGCGTGCGCCGTACATACATACATATGTACGTACGTCGCATTTCATGACATTCTTACATGAGGCAAATTTTCACCCAGCTTATTGCCAATGGCATGGTAAACTGGACGTCAGCTTCGCATTTTTTCTTGACTTTTCATGTTAATAGCTCCATTCATCTGTTATTAAACTTTAATTTAAATGATATACTGAGAAAAATATGTCAGAAGAGCAGAGACGAAGGAGAAGGGAAGGAGATAGAGAACAACAACGGGAAAGGATGAGAAACGCCACTGAAGAACAGCGTCAAGCAGAACAGAAACAAAAACGAGAAAGACGAAAGAACAGTAAGCTTACAGCAGAGCATAAAGGCAACGAGAAGTAAGACGGACGGTACTGAAGAACAACGCCAGAGGAAAACTGGGAGACGCCGACAGAGAACTGTAAACATGTCGGGTACACTTTTCTTGATTTTTATCAATTTGTGATTGGAAATAATTTTGTACCACTGAATAATTTACGTCTACGTTTTTGTATTTTATTCTAAAGATGAACAAGGGGAAAGAAATTGTAATGGAGAGAGAGAATGGAGAAGAAATTTTCGCCAAGGACAGCATGAAGTTAGAAGGTGTTCGGGTAGAATCAATTTCCGTGCTTTAGCAAAGTTTGTTTAACAAAAAAAATGCACTGTTACAAAAGGGAACTTTTCGTCAAAACTTAAACCGCACCTTTTACAATATGTCATTTAATACTACTCGTAGAAAGTGAAAAAAAAGAGGAAAAAAGCAAAACAAAACGAAAAAGAGGAACACGATTTGAGGGGGTAGTGCAAAGGTGATGGTATCATGTTACAAGATTTCACAATATGGCCGCGCGCGTCAGGCCGAGAGCGAGAACACAATACCTTTTCAACGTTAGAAATGAAAAGATAGGCTAAAGAAACTCGACTGCGGGTCCCGAATGCCTATTAAGTGGGATATGAATGTCTTTATTGAGAAAAGAAATATGGATTGCTTTGGCCCGATGCCTTAATTGCACCAGCGTGAAGATCTGATTGCTGAGTTTCCCGGTTGAGGTTCTCGGAATTTTTCAATCATTTCACAGAATATTACGGTATGAGAAATTCGCTTTTATTTAGAAGGATCCCACTATCTCAACTCACTTATTTCCAATTCCCCGTTATCTCGAACAAAGAGAAATTTGACTTGGCTTTTGTCATAAATATAATATTTCCAGTTATTTACTTTTACGACGATAACCCGCTTTTCTCAACTTTGAAGAATACCAGTGTGTTTTGTTTTTCACGGAGCAAAGTGTAGCCAGGCAAAGGAGAAAACAGCTTATGAAAGCATGCAATGAAGTAAAAGGAGAAAACAAGTACCAACGCGAATCGTCAAGATGTTAACTCATTGACTAACAAAAGAATAACAAAACAGGACATAATTGATATATGCCTCGTTCTTTTAAACTCTGAATCCAGTCATTGTTTACAATATCCTCGGCAAAACCCCTACCAAAATCCATCCAAGTAACGAATCGATGAAAAAGCACATCCTCATTTATGAATCTACTGAAGTAGGTCTTAAATATTTTTTAACCCTTATTCTGATTTCTGAATTGTTTGCTTGAATTTCAATAATTTTATTTGGCTTCACTTAAGCTCAAGACTTAAGCTTATGTGTGAATTAATTTTATCACTTATGAATTGTTTGCTTGAATTTCAACAATTTTATTGGGCTTCACTTAAGCTCAAGACTTAAGCTTATGTGGGAATTAATTTTGTTCATCACTTATGAATTGTTTGCTTGAATTTCAATAATTTTATTTGGCTTCACTTAAGCTCAAGACTTAAGCTTATGTGTGAATTAATTTTGTTTATCACTTATGAACTGTTTGCTTGAATTTCAATAATTTTATTTGGCTTCACTTAAGCTCAAGTTAAGCTTATGTGGGAATTAATTTTGTTTATCACTCAATATTATGCATGGTTCAATTCTACCTGTTACCATCCCCTCCCCCGGGCCTACCCCCGGGGGTTTGCGATTTTTTCTCACTTGGCAGTCTATTCCCCACCCCCGAGCACACAGAAAGAGACGATTCCCCACCCCCCAGGACTCCTCATCGACCACAAATACGTTGTTTTGTGTACAAAACCTAAATGACGATATTGATTTCCGTACAATAGCAAATAAACCAGATGTTTTGACAAGAACTTAAACGCTTTTCTAGAGTTTATTGAACAAAGGACACTACATGCATAATATAATAAAAACATGAACAGAAGACTGACGAAAAAACTCTACTTGCACTGGCATACGACTGGCAAGTAAAGAAATTTTCTTTGCCACATGTTTTATTCTAAATATAGCGCATACACACAAGAGGCCCATGAACAAATTGATGGCAGCATTTAAAGGAGTTTTTCTTAGCTTGTTTCATAAGAACACTGGACTGAGATCTCTGTTTAACATAAAGCTGTGCATCCGTTTTTATATAGAGTCTATTTGAGTCGTCTTATTATAAATATAAACACACTGAAGAAATATTTCTTTGTTTGTGACGACCACCATTCATTCGAGTACGCAACAAACGCACATTCGTTCAACAATTTATAATAAACGTACCGTCGAACACAGATTTTAATTTTGAGATTATTCTTCTCTAAACAGTCTGCTACAAATACTAGAGATTTTCACTGGAAATAGACAATCTTCTCCACGCGGTCTGGGGCCATCATACCAACTGAGAAGTGACGTACTTTACCAGAACAACAAGAAGTTATTTTCGATTTGCCCCACTCCCCTACCCCTGGGACAAGACCACTTCAAACAATTCCCCACCCCCGGGCTTGAAGGGCTGGACTTGTCCCCGGGGATGCCCGGTGGGGGGATGGTAACTGGTAACAATTGAACCATGCATTAGTTCAGAAGGCGACTGCATTTTTTTTCAATCTCAGTTAACCTACATGTATGAAATAAAAGCACTGCATTGTGGAAAGTGCTTCTTACTATTTGTCACTCATAATGGAATGTTCATGTTTTAGAAAGTTCAAATAATTACTGCATGCATTTTTTGGTTTTCTCAAAAATCATTGTATTCCCAAGGGGGGTGGGGGGGAATCCAGATGTAAGCAAAGGATTTTTTTTTTGTGTAATTGACGTATTTGTACTGATGTGTTTCTGCTTCCTAAAGGCAATCTGGCTTGTTTAACTGACAATTGTCTGCTGGGATTAGCTAGAACATGTTTGATTAATTGCAATTGGCTCTTTACTGAGTTAAGCAAAGGAGACTGGAGACGATTGAACATCCAGTAAACTTAAATGAGGTCCTGCCATTTTGTTGCTCATTCGATCGATTGATTTTCAAGTGCTTTACCTTACCTGTATTACCCAATGAACCGTGCAAAGGGCGGAAGACAATTACAGACATGTAACCGCTTTTTAGACAAATGGCTAAAAGAGTTTGGATAGCTGCAAATGAGGGGTTCAGGCGATGATTTATTATTTGTTAGGATTCCACAGAAGCTGGAAAGAAGAACGCTTTCACAGGTGGATGCAAAAATTTCCAACGATAGTCACTTGTACGTCTCATGAATCAGGTGGATCACAAAAGTAAAGCAAAGTATAGCTTCGGCAACAACATTTCAAAGCTGGAAGTGACAGTGCTACATGTAGCAAAGTGAATGACGACTCCCTTAATAATTGACATTGAGTATAATTACTATTCTGTTCACCCATTTTTTCTGTTCGTTAATGTCACATTGGTCAAAAATTGCATTGTGAATGCTTTAATAATGTATGTTACATAAAATATTAGTTATTTGATGTTGTCAAAAGAAAAACAATAAAGTTAATATTATTTTAAGGATGAAAGTAATTTGCCAGGTGCTCGTTCTCATGACTTTTGCACTCCAAGAACTGAAAATTCTCTTCAATTGATGAACTCAGAGTTCAGGAGGGGAAAGAAAAGAAAGATGCTGCAATGAAAGTCTAATTTATTTGAATTGTAACTACGGTGTAACTTTTATTTGCAGTCCTCTATTAGGCATTTAAGCCTCGACTTTTAGTGGCCCTGGTCAGTTTTAAATCGCCACTGGCGACTGGGCGACTGCCAATTTTTAGCCCTGAATTTGTTTTTTTTTTTCACTGATCCTTTTTTTCTGTTCTAGGCATAATGCCAGCAGTGATCAGTGATGCAGCATTTTCTTACAGCGAAGTTAAGGTACGTGGAACATATGAGTTATATAATTAGCCCAGCTTACATATCTAACTGTTCAGTAAATTATTGAACTGGATTGAATGCAGTGATAGGGTTAATTTGGGTTCGGTAATTGAACACAATACATGTAATTATTAACCAAAAATATGCCTATATATACAGCTGTGTTTGATTCCATTCAATTTCTGAACCCAGTCAAACACAATTATAATAAACAGTTTTAAAATCATTCAAATATATAGATTTAGCCAAGCCTAAAAGTGGAGCTCCAATTTTTATTTGGGCAATCCTATTACTCACAATGGAAAATAAAAATTGAACCAACGATAAAATTGAACCACAACATTTACATGAGTGTGCCATCAAGACTTCCATTTGGGTGGCAATGAGAGCCTTTACATCTGGACTTAAGGGAGGAGACTCTTAATCACCATATTGTTGCTGTGGGAAGTTCCTCAGAACCATCATATCTTGGAAACCCTATTACTTCCACAGATAAGCTGCTTGGCCACGTTTGTTTTATGGGAAAGGTTTTCAAGTTTTCAAGTCACAACCATATTCAGCATGTCACTTGACCTGAACAGAAAAAATGCTAAAATTCAAACAGCACACAGTTCTCGCTATTGTAAACATTGCGAACATTTAAAGATTATCAGGACGCAAAATTTGAAGCAACAGTTTCTAGAAATTTGCTTTATTATGAGTATAGACGTTATGATGGCACAAGCACATATCTTTATACATTTTTGTGCTGTAGTTCTTCTATTGAAATTCTGAATATATGAAATTCATATATTTGAACTGCGGAATGAAGAAATAAATGATCCTCGCAGTTATTAACGCAACTTACAGTGCAGTTGCGAAAAGAAAGCCTGAAAAAATCAGGCTTGCCGGGATTCGAACCCTGACCTCTGCGATACCGGTGCAGCGCTCTAACCAATTGAGCTACATGTAACAAGGCAACTGGGAGCTGGTCATTGGTATCGCAGAGGTCAGGGTTCGAATCCCGGCAAGCCTGATTTTTTCAGGCTTTCTTTTTGCAACTGCGTAAGTTGCGTTAATAACTGCGAGCATCTTCTTTACATTTATTTCTTCATTCCACAGTTCAAATATATGAATTTCATATATTCATAATTTCATCTTCATCTTTCCCAGGTATATTACGGACCAATTTAATGACCAGCTCCCAGTTGGCTTGTTAGCTCAATTGGTTAGAGGGCTGCTCCGGTATCGCAGAGGTCAGGGTTCGAATCCCGGCAAGCCTGATTTTTTCAGGCTTTCTTTTCGCAACCGCATAAGTTGCGTTAATAACTGCGAGGATCTTCTTTACATTTATTTAGTTCTTCTATTCTTTGTAAAAACAGTATTTGCATGCTTCGGATTGTAAAGAAGGGTGGAACTATTCGTAAAAAAATGGGAACTTTACTAGTTTCCTCTTAGTTTTACTGATTTTCTTTTTAATGTGCGGTTGGGGACTGGCAGTAGCTATGCACGCGCAATGTTCAGTTGTGGAATTCAGATGTTCTTCTTCATTATTTCACCAATATTTTTTTTATATAGCAGCACGAAATGCTGAAAACAGCGTATGACAGAATACCATCCACAAAAATCCCTTAGCAACAATGCGAGATCTGTAGTTAAGAATCTCCCTTCCTCAAGGTAAAAAATTCTTTTTTTTCACAGTGATGTGAGATTTATCTGGATGGCTATATGGTTAAGTAACTTAACACAGAATGAATCAAATAGTTACACCATGTTTACATGATACCGGTATGAACTCACCCAGGTATGCCTCGCACAGTTACGAGATTTTGTGCTGTAATCATGTAACAAATACAGAGAAGCAAGAGGGAACTGGGGTGAACTTGTATCAGAATGAAAAGCATACAATGAACTGGTGTCAGGCAAACACCCCCTAAGACTAAAGTTGAGCAGCTCTCAAGAATGTTTAACAACATCCTCAGATACCCAGGGGCAGTAAAACCCTGATTTCATTAAAGCAGTGTAAACTCAGACTGGTGCAATTTTGTTTACATGAGACCAGTCTGAAATTCAGACTGGCATAAGTATTTACATGAGACCAACCATCTCTAAAAATACAGTTTACCTTTTGTCCATTTGGAATGCTTCAGTGCTTCTTATTTAAATGCACATGCTCAAAACTCAAAACAAATACCGTAAACTGCCGCTTATAAGCCCGCCTGCTTACAACCCCCCCCCCCCCCAGCTATAGGCCCATCTACCTGTAAACAAAAAATACATCCGGTAATAAGCCCCCCCACCCCCCCCCCGGATATAAGCCCCCCTCTAGTTTTCGCTGTTTCCTTAATATTAAGCACTCTCACAGAAATCTGTAAAGATTAACTCTGAGCTTCTGTTTTGTTATGTTCCGGTTACGTTCGTGTTGTTGCAGTTTTGATTTTGTTGTTAAAATTGAAATGAATTCGATTTATTATGACATTTCAAAGGTTAATTACAAACTGGTACATTAAAAATGTATTTCGATCAACACTGCTGTGGCTCATTTTGTAACTTTTTTCTTATTCCACTTATAAGCCCCCCCGGATATAAGCCCCTCCATTTATAAGCCCCCCTTACAAAGTTGTATCAGCCTAGGGCTTATAAGCGGCAGTTTACAGTGTCTTAAAACATTTGGGGTAGTTTTTCATGCGAGCGTGCATGCTCAGTGCATGACACGGCATGACATTGCCAATTTTGTGAATTGTGTGCGCAGTATGGATGCACAGAAAAAAATTGCGCAAATATCCTTAGAACCTCCCTAAAGACCTGGGCTTACTTCTGGCAACTGAGATAATTAAACTCTGCTTTGTTTTCCATACAGGTTTTTATTCCATCAACCTGATGTCAGAAAAAATATGGCAGTTTATTGTAAGGCTTTGGTTAATAAATTTGTACTCTTAGCTACATTTATGTTCCCAGGCAGACATAATCAATTGAAATAAAAAAATTTAAGAGCAGTTTTGAAATAAGGTTTTATATTTTTGTTTTTTTTTTTGCAAATTTTGATGTTGGTGATAAGTTTGACTGTATCCACATACACTTAAATTTGTTCCCTCAATAACACATCCACACACCAGTAGCATTTATTTGGGAGTAACCCTACTCCCCCCCCCCCCCCCACACACACACACACGCACACACAACTAACTTCCCAGGGATAATGATTCAGACTTATTTGATTGAATTCACTTGACAGGGAAAACTATTTCAAATGATGGATTCACCACAGTCTGATCCCCTCTTGTCAGTTCATTACATGACAGGTTTCTGACTATCCTGAACTGATTTATTAAGAGGCTTTTCTTTTTGTTTCTCTTTGCTACCAGATTATGACAATCAGGAACATTGCTCATTGGTGACATTAGATGCAGTGTAAAGGCTAATGATCAAACCAAAAACAAATTAAACCACAAGATTTACTACCATCACAGTCAGGGGTAGTAACATAGTGAGTCATAATCTGTGCATCAAATAAAGTCACTAGTGGTTACTGGACCATTTGTTATTCGCGTTGGCAACACTGTTAGTCACAAATTTTTAATTGACTGATTGACCGATTTATCAACTAAGTAGTTGAGTGGTTGATTCATGACTGATGGGTACTTAAAGAGATTGATTTTAATATAATAGTCCCTGGGCATCAATAAGAGTAAACAAGGTACATTATTATTCCACTATAGCATCAGTTTATCATATAAGGAGAAAACACACACATGAAAGTATGAGAGTGTATTGCACTGTAGAAAGCGTATTGCACTGTAGTGTCCCGGTTTCAAATCACTCACTGAATAAATCATTTAAAATGATAGGCAAATATTGTAGTGGAATAATAAATATCATTCAGTGGTTTTACAGATAATGGTCAAGGACATTTTACCGGTACTCATTGCTCGCATTTTTCCTCGCTCTATACCACACAACTTATCTGTCAAACCATTGAATAAGGTGGAGGTATTTTTCAATTAGTACCTTGTCTATACAATTTGACAACTCTGCAAAAATGTAAATAAATTAAACCGTAGACTTGTGGCAGAGAAAAGGCCGAGGTAAGGTGAACAAAAATAATTATTGTGCCCAATATTTAAGTTTACAACCTAAAACTGGGGCTTATTTAGAATTCTGTAAAACAGGTTCATACCTGCCATCCGTCCCCATTTAATGGGAATTGTCCCGATTTTTGAGTTTCAAAACCTAAAAAAATCGGGACACTCCGATTTTCAAGAAAAAAAAGACAATTTGGAACTGGATTGTTAAAGATTAGTCTTCAATGACTTTTCTACATCCTATTGTTTTGTGCAATACATGTGGTGCTTGAGACCATTAAACAACACCTGAGAATTCTAATGCTAAGACAGTACAGTACAGGCAATATTTTAAAAAATTATTGCAAAAACCCTAGAGCATCCTAGACCCTGCTCAGTGTAGGGGGGCAGTGGGGGGGGGGGGGCAGGGCACTACCCCAGGACTGCGGTGAGCATGGGGGGGGGGTGGTCCCTATTTCTGATTTTATAAGGTTGGCAGGTATGCAGATTCTAATTTGATGAGAGGTGTATTTACTAATAATGACCTAAAATATAATATTGCTGTCAGATACCACTTGAAATAATATTAATAATAATAATAAATAAAACAATAATAATAAATAAAATTAATAATAAATAACTAAAAATTGGAGTTCCGCTTTTAGGCTTGGCTAAATCTATATATTATTTGAAACTCACCGCCGGTTACCCAGCTATGCGACCGGGCCGCTTTCAAAGGGTCATGTGATTTACAACCGCACGCTCGAGAATTGCAGGCGCAAGTAACCCGTGAATGTGTTTGTTGGAGCTGCGGGATAAAATGTGGCTGGTTTTCTCCGTGTTTGTGTGCGCCAGAAAGTGAAACGTGGATAGTTTTTACTCCAGTAGTTGAAGAGTTGTGGGATTCGATGCAGAGCTACCCTCCCTTACACAAAGGTACAGTGTTAATCTTAAATTTCTTGATTTCTACCTCCTCTTAGGCGGCCATTTTGGTTCGTTCGGTTCGGCTGAGGTCAGAAAAGTACATGTAAGTTACTCGGCCGAGTTTAGCGACCAGACATAAATGTCCAGTGAAAAAAGTGAGCTTCATTTGCAACATATTCGAATTTTACCTAATAAGTTGGATTTTTGCAAGAATATAGAATAATAATTCTTAGATATTGACTTTTCTTGCAAGTAAATAGGTCGAATAAATTTCAATGACTGTGTTATAGTCAAGCAGCACTCTCGTTTTGCAGCCAATTGGAACGATCTTTACAACAGCTTGATATACAGCGTCGCCTCAGGACAAACGTTCGTTACTCAAACTCTGTCAAAAAATTGGACTTGGTGAGCAAATATAGACAGGCTAAATTACAATCTATCTGGCAAGCCATTTGCATGTCACTGAATAAGAATGGTCTCTTTTGTTCATAAAACATTAATACACAAGTAAATAACTGGCTGGATATTCTAAAATTTCTCAATCAACATTACCTTCTGTAAAATCAAAGTGAACCAGTTTTGGTGTGAATTTTTATCAACTTACCGATATTGTGTTTTTGCATTCCTTCTACCATGAATGACTGGGAATTATTAATTTATTGACATGTCACTTTTTGGCCATATAAGAACTACTGTACATGTGTCAACTTCAGATTTTACTTCCAATTCAATTTCTGGTGGTCTGCAATAGCAGCACTGTCAAGTTCTATTAGTTGACACTGCTATTTAAACATACTTTAGCGTGCATGGTTGCTGAAGGAGAGTATTTATGTGGGGCCTCTTTGCATGGATTTCCTGTCTGGATAAATAACCCTACTTTATTTATTTATTTATTTATTTATTTTGTTATTTATTTATTTTGTTATTTGCTAAATACTGTACATACAAGATGGTCACCCACCAACTGTTTCAGTTTTGTAACTAAATGGTGGCTACATGTATACATAAAGGACAAGACAAGCATTTTAACCCTTTTTGGGTGAGAAATCTAATAAACTAGCCAGTCCACCCACTCTTTCATGTAGAGCTGGCCCTTCGAAGACCTTTGCAAGTCACTGAGTAGGTGTTTCTAGTTACAGTTCACCAATCAACTTCTGTTGTGTTACAGTACTTTTTTGCCTCAAATTTTGTCAGTAGCTGAGAATATATACTATACACATGTACATGTATATACGGGTCCATTCAGTGACTATTTGGCTTGTTAAGCATACAATAGTATTTTTCACTGTTTAAAAATAGACCATTTATTAGGGGCTGCATGTACGTAATTATAAGAGCACGCAAAAGGTGTGCCTGTAGATGCCATACCAAAGGCACTAGCTACTCCTATTCCTCTGAGAGGAACTGTACAATATGGTTGCAGTTTTTTGGTTATTTCCCTTGGTATTTTATTTATGTTTATTTTACTTTGTATTTTTTTCCAGGTGCATTTGTTAAAAACTGAAAATAGTACTTCCAAGTCTAACAGGGAATCCTTGGCAACAAAGCAGATAAGAAATACCACAACATTTGCAGTTCAGGGCCTATTTAGATAGTCTGAGTTTTGCTTATGCTGGTGGTCTGGCATATCATTGGAAATATTGTAACGAGTTCACTTCATTTATCATTGCCTCTGGCTATGATTGTCGTAAGGTTTTAACACAATTCAAAATCCTCCAGCATTTTTATGCCATGCACGACAGACATGACAAAGTTTTAGCTTTTATTTGCATGGAACAACTTGCATTGTAGGCTGTTCATTAGCATGTCGCATACAACATAGTCTAAACTGGCCCTTTATATGTACAGTGTAGTTTTGTTACTTTTTCAATTAGACCTGAAACTGAACAGAACAGAACAGAACAGAGGCATTAGTTTAAACATGGAGCAATCCTGTAGGGTGAGACACTTTTGCTTGGATCACTTGTTACATGTACACATTAAGCCACATTAGCAGTTCAGAAATATTTGTACGATTTTTACATGATGAAACTCAGATCAAAATGATAAGTTTAAAATGTTCGTTTAGCCATGGACTTTTGCCACAAAAAGTTATAAATGAGGAAAAGAATCAAGAGGCAAAAAAACCAGAATCAAAAGAAAACTGGGGCTATGAAGGAAAGAATGTAATAATTAAAAATTAAGTCCAGCTAGCATGATGAAGGTGGCAACCAGCATAATAAGACGTCATAATAAACCAAATTGAAGTCAACATGTACACACAATGTACGTCGTTCTGTTTCCAGATTTTTTTGTGGAAACAGCTTTCTATTTTGCATGTAATGGTTAATACATGTATTGAATGAGATCAAGTAACTGAAACTACAGCCCACCGAAGTTATACCTTCACAGATTCCTTTCATTTTTGCGTTGTAGGTGAAGTGACAAAAATGAATAGGTATGAGAAAAATCATTTTTTCAGTCTAAAGCTTCAGTTTATTACATGGTGATGTAAGATACTGTATCAACCAGTGGCAAATTGACTGTTTTACATAACTGGATAATTTTTCATATCTAATGGCAAAAAACAAAAAACTCTAAGCACAAAAAAATACTTTTAAGTTAAGTTACATTGTAATGTACATAAGAGATTTTTGGTGGCATATCTTTTTAATTTGTTTTTGACAAATGCTATCAAAATTAGATTGAAATATAATATGTACTTGTAATATCAAAGTACATACACTGTAATCACTACGCAAGAGCTTGCTTTGCAGTTGTGCGTGAGTGGCAATTGTGCATGTGTTTTTAAATTCTAAGTGAGCAGCTCCTAAACCAATTTGATGAAATTCAGCCAAAGTTGTAATATAGTTTTCCAGCAATACCATGTCTGCAAATTTGAATTTCCCTTCTATTTGAAAGGTTTAGCTTTTTTTCCAGAGGTACATGTAGTGCCTTTTATCTCTCAGCCTTACATTGCGAATTTTAAATTTTATTTGAAAGTTTTAGCTTATTTTCTTAAGGTACAAGTAGTACTTTTTATCTCTAATCCGTACTGACACATGGAACTTTAGCAGCTTACAAACAAACACAGATGCAAACACAGATGCCAAAAATCTGAATCACGGTTTGTGAGACCACTGCATAACGAATCAAATCCAGTGGCAATTGGAAGATGTACAGGAGAATTCATATTTTTTGAAAGAAATAAAATTTTTAACCCTTTACTAGAATTGTTAAGCTTTAATCAATGGTTTGATTAAAATTTGTCACAAATTTGCGCTGGCGGCATTGTCGAAGCAAAGACACACACTTGCTCCTGCTGAAATTAGGCGCAAATGTAACGTAAACACGAAGTTTGCAACAGATTTGTGTCAGTTTTGCCACCAAGGTAAATTTTCAAATTTCACATTTATTTGCTGTAGTTTTGCTACCCTTAAAAATTAATACTTTTACGGAGTCCGTAAATCTAAGCAAACACGGTGAAAATCAACTTATTTGCATCAAATTACCATCACTTTTACTTAAGTGGCAAATAAACAAATTTGCATTACTTACTCTCACATTTACTATTATAGCAATTGTGCCTATTTGCACCAACTTTACGCCAAGGTCAAATCAGGAAATTTAGGTTTATTTACCCCATATTTACTAAAGGAGCAAACATACTCATCTCCGAACACGCAAACAAGTGGCGTAAATCAAAGTGCTGTCACATTTACTTGAGTAGCAAATAAACAAATTTGGATATCTTTCCCTTACATTTGCTATCATTATCGCAATTCTGTTTATTTGCACCAACTTTACACCAAGTCAGCAAATTTAGGTTTATTTACCCCAGAAGCAAATATGGAGCAAATATAACCATTTCCATTTTCGCCAACCTACTCTTTTTTTTTATGAAACCCGAAGATTTTCAAGTCATATTTCGTGTACTGTTAACCAGCAAATTTGTCCTAAACAATCCTTTTTGACCACTGTAAGAAAGTGCACAAGTATATAAATCATGGCTGAAAACGTACTTAAAATGGCGAATTATTTCCCTCCAAACAAATTGCAAATCTTAGTAGTTTTCGTTCTCACATTGGATAATTCAGTCTTGAACGAGGTCAATCAAACGCACTATGGGATTCCAATGGGATAATGATCACGCGCGCGTCATGTTTTCACGCCACACGCAATTTTCGCGTCCGCTCGCGTGTCCTTTGTGCTAATCAACCCCTAGTGGATTTTGGAGGTGGATTCATTAGAAGAACAAAGAAAAATGTTTTCTATGCCAGAGAGACTTTGAATATTACATATCCCAGAAGTGCCCAGACATACAATGATTCAAGAACTCCACGATGTTTGAATTAGCAAGGATGCACAACATTTGCTTAACATTTTGTCTCAATCTGGTAATTATGTTGCATATTTCGCAACATTTTCCTAAATCTTTTCGTCTCAAAAGGCTTATTATGTTGCATATCCCTAAAGTGCTCAGGCATATGGTGATGCTAGGACTCCAAGCTGAGTCAGCCAGAAAGGATATTCAACATATCTAAAATTTTGCCGCTGAACAGGGTAAGGTTTTTGGCCTCTCTGTCCTGTACAGGGTATATAATTTTATGCGAGTTTGTCCCAAACAGGGTATGAACGCGTCCTAAACAAGGTATGGCTGCACGATTGTCACCGTTGTCACTTATACATAGCCAGTCATAGATCGGAAACCTGACGTTTGCCGCCCAGTCTCTAAAATACTGTAAAATTGCCTCCAACGTGAAGAAAGTGTGTATTTTTTTTCAATTGTTCTAAACAGAGACCTAAAATGGAGGGTGTTGTCCTAAACGGGATTGGTATTTTACGGCTTTTTGTCATAAACAGGGTCAGGGTATCAGATCTTCAGCGGTACCCCTACACCCAAACATGAGTCAAGTACCACCCCCGGAAAACATTATTGCTTTCACAAATGAAATCTGTATCTTTCTTTACCGTTTTCATTCTCTTTCAAATGAGCATTTTCTCACTAAAACCATTTTACAGAAGTGCCAGACATGAAAGATCAGCATTTTTTGTTTGCAATAGGCTTCACTGACTGCCTAAAGATGATTGCATCTTTGCAGTGGGTTTCCTAAAAATGACCACATTTTGAAAACCCAACAGTGAATACTAGAACAAACAGAAAATGTCACTCATCTTTTGTCACATTCGATTTGTGACTGCGATGCATGAACTTGGCTAATGAAATTCCTTTCTTCTGACATGTTGCACTTACAAAAGGTTTTTCTCTAGATTTCAAATGAGATCTTGACTTTGGATATTTCTTCCTGGCTTTAAACTTTTTGTTTTTCACTTATCTTATTCATAGGCTTTCAATTTTGAAAAATATGAAACACAGAACTGTTTGTACTAAAATCTGCCAGACATGAAAGATCAGCATTTTTTGTTTGCAATAGGCTTCACTGACTGCCTAAAGATGACTGCATCTTTGCAGTGGGTTTCCTAAAAATGACTACATTTTGAAAACCCAACAGTGAGTACTAATACAAACAGAAAATGTCACTCATCTTTTGTCACATTCGATTTGTGACTGCGATGCATGAACTTGGCTAATGAAATGCATTTCTTCTGACATGTTGCACTTACAAAAGGTTTTTCTCTAGGTTTCAAATGAGATCTTGACTTTGGGTATTCCTTCCTGGCTTTAAGCTTTTTGTTTTTCACTTATCTTATTCATTGCTTTCAATTTTGAAAAATATGAAACACAGAACTGTTTGTACTAAAATCTGCCAGACATGAAAGATCAGCATTTTTTGTTTGCAATAGGCTTCACTGACTGCCTAAAGATGACTGCATCTTTGCAGCGGGTTTCCTAAAAATGACCACATTTTGAAAACCCAACAGTGAATACTACAACAAACAGAAAATGCCATTCATCTTTTGTCACATTCGATTTGTGACTGCGATGCATGAACTTGGCGGATGAAATTCCTTTCTTCTGACATGTTGCACTTACAACAGGTTTTTCTCTAGATTTCAAATGAGAACTTGACTTTGGATCTTTCTTCCTGGCTTTAGGCTTTTTGTTTTTCACTTATCTTATTCATTGCTTTCAATTTTGAAAAGTATGAAACACAGAGCTGTTTGTACTAAAATCTGCCAGTCATGAAAGATCAGCATTTTTTGTTTGCAATAGGCTTCACTGACTGCCTAAAGATGAATGCATCTTTGCAGTGGGTTTCCTAAAAATGACCACATTTTGAAAACCCAACAGTGAATACTACAACAAACAGAAAATGCCATTCATCTTTTGTCACATTCGATTTGTGACTGCGATGCATGAACTTGGCGGATGAAATTCCTTTCTTCTGACATGTTGCACTTACAACAGGTTTTTCTCTAGATTTCAAATGAGAACTTGACTTTGGATCTTTCTTCCTGGCTTTAGGCTTTTTGTTTTTCACTTATCTTATTCATTGCTTTCAATTTTGAAAAGTATGAAACACAGAGCTGTTTGTACTAAAATCTGCCAGTCATGAAAGATCAGCATTTTTTGTTTGCAATAGGCTTCACTGACTGCCTAAAGATGAATGCATCTTTGCAGTGGGTTTCCTAAAAATGACCACATTTTGAAAACCCAACAGTGAATACTACAACAAACAGAAAATGCCATTCATCTTTTGTCACATTCGATTTGTGACTGCGATGCATGAACTTGGCTAATGAAATGCATTTCTTCTGACATGTTGCACTTACAAAAGGTTTTTCTCTAGGTTTCAAATGAGATCTTGACTTTGGGTATTCCTTCCTGGCTTTAAGCTTTTTGTTTTTCACTTATCTTATTCATTGCTTTCAATTTTGAAAAATATGAAACACAGAACTGTTTGTACTAAAATCTGCCAGACATGAAAGATCAGCATTTTTTGTTTGCAATAGGCTTCACTGACTGCCTAAAGATGACTGCATCTTTGCAGCGGGTTTCCTAAAAATGACCACATTTTGAAAACCCAACAGTGAATACTACAACAAACAGAAAATGCCATTCATCTTTTGTCACATTCGATTTGTGACTGCGATGCATGAACTTGGCGGATGAAATTCCTTTCTTCTGACATGTTGCACTTACAACAGGTTTTTCTCTAGATTTCAAATGAGAACTTGACTTTGGATCTTTCTTCCTGGCTTTAGGCTTTTTGTTTTTCACTTATCTTATTCATTGCTTTCAATTTTGAAAAGTATGAAACACAGAGCTGTTTGTACTAAAATCTGCCAGTCATGAAAGATCAGCATTTTTTGTTTGCAATAGGCTTCACTGACTGCCTAAAGATGAATGCATCTTTGCAGTGGGTTTCCTAAAAATGACCACATTTTGAAAACCCAACAGTGAATACTACAACAAACAGAAAATGCCATTCATCTTTTGTCACATTCGATTTGTGACTGCGATGCATGAACTTGGCTAATGAAATTCCTTTCTTCTGACATGTTGCACTTACAACAGGTTTTTCTCTAGATTTCAAATGAGATCTTGACTTTGGATCTTTCTTCCTGGCTTTAAGCTTTTTGTTTTTCACTTATCTTATTCATTGCTTTCAATTTTGAAAAATATGAAACACAGAGCTGTTTGTACTAAAATCTGCCAGTCATGAAAGATCATTATTTTTTGTTTGCAATAGGCTTCACTGACTGCCTAAAGATGATTGCATCTTTGCAGTGGGTTTCCTAAAAATGACCACATTTTGAAAACCCAACAGTGAATACTACAACAAACAGAAAATGCCATTCATCTTTTGTCACATTCGATTTGTGACTGCGATGCATGAACTTGGCTGATGAAATTCTTTTCTCATGACATGTTGCACTTACAAAAAGTTTCTCTCTAGATTTCAAATGAGATCTTTACTTTGGATATTTCTTCCTGGCTTTAAGCTTTTTGTTTTTCACTTATCTTGTTCATTGCCTTTAACTTTGAAAAGTATGAAACACAGAGCTGTTTGTACTAAAATCTGCCAGACATGAAAGATCAGCATTGTTTGTTTGCAATAGGCTTCACTGACTGCCTAAAGATGACTGCATCTTTGCAGTAGGTTTCCCAAAATGACCACATTTTGAAAACCCAACAGTGAGTACTAGAACAAACAGAAAATGCCATTCATCTTTTTTCACATTTGATTTGTGACTGCGATGCATGAACTTGGCTAATGAAATTCCTTTGTCATGACTATAATGCACTTACAAAAAGTTTCTCTCTAGATTTCAAATGACATCTTGACTTAAGATCTTTCTTCCTGGCTTTAAGCTTTTTGTTTTTCACTTATCTTGTTCATTGCCTTTAACTTTGAAAAGTCTGAAACACAGAGCTGTTTGTACTAAAATCTGCCAGAAATGAAAGATCAGCATTTTTTGTCTGCAATAGGCTTCACTGACTGCCTAAAGATGACTACATCTTTGCAGTGGGTTTCCTAAAAATGACTTCATTTTGAAAACCCAACAGTGAATACTACAACAAACAGAAAATGTCACTCATCTTTTGCCACATTCGATTTGTGACTGCGATGCATGAACTTGGCGGATGAAATTCCTTTCTCATGGCATGTTGCACTTACAAAAAGGTTCTCTCTAGATTTCAAATGAGATCTTGACTTTGGATATTTCTTCCTGGCTTTAAGCTTTTTGTTTTTCACTTATCTTGTTCATTGCTTTCAATTTTGAAAAGTATGAAACACAGAGCTGTTTGTAGTAAAATCTGCCAGTCATGAAAGATCAGCATTTTTTGTTTGCAATAGGCTTCACTGACTGCCTAAAGATGACTGCTATGCAAGAGGCAGTGTTGGTCTTGTCTCAAAGCGAAAAAAAAAATTTGTTAATATGTCCATTTTTTTTTCTTTTCTCTTTCTTTATAGAAATTATTAGTCTTGTTACTGAATGTATTTTTTGGCAGCTTTCAAACCAAAAATATTTTGGCTTCCATCCAAACATTAAAACTTGCCAAAAAAATTGACATACCCACCATGGCATTAACATAAAGAGGCACGCAGTGTTAGATAATTGGCTTTAAAGTCATTTAACACACCAGGAATGGTGGGTGCACCAACCCACCAGTTTTGAGCCTTTTTATTTACCAACAGATTTTACGAGTTAGCTCAGATTAGGTGCTACATTATAGAACAATAATCATTTTCAAATGAAGCAGGTGTCATAAAACTTAAACAAAAAAATTACTCTGGTCAATCATAAGTGACAGGCAATCAAATGAGCCAATGAGAGCTAGTAGCAAAGACAAGTGACCAGTGCCAAGTGTAGGAAAAATGAGTGTGTGCGTTCAACAATTGGTTGTCGTTGCAGTGTATGTCCCTAAGTCTACATGTACTTAGGCCCTGTTTACATTAGTTATTTCATCCCGGGATGAGTTTCATCCTGGGACGACTTTCGTCCCGAACCCATTTTTGCTCCAAATCATGTAAATGCTCACAGGTAAATGTACAGACAATGGGATGAAAGTCACCCCGGGATGACATGAAAATCATCCCGGGATGAGTTAACTCATGTAAACGGGGCCTTAGCCAGGTGACAGTAGGTTAACAAACTGTTTGAAGACAGTATCTTAATACTTGTAAAGGGTTTCCAACCATAGCCTTCTCAAGTTTTCATGGCAAGGTCATTATCATAAATTGTTGTCATTGTTATTGTTGTTTTTGTTTGTTTTTTTCTTTGCTTTTCATCAACTGATCAGGGCATGTCAATATGAAGTGAGAAGGCTATGGCTCAGGTTAATCACGAATTCAGCAGCTAAAAGCTGCTATCGCTAAAAGTCGCTGCCTTGAACTTTTTTAATATTCCTATGTTCCTTTTGCCAGTCCGAGACTTCATTATACAGGCTGTATGCATCCTTACTTCTACTCACCATGGTGGTAGACTAACATTCATGTATTGCTTCAAGAAAATATTATCCTAGTACAAAGATTTTCTTACCAGAGCTTTCTTTTTTTTAGTCAGGGCCGGGTCATTATCATTAGATTATTTGTTTGTTTGTTTTGTTTTGCTTTTTACCAACTGCTCTTAATCATGAGTTATCGACATTTATTTCTTGTAGCAACAGCAAATGCAAACTGGCAAAAGATGTGTCATCTTGGCAGTCCTGCTCATAAAAATTGTGTCACCTTAAGAGCAGGAATGGTTGCCAGTGCCACAAAGAAACAAATATTCTTCAATCAAGTTTCAATTCTTGCATATTTTTTCTCAAACATTACTGCTGTGAGAGCTGAGAACACTCATTACAAAGAGAGACTGGCCTGTATCAGTTAAGTTATGGACTGGCAAAATGAACATAGAAATAAAACTTCTCAAACTCATTCATAATTCATTAAGAGAAAACAAAGGAAATCACAACTGTGACAGTGGTTTGGATACCAGATCTTAATTAGCATAAGATAACTAACCTAGCATAAGATCTAACTTGCCATGCAATGCTGTTTTTCTTACCAAAATTTTGCTTTCATGAAATACTGATCGAAGCCGATCCAAAATAGTGAGAAATGTGTTGTCCCTTAAAAATAAGAAAATGTCCAGTTCTTTAAAATATTTACCAGTGCCCCATGAGTGGTAGTTGACAAAGGCAAGAAATCTGAAAAAGACAAGGTTGAGAAGGTCATTTGTGACACTTGTACACTGTAAATCAAATTCACTTAATGAGAATATTAATTTTAACATGGATATGAGCAATGCTTACATATCCTTTTGTATCCCATTGATAGTAGCCATAATAATGAGGTAGTTGCATCTTGATATAGTGGTTGAGATCCTTAAGTGGGGTTCAACTGTATACTTAGATACATGTAGTTTGAATTTACAGCAAGAGTAATCTTTAATTGAGGCAGTCATTAAGGTGGTAAAAATAATGTTGCCTAATGACATTGACTGTAACAATGAATATCTGCTTTACCGACACACACTTAATAAGACACTCTGTTACACTCAACTGTTCATTGTTTGGACAATCTTTCAACCTTGGGCATTATCCTCAAATATACCAACTGCCAAAAGGGGTTGATTTGCTAAATAACACTCACGCCAGAAAAAAGTTGCCCTTAAAGTTTTGTTTTCATCCTTGGGCATTATATGCATGTATCAGCTGTTGAAATGGGTTTATGTACTAAAATAATAATAATAATAATAATAATAAACTGTAATAATAACAGCAACAATAACATTATACCTCAAGTTGCTAGGGAAACAATCAGAATACAGTCGAAGCCCTCCCTGTGACCACTCTCGTAAGCGACCAGCTCAAGTTACAACCAACATTGTGAAACCCCATTTGAACATCACTTAAACTCTGTAATCAAAAGTTCTCATAAGCGATCGTTCCCGTAAGCAACAGTGTGACCACTTTTGTGAATTACTGCCTGGATTCTAAGTTCTCGTAAGTGACCGCTCAGTCAACACTTTACAGCGCTGCATGTTGTACGGTTGCCACCAGACAACGGTACAAGATAGAGAGAGTGTGGAACTTATCAACTCTGCCTCCCACATTTCTTGCATTCTAATTGGCCAGTTGAAACAAAGCCCATCGGGAAGTTGTCAGAAAGGTGTCAAAAAGTTGTCACAAACTAATGAAAAACTTTGTCTGGTGGCAAGGGTACAGCAAGCAACACTGTAATAAAACTACTCACTTTTAGGGCAAATTCAGAGTAATACATAGCATAAGCACTAATGGTTCATTAACTTGTACATGCGCGATAATCTTGTATAAAAATTTTTAATATTTTTGCTACAGTACTATTGGTGACCATCAACATATGCCAGGCTTTATGCTAAAAGCTCTCATAAGCGACCACCCTCTTCTGTTGTACCTCGTGGTCCCTTAAATAAGAGCTCCTTCTCATGAGCGGCCAGCCCTAGCTGCGACCACTTTTCGGAATTCCAGAGGTGGTCGCTGATGAGAGCTTTGACTGTACTGAAACCTGTAATATTCACAGAAGAATATATCTATAAAAGGCAGTCACATGACTTCTTGTGCAATTTGACCACATGACTTCTTGTGCAATTTGATCATGAGATAAGACTGGCAATATCCCTAGAAAAATTTGTAGTGCTCAAATTTGCATTCAAATGTTGCGGCTTCTTACACAACATGTAAGCCTAAATGAGGTGGCCGGGTATTCTGAAATTGCTCCCAATAGCGTTCCCTTATATTAGGCCCTTTGGAAAGCCCAAGATGATATTAGTAGGACCAACAGTCAAATGCAAAATAGTTTGTCAACTTACCAGTTTCAACAGCGATGCATTTCATCATGGACTGGTGAATTCCTTTTTTGTTCGGATGAGACGTGGACAGTTTTGCTGACGACCGGGGCTGATGATCCAAGTCGAAACGTGGGCTACCCGTATGTAGCTTCCATTTTGCTAAAACTGCACAGTGGAAAGGCTATTTTCGTGCGCTGGGTGAACCTGATACATCCGAAAGTTAGAAACGGCACCGTTTTCATTTTACCAGGAATAAGAAACGTACAAAACTACAAAATATAACATGTAGCCATAGCCCTTGCTTTCACAACATCCGCGCCAAAATTCGTCAAGTCCCGCGCGATATTCGCCCGCGATACTTTTGGACAGTTGCAGTGTCAAAGGAGTGTGAAGTTTCCGGAGTCCCCCTGGGTAGATCAAAGGAATAGGTGGTATGAATTTGTTAGGTTTAACCTTGATTCTCTCATTTCGAGAAAAGGATGGGTAACTTTGTTCAAATTGCTACTTTTTGATAGGGATGACATTTAAAATTTCTAAGCAAATTGAGTTTGTGCTTATCGTCTCTCCCCTCCCCTCCTCTCTCTTTTTAAGTTAATTTATTCTGTGAAAGCTGTTATAAAATTATGCTATGCGCGCGCAGCCCTAGCGGGTAGGCGTTTATTTCAAGCCTGAAACAGAAGGACTTCGTTTCATTTCGTAACAAAATGGTAGAAAATAGCGAGGTTCACGTCGTAAAAGCAGTTCACAGAGGTCAGAATGAAGGACCAGAAGCCGACGGGTCTCTAAGAAACTGTTTCACAATGTTCTGGCGATTCCACGGTTGACACTGGAACGATGGAACCGAACAACCGACCTGGACTTTCAAGGTTAGTGTGAATTGTGTTCAATGATTTCCCCTAACCTCAACCGGTTTCTCTGAAAACCAGAGCAAGTCATGAATACTCAACAAATTGTGCAGCTCCCTATTTACGTTTTAAACAAGTGTTGTTTTGCTGCAACTACAGGACGTGTGAATGAGCGTATGGCGTACGTGCATGTAGTGTTGTTTTACAGCATTTGCATGAAACCCCTTCGACTGGCAGGCTAACAGAGATTATTACTTTAAAAGAAAAGTCGCGTTTTAGTGTTGTTAAGCTTTTCATTCAGACTGAATATTACAAAAATAATATTCCTCAGTTGCTGTTGCCAGGCACATGCTCAATATACCGGTAACTATAGTCACTCAATAGAAATTGATGTCAGAAATAATAGTTATTGATAAATTATCAATTAATTATCATTTTCTGATTCCTAGTAATTGGTTTTCGCAGTCAAACTTATAGAACAATCACTTAAAAAGCCATCTTTAGTGATTTCAGTTGTACAGCTTGCCTTCTTTAAGTGGGGCCAGAGGTCTTGGGACTAATGCACAAGTCATTTGAAACCCCCAGTCCTCGCCCCCCCCCCCCCCCACTCTCAGGCATGGCCGGGGTAATGAGGGGACTTTCACTTCATATTCACTCCATTTTCGTCCCCCGGTAGACAGGTAACACACAAGAAATCACGGCCTTAGCCTCCCTGGCCGGGGAATAAGTGGGGCAGTTACTCCATGGTCAGCGGTTTTCATTTTCATGCCGCATAGTAATTTTGCATACATTATCATCACACCTTTGATTGAACGATCGAAGCGAATTGCAAAGCGAAGCGATACAAAGCTGCAAATTAAAATGCTCTGTGAAATGTCTTTCTGCCTTTCCGGTTTAAAAAAGGCCCTTGTAGCCGAAGATTTCTTAAGTCTAGTAAGGAATTTTCAATGATACTGTATAGATATTAAAATATTATGCATTTAAACTCACTGACTTGACCTATCGATGAACAAGTTAAGCTATTATCAATGTTAATATTAATGATTAAGTTACGCGTTGTTTTGTGTTGTTTCAATTAGTGTCTAACTGGGGATTGCTTCTTTATGACCTACTTTCATTTTGTTAAGCTTGAGTTATTCTAACTTCAGAAGACTATTGCTAAAACATGAGTTGTAATTTGTTGTGATCTTGCATTTTCTGACATCAAGATGTAAAATGGAAAGATTATGTTGAAATAGTTGTCTTTTCTTGTCCATGGAGGGGTTTCAAGTGTTGCCACACAATGTTTTCATTTCAGGGCTATCATCATATTTGTCATCCCTTGTTACGAGTTGACATTCAAAAAGGAGTACCCTGTTTGTTGGACATACATGTATGCGGGTGGGGAGTTCACCATTCACTTTTCCCCTGGGGACCGGGGAATTCACTGGCTTTCATTTGCATAAAAAGTGAATGCCCTGGTCATGCCCGAGGGGTGGGGGGGGGGGTGGGTTTGGGGGTTTTAAATGACATGTGCATAATATATAGTCTTTGCCTCAATCTACTGTTTAATTTTGTCTATTGAAATTATTTTGTCTCTATGTTTTGATGGTTATTTTGGAAGCAAGACAGCCCTAAGAAGTGACCTTGTTTTTGATTTGTGTGTTTTTGTTAAAAGTCTGAACTTCTGGGATCTATGGCAATTAATAACAAGCATTCTTCATTGCTATCAGCAATCTGAATTAATAAAAGTCACAAACCTTTTTCTTCATTGATTCTCACTGATTGCTAAAATCATTTGAAATCATTCATTGATATTGTTTACTCTTGTTTGTCGTTTTGTGGCTTTCAAAATTGCTCTTTTAAAAATGTGTCTACTTTAGTTTTTCCCACAGTACCGGCCTCCACTGCAGAGCAAAGTAAATATTTGTGTGCAACTAAAGGCTAATTTACATGCTGCGACTTGTCAGGCCGATTTGTCGGCCAGGACAAATTTGGGAGCGAATCAGCGCCTGTGAATGGCAATCCGATGGGGGCGCGACTCCAATCCGACAAGCCGGCCGATTCAGAAAAATCCGTGACCGCTTCACAGATTTTCACGTGTCGGGCCCGATTTTAAGAACGAAAACGCAACCTACAAAAGAATTGGGGCAAAACAAAATTATATCTGCAGTATTTTAGCTGAAAACAAACTACAGTAACTATCTAGCACCTACCATTTTGTTTTCCAAAACGTTTTATAAAAAAGCTTTTACTATAAAAAAATGCATGTGCAGTGCTTGCACTGTACATAAACCAATTTGCTTCCCGATTTATCGTGGCCGACAAATCGCGGTCTTAAAATGCAATAGTATGACATGTATCTTTTAGTTATCATGGTTTAGTTTGACTGTGTTGTGTCTTCACAGAAAAAAAAAGACAACTGCATTGGGCAACAAATTAGTCAAGACGGACAGGAAGAGCAAGTGCATGGAAAGCAGGGATTATCTGCTGAACATTAGGTCTCAAAGGCAGACACCAATGATGATTTTAAGAGCCAAATTGTTATCTTACAAGTGTAAGTACTATGCACTAGCACAGCTCAGAATGGGACACATTTGACTACAACTACCAGAATCCTTCAGTTTTTCTTTTCTGATTAAGGGTGACCAACATGCCAGCCAGTCGCACGAGCAACACAAACATGTAAGTCCACAATTCTGAAGAAAAACGCTGAGGGTACAGCTGTAGAAATGGAGTGTTTCTTGCATGCAATGCTGAAGAAAATTGAGAAATTCAATTGAGTCAGCAAGTCCACAGCGGTCACACACTTTATGGAAGCCTAAGCAAACTGTCATATAACAGTTGCTGAGTTCAGCAGTGTACGTGTACATGTAAGAACATTGTATGTCGTGCTCGATTTAGATGTTTTGACTTACTCTTACATCTGGTGCACCACTGCAAATCCACCTATTTAGACAGTACAAGTTTGTTGTACAGTATGCAACATGCTAACAAAAAGCCTACTGCGCTCGTTGTTTTATGTGAATCAAAGCTACATTTTTATCATGACTGTTGCCATGACAAAAACAAAACAAAACAATTCCAGGATAAAGACAGATAAATTAAAGAGCAATCGAGAAGAGAAATGACCTTCATAATCAAAGGAAATTGCTGCCTCACTGGTCTGAGTAATCGAAGATAAGGAAAGAAAACTACAGTAGGATTAATATTAATATTATACTGTGCCTTGCATGTGACTATGTGCCTTGCATCTCGCACTTTTGGCTCACTAACAAACATGCCTCACTGACTCACTCGTTGTTCATACACCCAAATTAGGTCCATTGTCATTAAACTTCACTGGGATTACACAATTTTAATAAGAAACGAAAACCTAATTTGATTGTGGTAGTTGTAGTCAAATGATGCCATCATGCAAATGTCCTACAATTGTTAATGAAACAGACTATGCCAATCCAAAAAAAGAAGGCAATCCTTATGCTTGCACTGTTCCTGGAGATGCTAAACCCTTTACATTTCAAAGAAAAACTGCTGAACAACAAAAATTGGTTCTAAAGTAGTCAATATTTGGCCTTGTTAATGCAATTCCATAAAAAGCAACCTAATAAGCTAGCATGTGTGGGCTAGATTTGGGCCCACACATTTCTTTTGGTTCATTTAGCATGTGTACATGTGCTATGCCCAGTTCCCTCTTTGATCACAATTTGAAGGTATCGTGGTTGTTGTATTTAAAGTGGCATGTTTGGTCATTTCCTGTGGTTCTAAGGGTGTGTAGGTTGCAAGACCCAAAGATTTGAGTGATTTTTAATCATAAAACAAACTACTGGATTTCATTTCATGTACTGAATAAGACTTCTGGGTAAGCTCATTTTGGACTTGTTTTGCTGCATACAACTACCATGTTCATATGAAAAACTAACTGCTCAGCTGCCTACTTTACAGTTCTTGTCATAACATCATTCAAGCATGTAAGTGGAATTTAGCACAGAGTGCTTATTGGAGACACTGTTTATTCACTACATTACTACACTGGCCTGATAATAAGCTCTTCCACTGAAATTTAATGTCATTATATATACATGTAATGCATCAGTCAGTTCCAGCAGTGCCCATCCCCCCCCACTCGCAGGCATGAATGGGGCATTTTTCCTATTGTCCCTCAAGGGGCCAGGCATTAGTGTACCCCAGGGCATTTGCCATCCCATGATTTTCATGTCACAGTACTGTAACTTCCTTTTAGTGATAACTTCATTGGGCAAATTCAATTTAGCTTTGATTACTAGAATGAAGGTAAGCCCAAAAACTAAGAAATTAACATACATGTATTTTTTTTACCTTACCTGGGGACATTTGCCAGGTTGTTCTTTAAAAATCCTAACGCCCAGGGGCTGACCTGGTGAAGGGGGGAATGGGCACTGCTGGAAATGACTGATTCATAATTAATTGCTGCTGGTGCACTTAGTTGTAAGCAGTGAAAAGTGCATTCTGTTGAAGAATCTCTTACCTGTAAGACATTCAGAAAATAGATCAGGGCACAGTTGCTTAAAACAGGATTAAGCTAACCGAGGGTTAGTATCAGTTTTGAATTCAAGTTTGTGGCGTATGATGTGGATACCTGTTAATTCTTTTTGTTCAAACTACAACTAAAAATAAGCAGTGGAAACGGCTTCAAAAAAAGGAATAAAGAATCATTTGTTAAACCTTTTACTCCTGTGTTAGTTTTAACCAGCTTTCAAACAACTATGCAGTTTAGCTCTTGCAAAGCTTTCCAGTGAAACATATGACTCTGCTTTTCCCACCCTTACTTTGTTGACGAAAGTGTCATCATTAGTTGTGCAATTTTAGTATTCTTACACTTAAGGTGGCAGTTTTTACAAAAGAGAAATTGATTAGTTATGACACTTTTACCTAGTAATGAAAAAATAATAATTTGTTGGTCACCACTGATTACAATTCAAGAAACTGATCGTTTTGTGTTATAGTGTGCTGTTAGTTTTGTGTCCACAAAAATCGATTTGATATTGTACATTTGAATTAATAATTGCAAGTAGAACTGTACTTGAAATAGGGAACTTGGGTCCATTAGTTGATATACAAAAACTTTGCTGATAATACATGTATTTAGCCCTTAAAATTATCTTTACGGTCAGCTAAATTAACTGTTGCTTCTAAAAAGACTAACACTCCCTGAAATAAGAATAAATATTGGTATTTTGCTGAACATGCTTTAGAGTAGAGTTGTTGTCGAGGTTATTGTTAAGTTTTGCCTAAAAGAGCAAGCAAATGTGACCAACGGAAAGCAAGCCTGGCATTTTTGTCATATTTCTTATTCAGGTAAAACCATCTTTTCGTGCAGTATATACACTGTATTTGACCGTGCTTCATAATTACTTTTGGGTGAAAATTTGTGTTAAATGTGTACAAATTTATCATGTTTGCTACGGTATGTAAATATGGAGCAAAGACCTGTATTCACCTTCTTTGCTTCACTGGTAAATGTGGCCCAAACACGAGATTTGATTCATGTGAAAATATGACCAAAGAAAAAATTAACATGGCATTTCCTTCATATTTGCTATCCATGTAAACATCGAGTAAAAGCGGTATTTACCATCTTTGCTTTGTTTGTAAAAGTGGTGCAAACACGTCATTTGATGTACGTGCAGATATGGCCAAAGTAAAGCAAACATGGCATTTGCTTCATAGTTGCTATCCATGTAAACATCGAGTAAACGCGGTATTTACCATCTTTGCTTTGTTTGTAAAAGTGGTGCAAACACGTCATTTGATGTACGTGCAGATATGGCCAAAGTAAAGCAAACATGGCATTTGCTTCATAGTTGCTATCCATGTAAACATCGAGTAAACGCGGTATTTACCATCTTTGCTTTGTTTGTAAATGTGGTGCAAAGACGTCATTTGATGTACGTGCAGATATGGCCAAAGTTAAGCAAACATGGTATTTGCTTCATATTTGCTGTCCACGTAAACATCGAGTAAACGCGGTATTTACCATCTTTGCTTTGTTTGTAAATGTGGTGCAAAGACGTCATTTGATTTACGTGCAGATATGACCAAAGTAAAGCAAACATGGCATTTGCTTCATATTTGCTGTCCAGGTAACTATCGAGTAAACGCGGTATTTACCAACTTTGCTTTGCTTGCAAATGTGCTCCAAACACAAAATTTGACTGATGTGCAAATATTATCAAAGTACGGCAAACATGGTGTTTGGTTCATATTTGCCACCCATGCAAATCCATCTTTTGCGGCAGCAAATATTTAACTTCACTTCATAATTACTGTAGAAGTAAATCTGCCTCAAATGTGTACTTCCTGTTCACATTTGCTACGTTGCATAAATATCGAGTAAACGCGGTATTTACCATATTTGCTTTTCATGCAAATGTGGTGCAAACATGACATTTGAATTTGACCAAATATGATCAAATTTAATCATTTATGGTATTTACTTCATATTTGCTGCGATTTTGCTATCCTTGTAAATCCGTTTTTTCGTGCAGTGTATGTATTAGAAATTGCACTACAGTTTGCAATAAAAATTATCATTGAGGCACATAAGAATTGCTTGGAACGTTTGTCAAACACTGTTAACCAAAAGCCTGGAAAGCCCAGGGAAACCGGGGCTTCTAGGTTTTTGAATTCTTAGAACATTGGGCTTGAGGCTTTTCAAGTACTGTGATGTTTTCCAACCACACTAACCGGGCTTTTCAGGTGCATATGATATGTTTGAACCAGACTTTCTGGAAAACCCTGGTAAAACCAGACAAACAAGGTTTTTGAGGTTTTGTTTTTGAACCAGACATACCAAGAAAGCCTGGTTAAACCAGGCTAACCAACCTTTTCAGGTAATTTTTTCGAACCAGACTCGCCATAAAAGCCTGGTTAAACCAGACTAACCTGACTTTTCAGGTTATAATTTTCGTCCCTAAACCGGCCTTACCAGGCTTCTGTGGTACAATACAACCAGGCTCACCCTAAAAGCCTGGTAAAACCAGCCTTACCAGACTTTTTACCAGACTTGTTTTCTTCACAAAAGCCTGGTAAGTCTGGTTGAACCAGACTTGACCAGGCTTACCAGACTTTTTACCAGGCTCTTGGTGCAAGGGTAAAGGAATACATGTGGGCAACTTTAAATTTGTTTGATGGGGAGCAGTTTGATTCCCGGAGTGGTCTGTGGTGGTCGGAGAATTCCATGGGGCAAAAGATGCCTTTTCTTCTTTGTCAAGTTTCTCATCCTCTGACCATAGCTAATGAAGATTCCTCCGTCTGGGTCCTGGATGTCTTTGCTTGCTGAGACCTTGATGATTAGAGGAAATTTAGAATACTTAGATCAGTTTGTTTTTTGTTCTTAACACTTTGACTGGCAAATTTGCCAGATACCTCAGGGTAACTATTTGTGTCAAGATTATGCGAAATCCATATTTGACAGCTGGTAGGAGCACTTAGCATTCTTGTGAGTACTTCAAAGTTTGTGGAACGTCTAAAAGATCAACTGTTGAAGGTTAGTTCAGTTAATTTTCTTTAATTATTTCTTGTGTTGGTATTATTTTACATGTAGTACAAAATGACAGTGCGATAACCAAAAAACACTACTGCTGTTACTGATATATTCTTGTGTAAAAAGAATAACTTTATAAGTTTTCATGAGCCATTAAAACGTTATTCGTGGCATTCAGGTTAGATGTTTCTTTAAACTGATATATAATTATAGTTAAATTCCTCCAAACATCAACTTCATGGAAATTTCATGGCCATGAAATCGTGTGATCAAAATCCTTGCAATTTTATGACTCATGAAAATGTATTCATGACTCATGAAAGCGTATTCATGACTCATGAAATCAAGGCGTTTTAAAGGATATGTTTTTTCATGAGTCATTAAATTTTTTTCCAGGGCTTTTTCATGGTGTGTGCACACTGAACTTCGTTTTCATGGAAAATTCATGACCCATGAAAGTCTTGTTTAACGACATTCATGGGTCATTAAATATATCCTAGCATTTTTTCATGGATATTTCATGCAATGAAATAAAGTCATGAAAATCCATTATGCAAGATTCAAGGCCCATGAAATGGCTTTCATGGGCTTTTCGAGGGATTTTCATGGCATTTTAACAAAACTGTAGTTCATAATGAGTTGAGAACGTTGAATTCTAAAATTTTTGATGAAAAAACGAACTGCCAAGTTTCCGTTGGGGATCTCCAAACGCAGCTTTTTTTTTTGCGACTACAAACACACTTTTTTCTTATCTTAGATCAAAATCGTTATCAAATGCCGTGAAATTAACCAAAAATCGCTAGTAGCTTATACAGATCAGTTTAACTCTCCCTTAAGGACGGTGCCCCTTAATACAGAGGTATTTTTTGCAAAGGTTGTGACTATGTGGAGAAAAGCAGATCTTAGCAAGACCTATTGGAATCTAAAAAGAAAAATGCGGGTAATCGCGCATTTAATATCAGACATAATCAAGCACCCATAATTCCAAAACATGCTTCAATTTAAAAAGAATGTATGGCAGGTTCTTTCCAAATTTAAGCTCAATGATGTCGCAAAAATGCGTAGTTACACGGATTGGATTCTGATAGCCCTTGCCGAGACTTGCTTTTTCCACATAGTCATCAACCGCACAAAAATACCGTTGTATTAGTCGGTAAATTCCTTAAGAAACCCGAAAATGTCGGACCGGAGCCAAGATGCGCAGAACGTATGCGCAGTAACAAACGAGAGCACCGTCGTTAAGGCACACATGTAGGGACAAGTGCGGTAAACTTCCCCCTGTCTCAAGTCTCGGAAGCATGTCTCTTTGTGCGAACTACCCATTTCTCAGTAATTATCTCAGAAACTAAACCAGAATACTGAACAAAAACCAAATGTCTCACAGTCTAACCGAAAAGTGCTGTAATTGACGATTATTTTACCCTTGATTATTGTACCCTTGAAGACTTCCAAACAAACGCAATATTATGATCACTCTCCACAGTCTGTATAGGTTACACCAGCGTTTCCAGGAACGTCAGAAAACAATAACAGCAGCTTTTCGACGATGCTTTGGTCAACGGTTTGGTTACCAAGACAATAAACCGCTGCCAAAGTGTCCCAAAGTTTCAGACCACACCCTTTCTTACCCCCCCCCCGGCCCTAAGCAAACTTCCTCACCCACTAGTAAGCGGCCCGCCCCAACAAACTTTCGACTCAGGAAAGATAACTAAATTAAACGGTGTCAAACTCAAACATACACACACAAACAAAGCAAAATACTAAGATGCTGTCAAAGGTGGGGACGCATAGGTTCATGCTGCGCCTCAACAAACTTTCGACTCAGGAATGATAGCTAAATTAAACCGGTGCCAAACTCAAACATACACACACAAACAAAGCAAAATACTAAGATGCTGTCAAGGGAGGGGACGCATAGGTTCATGCTGCGTCAAAATATACATAATTTTCCTACCGTGCAATCAGCCTTGCTGTTTCATCGTATTTGGCTCTTTATTTTTTTGCTAATTAGATCCTCCTTTACTACGGCATCTGGTCCTTTTATTTTGTTACGGTGGTGCAAAGCTATTTGTTTCCAATTAGATCGATTGATCGATCGATCGCATTTATTCATTTAATCAATCAATCAATCAATCGATCAACCAACAATCGATCGATCACTAATGCATGCACCCTTGCCAAAAAAAGCCAAGAAAAGCGCGGAAACCCCGGAAAAGCCTGGAGACCCTGGCTTTCTTGGCTTTTCCCTGCTTTTTTTGACGCTGGAAAGCCTGGAAAAGCCAGGAAAGCATGGAAATTCCTGGCTTTCTTGGAAAGACCGGAATGTTCTTCCAAGAAAAGCCTGGAAAGCCAGGAGAGGGCTCTGGGCTTTCGCGGAAAGCGTGGATTTTGTCCATACAAACCGAACCCAGAAAAGCCAGGAAAGGCAGGAATGACTGTGCCAGGTGTGAACATTCCTGGCTTTCGTGGAAAAGCAGGACATGCTAACTCCTGGAAAGCCAAGAAACCCAGAACAGAAATCCAGGCTTTCCTGGAAAGCTGGAAATTTTGCATTGACTATTACAGTTCAAGTAAGCCAAGTCTAGGAATTCTTGGCTTTCATTTACCACCATATTTCCAATCTTTAAAAAGTTACTATATTTTTACCAGTCTTACTGTATTGTCATTTCAGTTACATGTACTTTGAGAGTGTGATGTTTTAAAGGTTAGGAAATCTGGATATTTGCCTCTGAAAAGTTTGGAGAGGAACTTGAACTTAGTTTGGTAACCTTACACCTATAAAACCTAGAACTTCCTGACTTTCATATTAATATACTTAGTATATCTAATGTTTCTTCGCAGTGCGAGTATTTTGCTAATTAAGTTTTGAATTAATAAAATGCTTCCTATAGGGAGTGAGTACTTAAAAGAACTCACTTTGTAATAAATGTGCCTGGTTTTACAGGAATTTAATTTCTTATCTTAACATCACTCTATGTACTTGATCAAACATACAGGAATTGAGAATAATGGAACTAGCACCAAAGCTAAAATGTTTTGATGTTTAAACAATTCTCCAAACATGCTTCATAGGAAATACAGAAGGCTTGTAAGGAAAATATGAATTTTGATTTTGGGGCATAAATGACTAAGTAAATAAGGTATTACTAGGAATCCTTGAAAAACCAGGAGTTGAACCTGAGGCCTTAGAATTTGTGGCATGGCTGTTTTCTTTCTTATGAAAACCTGGAAATCCAGAAAGTGGTCTACTAAAGTTCTCAGTTAAAACCAGAGATTATTGTTGTTTTAGCTTTTCCTTGAAAACCTGGGACTCCTAAAAATGGTAGACCTGAGCATTATACTTATGTATATATTTTTTTACAAAATGAATCTTGATAACATGGAAAAAGTTTGAAAGAAAAGCAGGCAGGGATTGTTAATTTTGAGGGCCATTAATGCAATTTTTAGTTTCAGTGCTACATGTAGCACAGTTCAACTGCACTTTATGTTGGGTGTTCTGTCCAGCCTTGATTTATAACTATTTTTGTAATGCTGTGCAAAAGATACAGACAAAACATTGTGTGACCAATGAAAACTGTTTTGATATGACTGAGTGTAAAAAGCAATTTCTAGCAAATTAACACCTACATGTATGGAGCTTATGCAAGGGAAACTGTGTGAGACTGAGAATTTGTAAAAGAGCCAACAAACAAACTGAAAGGAAGTAATTTGATTGGTTTACTGGACAAAGGGAAATGTGCATGGCTTTCGGTTGGTTTAGCCAACAGGCAAAGCAAAGTGAATGGATTGTGAACTGAAAAGTAGCTTATCTCTTTCAATGTCACTGGTTTAAACTCAAATAGGTCACTGATTAAGCAAAGCTCTTCCCACCTTAAGCTTGTTTTGATCCTTTCAACTACATGTATAGACGAATGAAACCACTGAAGCTGTGAACATGCAGGCAAACCATTTTAGTGATTCATTACAAGCTACATGTAACCAACCAAAAGGTGTAAATTGTTATACAATACAATACAAGTTTATTCAAGATGTAGCAAGTTAAGAGTCATTTGGATTAGGTCTGATAAATTTAATAAGTCGAAACCATGCGACCATGAAACTCTGGTCCCGGCTGCTGCTTTTTCCTTAGTTACAAGTCAGGAGTCATTTGGATTAGGTCTGGTAAATTTAATAAAGTTAAAACCATGCGAGCATGAAATTTCGGTCCTGTTCATTTATGTGAGAAACTGCCGGTTTTAGTGCTTGCAGATAACAAACTAAGAGTCTAATACCAAGAAAAGGCCTGGAACGTTTTTCCCCAATTACAGAGGGCTATGATATGAAATTCTGGCCAGGTAAACACTTGTTGCTTTATGGCAGCTCCCAGACTTCCCACTCTCCAATTCATTTAATACCAAACTTGTACCTGATAATAAAATCTTAAGTGTTCCAAGTAGATGTATTTCACAATACGTCCACCTTCAGTGCAATATGTACTGTATTTATTGAAATGAAATTGTTGTTGTTGTTGTTGTTAAAGATCTCAAATGCAATAAAACAGCAAACTCCAGAAAAAACAGCAAGGACAGGTAAAATTATTTTAACTGTCTTTATTTTGGTAGCAGCAATCTGCATTTCTATAAGAAAACAGATGTATGTAAATGCATTGATCAAACACCCTTTGTCAAAAGGACAGAACTACGGAAAGCCCCAAAATTCATTTTTACCTGTAAATATTTCCTGTGAAGAATAGTTTATCTCTAATACACTGTACATGTACATGTACACCCAGTAGCAAGCAGCGAGGGTGTTCACTGAATACAAGTTTGTCTTAATTAATTAAAGAAATACCAGTGAGATGAAGTCCATGTCTTGGTCATTTGAAGCAGCAAGCCTGTTGTGAATTGCAAGGTCATGAAGATCTCCTAAAAAAAGAAAATGGTTTTACTTTACTAAGCAATTTGTATTTCAGTTAAAGTTTTATCTAAATATCTCATTAAACTGACAGCTTTTATATTACTTGGTGTCATGCGGTATGGACCGTCAAGATTTTAGGAGAGTTTTGAACAAAAATAGGAAGCGAAGTGGGAAAATTTTTCAAGAAGATTATTACAATGTATATGAGCAAAATTAAAAGTTCTAGAATTAGCAACAGAATGAACAAATAATTAGCCCTTTAAGGCTTTAATTTCTTTTTAGTTCGACCAAATAACAGACATCATTAAAAGAATTTTTTGCACACTATCAGAAGGCCTGCACAATACAGGTTGAAAGATCAACATTCCCAAAGTACCAGTGAGGGAGCTAATATAAATTTGAATGTTCTAGTTAAGCAAATAACTGTTTAGAAGCTGCTTCATTTCGCCCAGTCTTGGGCAAAATGAATGATGTGGGGGGGGGGGGAGGGGTTAATTTCACTTAGTAAAGTATTCATGCAGAGTTCAATATCTCTGGAATAATGTTTTTTAAGTCTGCATGTTCAGATCCGAATCGGATGCAAGATACACAATGTTGACAAATGTGCATGTACGAAGGCTTTCTGACATCACATAACTGACTTTGATACATGAGCAGCTTACACATGGGCCTTTTCAGGATTCAGTGGATTCATCTGTTAACATCATGTGATAACTGCATTGCGGTAAAAAAATATATATTTCAGGAATTTCCTGCTGGATATGTCTAGTATCATAAAACGATAATTACCTTAGAGACCCTATTTCTGTCAACAATAACACTATTTTTTAAAGCAAATCAACATGGCTAATATATAACAAAGCACCTGTGATAGGAGAAATCCCTCCGCTCCGTGTAATTCTGCAACATTTTGGCATAAGATTATAGTGAAAGGAAAAGTTTTCAACTCGACTGCCTTTAAGAGCCCTCTGCAGTGTTAGCAGAAAAAGTAGCTGAACCTCTACATTTATCTGTGTGGTAAGGTGAGATTTCCCCCAACAATATCTGGTAAGTCACTCAATAAAATATTATATTTTAATCTTTCTGGCAGGATAAAATGAAATTCTACAAATAATAAAGCATGGAGAGCAGAACCCAGTGGGCTTTTACAGCAAAGTTTAAACCCTATTATGACAAAGGTTTAAGGTGTAACGAGTTTATTGTGATCTACATGTACAGCATAATTTGGAGCAGAAAACATCTTGGATGACAGTTTTTGCTACAAAGTAGGAAAATACATTCTGGTGGGCATTATGGAAGAATACTGATTTTATGGTTTACACTGGTTAATATAAACCTCAACTGAGATGTACTAGCTCAGTCTTGTATGCACAATTGCAAGTAACGAATAATATTTGCATTCAGCTGTTTCACAATCAAGTGTACCCATTTCCTTGACATAGTGTTACAAGGGTTTCCTTTAAAAATTATAACAAGCAGAAAGATCATTCTAAAGTTGTAAGCAGTAGAAACTTGTGCTAAACAAGACAAAAACAAAAATTTTGGAAAGCGGTTAATGTTTGCCAAAGATACAAAGGTTTATGTCATTAAGAAATGGGCCAATTACACTGTTACGGTGTGACATTTCATATTGTAGTATCAAATAAAAGGAAGAATCTTTGAAGAGAAAAATTATTTACTTGAATATTCAATCAACCCAGAACGTCGTCTATCATCTTCCTTTTTGCTGAACGTTGAACTGAAGAACAAGTAGGCCATTTTTTTAAAATATTGGCATCTATTACCAAACTCACCACTGTTACGGATTTTCTCTTATATAATATGGTTATTGATTCAAATTCATTAAAACCATTAAAAAATGTGAAAACTCAACAGATCTTACATAAAAAATTGGCTTTATTACGCCTTATAAAATGTGTGAATTTTTTGTTGTAAGTGACATCTATCAGCTCTCTCTCTGACTGCTCAAACACACACCCTAGGATTTCTGGAACATTCTGTAATGTCCGTCCCCCTACTGTTATCCCTCTGTCTATTATCTGCTTTTAGCCAACAAAGGCACATCATGTTTGCTTACAGTTGTCATATACAAGTGACATATAAATGTGATTGCTGGCTTCAACAAGTAAGAAAATACAGTATATTAAGATTTGTTGCCAAATGTAGTGTCCGTCCCCCTACAATGTGTCCATCACCATTCCTAGCAACACATTGTCTCAACATGCCCCACAAAACTAACTGTAGTTAAGCTACTGATAAAAAGTGAAAGATAAATTAAGATTGAGGTAAATATTATGGATTGGGGACCAGTGACATAATCCAAGATGGTGGCCATCTTGGATTTTACTTAGGACTTAAAAGATGTCAAAAGAGGGAGGAAATTAAAATCTTTCAATGTTAGACATGAAAAATATGATGTAATTAAACATGTTGCTGCTTTTTGTGCTTTTTTCACAGAAAAGAGATGAAAACATGCATTTTTATTCGATAAAGGCTTGAGCCTGCTACTTATGACATTATATCTCATAGCCATAGGAACCAATTCTCACCAAACCTATACCAAAATGTGTTATAGGGATATGCGTACAGCTACTGAAAATGGCATGTTCTGATAAAAAATCCTCTTGATAAAACTGGCAAAAACCTTATGGGAGAGGGTGGCATCCACCCCGCCTTGTATGCCTGAAGACATTTGATTATCATGGCCAAGTGCCATTTCTACACGCTATGCTTTAAAAAATACACAAAATGCTTTCTCTTGTTATAGAATAACTATATTTCATTTGGAAAGAGTGTATTTCCATATGTTTATTATTATTATTTGCTTGCCATTAGAGTTCAGGTGGTAAGTTCTGTGATGTTGTAGTGTCCGTACCCCTTTGGCACAGCTAGATCTTGGCAAACTTGTGCCTCAATATCAGTGAATTGAAGGCTATTTATAGTTTCTTTCTTTCTAATGATATGCTATTTTTGATAATATGAAGCATTACATGTCACTGAGGTTGCTTTTACTCCATTAAGTAAAATACTCTGTTGCTCTCTTAAAAAATTTCCTCTACTTTAGTAGTTACATTGGAAGACAACCATGTCGATTCCTACCAACTAAGTGGAAATAAAAAAAAATTTTCTTTCATAAATGAAGCACAAACTACAGGATTTTACATCAAAATGTGCTTGGAATAGGATCTAAACCTTTTATCTGTCAAGTCAAAACACTGACTACCCCGTACCCCCAGAGGGTCATTTGAAAGGGGTGTTTTGTTTAGCTTGAAAAAAAGAAGTTTGTGCGAAGATCTTTCAGGCATGTGTGCCAAAGACGCCAAGCTTCTTGCACAAAATATTTATTTGTGGAAATGTACGTAGAAATTTATTTTTGACCCTAACTGACTGCCAAAAGGTACCCTTGATTGTGAAACAGCCGATTGCTTAATAGACACAAATAAAACCGATATAACTCTAGAGTCGAAATGGCAGATTTTCTTTGCCAAAGAAAGGCTTCAGTATTGTCCAGTAATTTATCTGTTAACTCCTTGAGTAAAATTTCCCTGGGTTTAACAGATGGACCAGGGCATTAGTTTGCCTGTTCTTTACTGTTCAATAATTTCGTTGTGCACGAGCCAAAAACAAATTTATTTCCTCACCAGTCTAAGAAAGGTTTATTATGCAGGAATTTATCTGTTACATGTATGGCCGATCAGTTTGAAACTTCAACATCCACCCCCCGGGCATACCCCAGGCAGGGCTCTATCTAGGGTATTTGAGGGATAGAAGCTTCTGGCCCAAAATGCCCAGCTTTCCCCCCCCCAAAAATATTGTTATCATTACAGTATAGAAGTAACTATATACATGTGTAAGAAAAATCAACCAGACGCGACGAGGTCAGTGCACATGAAGTAAGTATTCCCTGTCTAAGGACACTATATGACAACGAACATAGAGTATTACAAACACTATCTCAAAATTGTGTTTCAAAATGCTCCAGATTGCATCTCAGTGTATATTCATTTCAAAACATTTCCGGGGGGCATGTCCCCGGACCCCCTTAGGTATGACTCATGAAAATGTATTCATGACTCATGAAAGCGTATTCATGACTCATGAAATCAAGGCGTTTTAAAGGATATGTTTTTTCATGAGTCATTAAATTTTTTTCCAGGGCTTTTTCATGGTGTGTGCACACTGAACTTCGTTTTCATGGAAAATTCATGACCCATGAAAGTCTTGTTTAACGACATTCATGGGTCATTAAATATATCCTAGCATTTTTTCATGGATATTTCATGCAATGAAATAAAGTCATGAAAATCCATTATGCAAGATTCAAGGCCCATGAAATGGCTTTCATGGGCTTTTCGAGGGATTTTCATGGCATTTTAACAAAACTGTAGTTCATAGTGAGTTGAGAACGTTGAATTCTAAAATTTTTGATGAAAAAACGAACTGCCAAGTTTCCGTTGGGGATCTCCAAACGCAGCTTTTTTTTTTGCGACTACAAACACACTTTTTTCTTATCTTAGATCAAAATCGTTATCAAATGCCGTGAAATTAACCAAAAATCGCTAGTAGCTTATACAGATCAGTTTAACTCTCCCTTAAGGACGGTGCCCCTTAATACAGAGGTATTTTTTGCAAAGGTTGTGACTATGTGGAGAAAAGCAGATCTTAGCAAGACCTATTGGAATCTAAAAAGAAAAATGCGGGTAATCGCGCATTTAATATCAGACATAATCAAGCACCCATAATTCCAAAACATGCTTCAATTTAAAAAGAATGTATGGCAGGTTCTTTCCAAATTTAAGCTCAATGATGTCGCAAAAATGCGTAGTTACACGGATTGGATTCTGATAGCCCTTGCCGAGACTTGCTTTTTCCACATAGTCATCAACCGCACAAAAATACCGTTGTATTAGTCGGTAAATTCCTTAAGAAACCCGAAAATGTCGGACCGGAGCCAAGATGCGCAGAACGTATGCGCAGTAACAAACGAGAGCACCGTCGTTAAGGCACACATGTAGGGACAAGTGCGGTAAACTTCCCCCTGTCTCAAGTCTCGGAAGCATGTCTCTTTGTGCGAACTACCCATTTCTCAGTAATTATCTCAGAAACTAAACCAGAATACTGAACAAAAACCAAATGTCTCACAGTCTAACCGAAAAGTGCTGTAATTGACGATTATTTTACCCTTGATTATTGTACCCTTGAAGACTTCCAAACAAACGCAATATTATGATCACTCTCCACAGTCTGTATAGGTTACACCAGCGTTTCCAGGAACGTCAGAAAACAATAACAGCAGCTTTTCGACGATGCTTTGGTCAACGGTTTGGTTACCAAGACAATAAACCGCTGCCAAAGTGTCCCAAAGTTTCAGACCACACCCTTTCTTACCCCCCCCGGCCCTAAGCAAACTTCCTCACCCACTAGTAAGCGGCCCGCCCCAACAAACTTTCGACTCAGGAAAGATAACTAAATTAAACGGTGTCAAACTCAAACATACACACACAAACAAAGCAAAATACTAAGATGCTGTCAAAGGTGGGGACGCATAGGTTCATGCTGCGCCTCAACAAACTTTCGACTCAGGAATGATAGCTAAATTAAACCGGTGCCAAACTCAAACATACACACACAAACAAAGCAAAATACTAAGATGCTGTCAAGGGAGGGGACGCATAGGTTCATGCTGCGTCAAAATATACATAATTTTCCTACCGTGCAATCAGCCTTGCTGTTTCATCGTATTTGGCTCTTTATTTTTTTGCTAATTAGATCCTCCTTTACTACGGCATCTGGTCCTTTTATTTTGTTACGGTGGTGCAAAGCTATTTGTTTCCAATTAGATCGATTGATCGATCGATCGCATTTATTCATTTAATCAATCAATCAATCAATCGATCAACCAACAATCGATCGATCACTAATGCATGCACCCTTGCCAAAAAAAGCCAAGAAAAGCGCGGAAACCCCGGAAAAGCCTGGAGACCCTGGCTTTCTTGGCTTTTCCCTGCTTTTTTTGACGCTGGAAAGCCTGGAAAAGCCAGGAAAGCATGGAAATTCCTGGCTTTCTTGGAAAGACCGGAATGTTCTTCCAAGAAAAGCCTGGAAAGCCAGGAGAGGGCTCTGGGCTTTCGCGGAAAGCGTGGATTTTGTCCATACAAACCGAACCCAGAAAAGCCAGGAAAGGCAGGAATGACTGTGCCAGGTGTGAACATTCCTGGCTTTCGTGGAAAAGCAGGACATGCTAACTCCTGGAAAGCCAAGAAACCCAGAACAGAAATCCAGGCTTTCCTGGAAAGCTGGAAATTTTGCATTGACTATTACAGTTCAAGTAAGCCAAGTCTAGGAATTCTTGGCTTTCATTTACCACCATATTTCCAATCTTTAAAAAGTTACTATATTTTTACCAGTCTTACTGTATTGTCATTTCAGTTACATGTACTTTGAGAGTGTGATGTTTTAAAGGTTAGGAAATCTGGATATTTGCCTCTGAAAAGTTTGGAGAGGAACTTGAACTTAGTTTGGTAACCTTACACCTATAAAACCTAGAACTTCCTGACTTTCATATTAATATACTTAGTATATCTAATGTTTCTTCGCAGTGCGAGTATTTTGCTAATTAAGTTTTGAATTAATAAAATGCTTCCTATAGGGAGTGAGTACTTAAAAGAACTCACTTTGTAATAAATGTGCCTGGTTTTACAGGAATTTAATTTCTTATCTTAACATCACTCTATGTACTTGATCAAACATACAGGAATTGAGAATAATGGAACTAGCACCAAAGCTAAAATGTTTTGATGTTTAAACAATTCTCCAAACATGCTTCATAGGAAATACAGAAGGCTTGTAAGGAAAATATGAATTTTGATTTTGGGGCATAAATGACTAAGTAAATAAGGTATTACTAGGAATCCTTGAAAAACCAGGAGTTGAACCTGAGGCCTTAGAATTTGTGGCATGGCTGTTTTCTTTCTTATGAAAACCTGGAAATCCAGAAAGTGGTCTACTAAAGTTCTCAGTTAAAACCAGAGATTATTGTTGTTTTAGCTTTTCCTTGAAAACCTGGGACTCCTAAAAATGGTAGACCTGAGCATTATACTTATGTATATATTTTTTTACAAAATGAATCTTGATAACATGGAAAAAGTTTGAAAGAAAAGCAGGCAGGGATTGTTAATTTTGAGGGCCATTAATGCAATTTTTAGTTTCAGTGCTACATGTAGCACAGTTCAACTGCACTTTATGTTGGGTGTTCTGTCCAGCCTTGATTTATAACTATTTTTGTAATGCTGTGCAAAAGATACAGACAAAACATTGTGTGACCAATGAAAACTGTTTTGATATGACTGAGTGTAAAAAGCAATTTCTAGCAAATTAACACCTACATGTATGGAGCTTATGCAAGGGAAACTGTGTGAGACTGAGAATTTGTAAAAGAGCCAACAAACAAACTGAAAGGAAGTAATTTGATTGGTTTACTGGACAAAGGGAAATGTGCATGGCTTTCGGTTGGTTTAGCCAACAGGCAAAGCAAAGTGAATGGATTGTGAACTGAAAAGTAGCTTATCTCTTTCAATGTCACTGGTTTAAACTCAAATAGGTCACTGATTAAGCAAAGCTCTTCCCACCTTAAGCTTGTTTTGATCCTTTCAACTACATGTATAGACGAATGAAACCACTGAAGCTGTGAACATGCAGGCAAACCATTTTAGTGATTCATTACAAGCTACATGTAACCAACCAAAAGGTGTAAATTGTTATACAATACAATACAAGTTTATTCAAGATGTAGCAAGTTAAGAGTCATTTGGATTAGGTCTGATAAATTTAATAAGTCGAAACCATGCGACCATGAAACTCTGGTCCCGGCTGCTGCTTTTTCCTTAGTTACAAGTCAGGAGTCATTTGGATTAGGTCTGGTAAATTTAATAAAGTTAAAACCATGCGAGCATGAAATTTCGGTCCTGTTCATTTATGTGAGAAACTGCCGGTTTTAGTGCTTGCAGATAACAAACTAAGAGTCTAATACCAAGAAAAGGCCTGGAACGTTTTTCCCCAATTACAGAGGGCTATGATATGAAATTCTGGCCAGGTAAACACTTGTTGCTTTATGGCAGCTCCCAGACTTCCCACTCTCCAATTCATTTAATACCAAACTTGTACCTGATAATAAAATCTTAAGTGTTCCAAGTAGATGTATTTCACAATACGTCCACCTTCAGTGCAATATGTACTGTATTTATTGAAATGAAATTGTTGTTGTTGTTGTTGTTAAAGATCTCAAATGCAATAAAACAGCAAACTCCAGAAAAAACAGCAAGGACAGGTAAAATTATTTTAACTGTCTTTATTTTGGTAGCAGCAATCTGCATTTCTATAAGAAAACAGATGTATGTAAATGCATTGATCAAACACCCTTTGTCAAAAGGACAGAACTACGGAAAGCCCCAAAATTCATTTTTACCTGTAAATATTTCCTGTGAAGAATAGTTTATCTCTAATACACTGTACATGTACATGTACACCCAGTAGCAAGCAGCGAGGGTGTTCACTGAATACAAGTTTGTCTTAATTAATTAAAGAAATACCAGTGAGATGAAGTCCATGTCTTGGTCATTTGAAGCAGCAAGCCTGTTGTGAATTGCAAGGTCATGAAGATCTCCTAAAAAAAGAAAATGGTTTTACTTTACTAAGCAATTTGTATTTCAGTTAAAGTTTTATCTAAATATCTCATTAAACTGACAGCTTTTATATTACTTGGTGTCATGCGGTATGGACCGTCAAGATTTTAGGAGAGTTTTGAACAAAAATAGGAAGCGAAGTGGGAAAATTTTTCAAGAAGATTATTACAATGTATATGAGCAAAATTAAAAGTTCTAGAATTAGCAACAGAATGAACAAATAATTAGCCCTTTAAGGCTTTAATTTCTTTTTAGTTCGACCAAATAACAGACATCATTAAAAGAATTTTTTGCACACTATCAGAAGGCCTGCACAATACAGGTTGAAAGATCAACATTCCCAAAGTACCAGTGAGGGAGCTAATATAAATTTGAATGTTCTAGTTAAGCAAATAACTGTTTAGAAGCTGCTTCATTTCGCCCAGTCTTGGGCAAAATGAATGATGTGGGGGGGGGGGAGGGGTTAATTTCACTTAGTAAAGTATTCATGCAGAGTTCAATATCTCTGGAATAATGTTTTTTAAGTCTGCATGTTCAGATCCGAATCGGATGCAAGATACACAATGTTGACAAATGTGCATGTACGAAGGCTTTCTGACATCACATAACTGACTTTGATACATGAGCAGCTTACACATGGGCCTTTTCAGGATTCAGTGGATTCATCTGTTAACATCATGTGATAACTGCATTGCGGTAAAAAAATATATATTTCAGGAATTTCCTGCTGGATATGTCTAGTATCATAAAACGATAATTACCTTAGAGACCCTATTTCTGTCAACAATAACACTATTTTTTAAAGCAAATCAACATGGCTAATATATAACAAAGCACCTGTGATAGGAGAAATCCCTCCGCTCCGTGTAATTCTGCAACATTTTGGCATAAGATTATAGTGAAAGGAAAAGTTTTCAACTCGACTGCCTTTAAGAGCCCTCTGCAGTGTTAGCAGAAAAAGTAGCTGAACCTCTACATTTATCTGTGTGGTAAGGTGAGATTTCCCCCAACAATATCTGGTAAGTCACTCAATAAAATATTATATTTTAATCTTTCTGGCAGGATAAAATGAAATTCTACAAATAATAAAGCATGGAGAGCAGAACCCAGTGGGCTTTTACAGCAAAGTTTAAACCCTATTATGACAAAGGTTTAAGGTGTAACGAGTTTATTGTGATCTACATGTACAGCATAATTTGGAGCAGAAAACATCTTGGATGACAGTTTTTGCTACAAAGTAGGAAAATACATTCTGGTGGGCATTATGGAAGAATACTGATTTTATGGTTTACACTGGTTAATATAAACCTCAACTGAGATGTACTAGCTCAGTCTTGTATGCACAATTGCAAGTAACGAATAATATTTGCATTCAGCTGTTTCACAATCAAGTGTACCCATTTCCTTGACATAGTGTTACAAGGGTTTCCTTTAAAAATTATAACAAGCAGAAAGATCATTCTAAAGTTGTAAGCAGTAGAAACTTGTGCTAAACAAGACAAAAACAAAAATTTTGGAAAGCGGTTAATGTTTGCCAAAGATACAAAGGTTTATGTCATTAAGAAATGGGCCAATTACACTGTTACGGTGTGACATTTCATATTGTAGTATCAAATAAAAGGAAGAATCTTTGAAGAGAAAAATTATTTACTTGAATATTCAATCAACCCAGAACGTCGTCTATCATCTTCCTTTTTGCTGAACGTTGAACTGAAGAACAAGTAGGCCATTTTTTTAAAATATTGGCATCTATTACCAAACTCACCACTGTTACGGATTTTCTCTTATATAATATGGTTATTGATTCAAATTCATTAAAACCATTAAAAAATGTGAAAACTCAACAGATCTTACATAAAAAATTGGCTTTATTACGCCTTATAAAATGTGTGAATTTTTTGTTGTAAGTGACATCTATCAGCTCTCTCTCTGACTGCTCAAACACACACCCTAGGATTTCCGGAACATTCTGTAATGTCCGTCCCCCTACTGTTATCCCTCTGTCTATTATCTGCTTTTAGCCAACAAAGGCACATCATGTTTGCTTACAGTTGTCATATACAAGTGACATATAAATGTGATTGCTGGCTTCAACAAGTAAGAAAATACAGTATATTAAGATTTGTTGCCAAATGTAGTGTCCGTCCCCCTACAATGTGTCCATCACCATTCCTAGCAACACATTGTCTCAACATGCCCCACAAAACTAACTGTAGTTAAGCTACTGATAAAAAGTGAAAGATAAATTAAGATTGAGGTAAATATTATGGGTTGGGGACCAGTGACATAATCCAAGATGGTGGCCATCTTGGATTTTACTTAGGACTTAAAAGATGTCAAAAGAGGGAGGAAATTAAAATCTTTCAATATTAGACATGAAAAATATGATGTAATTAAACATGTTGCTGCTTTTTGTGCTTTTTTCACAGAAAAGAGATGAAAACATGCATTTTTATTCGATAAAGGCTTGAGCCTGCTACTTATGACATTATATCTCATAGCCATAGGAACCAATTCTCACCAAACCTATACCAAAATGTGTTATAGGGATATGCGTACAGCTACTGAAAATGGCATGTTCTGATAAAAAATCCTCTTGATAAAACTGGCAAAAACCTTATGGGAGAGGGTGGCATCCACCCCGCCTTGTATGCCTGAAGACATTTGATTATCATGGCCAAGTGCCATTTCTACACGCTATGCTTTAAAAAATACACAAAATGCTTTCTCTTGTTATAGAATAACTATATTTCATTTGGAAAGAGTGTATTTCCATATGTTTATTATTATTATTTGCTTGCCATTAGAGTTCAGGTGGTAAGTTCTGTGATGTTGTAGTGTCCGTACCCCTTTGGCACAGCTAGATCTTGGCAAACTTGTGCCTCAATATCAGTGAATTGAAGGCTATTTATAGTTTCTTTCTTTCTAATGATATGCTATTTTTGATAATATGAAGCATTACATGTCACTGAGGTTGCTTTTACTCCATTAAGTAAAATACTCTGTTGCTCTCTTAAAAAATTTCCTCTACTTTAGTAGTTACATTGGAAGACAACCATGTCGATTCCTACCAACTAAGTGGAAATAAAAAAAATTTTCTTTCATAAATGAAGCACAAACTACAGGATTTTACATCAAAATGTGCTTGGAATAGGATCTAAACCTTTTATCTGTCAAGTCAAAACACTGACTACCCCGTACCCCCAGAGGGTCATTTGAAAGGGGTGTTTTGTTTAGCTTGAAAAAAAGAAGTTTGTGCGAAGATCTTTAAGGCATGTGTGCCAAAGACGCCAAGCTTCTTGCACAAAATATTTATTTGTGGAAATGTACGTAGAAATTTATTTTTGACCCTAACTGACTGCCAAAAGGTACCCTTGATTGTGAAACAGCCGATTGCTTAATAGACACAAATAAAACCGATATAACTCTAGAGTCGAAATGGCAGATTTTCTTTGCCAAAGAAAGGCTTCAGTATTGTCCAGTAATTTATCTGTTAACTCCTTGAGTAAAATTTCCCTGGGTTTAACAGATGGACCAGGGCATTAGTTTGCCTGTTCTTTACTGTTCAATAATTTCGTTGTGCACGAGCCAAAAACAAATTTATTTCCTCACCAGTCTAAGAAAGGTTTATTATGCAGGAATTTATCTGTTACATGTATGGCCGATCAGTTTGAAACTTCAACATCCACCCCCCGGGCATACCCCAGGCAGGGCTCTATCTAGGGTATTTGAGGGATAGAAGCTTCTGGCCCAAAATGCCCAGCTTTCCCCCCCAAAAAAATATTGTTATCATTACAGTATAGAAGTAACTATATACATGTGTAAGAAAAATCAACCAGACGCGACGAGGTCAGTGCACATGAAGTAAGTATTCCCTGTCTAAGGACACTATATGACAACGAACATAGAGTATTACAAACACTATCTCAAAATTGTGTTTCAAAATGCTCCAGATTGCATCTCAGTGTATATTCATTTCAAAACATTTCCGGGGGGCATGTCCCCGGACCCCCTTAGGTAGCTCGTGGCCTTTGGCCACTCGGGACTTCTCCCCCAAAACGATAAATCCTAGATAGAACCCTGCCAGGCATTTGACTATTTTCTGTGCCAAGGGAGTAGGGAATTTGACACAAAAGGCCTTTCCGGGGGTGGGGAATTTGACCTTTGCCAGGGTATGGTAAGGAATTTGAACCGGGAGTGCCAAGTTTAAAATCTTTTTTGTCCGACGCCTAACGCACGTGGTTGTTAATATGGACCAATTTATAGGCAAAGACCTCGCTTTTATGAGCGAATGGCTGGCGAAAAAGGGGCTTAACAAGCTCTGCAGTATTTTTGAAGGCACATGTACACTGTATTTATGAAAAGTACATGTAGAGTCTGTTTAATATTAATTTTGTGTTAATTTTTACCACCTCAAGCTAAACACTATCAGTGGTAAAAAGGGCAACATCATATAAAGTCACAAGAACTATGTTATACCATGATCCTTGTATTAATCACTACCTTAATACACAAAATTTATGAGTACATTTTTAGTATCGTTGGGAGCTATTGACCTGACTCACTCTAAAACAACTGGAACATTCAGTAAAGGCAACTGCAATGCCATGTAGAAGTGAGATTTATGTTAAAAGCCATACACCAGAATAAATTCAAAATGTCTGCAGAGGCGGATCCAGGAGAGGGGTTGAGGGGGTTGCAACACCCCCTTTGAGCAGCATTTTTTTTTGTTATAGAGGGAAAAATCGGAAACAATATTTTTTGGGGGGAGGGGCATGGCTCCAGACCCCTTAAGAGCTCGTGCCAGAGGCACGGGGCCGTAACTCGCCTTCCACACCATTGGCGTTAAAGGTTACTACAATAGTGTACAACCCCCCCTTTCAGAAATTCCTGGATCTGCCCCTGGTCTGTATTATTCCTACTAAAAACATTTTGTTCTTTGGGAGGGGCATTTGACAATCAAACCTGGCACTTAAGGGTAGGGCATTTGAACGCAATTTTGGTCCCGGTCGGGGTGGGGAGGATTTGAAGGAGCCAATGTTCAAAAGTTGTTAAATGCCTGGGGGGTCACCCGGGGGGATAAGTTGAAGTTTCGAATTGATCAGCGCATTAAAGGGACAACATCACCTAAGCAAATACAGCAGTTACTAGAATCGAAACTTGAAAAATTCAAGCAGACTTTTCAAGTTTGAAGTGCCAAATTTCAAATGGTGTGGACAAGTGATGCCAGTCGTGGTAGAAAATGCAGAAACTCTGGACGAAAACAAATATCTGATTCCCCCAAAAGAGCAAAAAAGAGAGCGGTCAATGTTTTGAAGTCAATCGGCGTGACTGGAAGTGGGTGTTGTTTGCGCATGCCAATCCATGACAATGTCCCTTTAACTCCTTGAGTGAAATTTACCTGGATTTAACGGATGCACCAGGACATTAGTTGGCCTGTTCTTTACTGTTCAGTAATTTCCTTGCATGCTAACTAAAAACTTCCACGAAAGATTAATATCCGGCCTTAAGCAAAGGACATGTGAGAAGAATATGTGGCCGAAAATACGTGCTCGGATTAAGTGGGCATTGACACCTTTCTCTTAAGATTGATGTTTCTGATCTGCTTTTTAACATAGGGTGGTTCTTGTTGTAACTCCTACAGAGATTTAGGTTAAAAATACCTAAACAGCGGGTATTTATTTTCCTAATCCGGCGGGTATTTATTTTCCTAATCCGGCTTAAGCCTCTCATGATTCGTGGAAAGGTAAAAACGAAAAACAAAATGGTTAAAACATGTTTCTGACATGTGTCTGTGACACTGTTGATACATGTACTCACCTTTGGTATCGTTTTTTCCAGTTGCTTACTTGTCTTGTTCAAAAACAACCACGGTACTGGGTCGACTGGGTGGTTCAGCAATGTTTTTTAAACACTTAATAATCTGGAAGTTCGCTCGAGTTCACTTACAAAACGCAGGATGGCATTCGATATTCACCTTGCTCTGAAGCTCAGCCAATGTCAGACACGATTTTTTTATCCTTCATGTTTGTCCCTTGTACGATCAGTTCTTTTTAGGGCACATACCAGTTCTATGCACTGCTCAGATGAACAAAAATTCACAAAATCCCCAAAGATCAGCTTTTACCTTTTCAAAAACTTCACTGATCCTGACCGCATCAAGCAAAATGGCTGCCTGCTTAACGCCCGGACGAAAAGAGACTGGAGCAGAGGTAGCTAGTTTCCCGCCGTTTTCGCCGCTTGCCGGGCAAGCCTCTCTTTGGCCAATCACAACCAAGATAGAACTGACGCGTACAAAGTGAGTCGGGAGAGAAAAGATACCGCTGCGTTTGGAAGACCTTTCGGAGAATATTTTTTCTACTTTTTGACTTAACTAAGGCTTACATGGATATTACAAAGGTAAGTCTCTTTGACATTTACCATTGAAAGCGCCATAAACAAGGGTACTAAAGCGTTTCTAATCAGGGTTTTTCATTTCTCGTCCCTTCTTACTTTATTAAAACGAGGTTCTAAACGTACCGGTGAACATAAGCTTAAGCATTAAGTCTTCCTCAAACTCCATTTGAGCTTCTTTTTGGTTTGAAAATATTAGTGTGTCAATGATGCTAGCTTGTCATAAGGAAACCGACGATGAAGCTGGGGCTTGTTACATGCATTCTGACCGATCCTTGGATGTCTTTATGCACTATCCGTACTTAACTCGAATTTGCGATTGGAAGGTGGTTTTCCAACCTTTTTCAACGATCAGATTCGTTCATTCATAGTACACAATTTTTTACTAAGAAAATAATCAGCTCTTGCAGCAAGGGATGTTGAAGTCCCAATTTGTTTTAACTTATTCGTCTGATTTCTTTTGGGTGGTGTACCACAGTGACAGAGACCAAATAATGCGTTCTCAGACACCATGCAACAATTTTCAAGCTTTGCAAATGGTGAGTTCTGTGTTCCATTTTCAGTTTTAATAATATTCTAAGCGACAGTACCAGAAGCTGTATGTATGATAATGGCCAGTGCAAGAAGCAATCATCTTATAGAACTCGTTTATTTGATTCCTGTTTTTCGACGTATGGCTTTAAATTTCTCTTTATATAGCTTTGAACTAGTTTACCCTTTTACTCCCAGGAGTGCCCAGAATGAGAATTCAAGCACTTCAAGACAAGTCAGAAATTCCTGATATATAGCATATGTTAAAGTTAAGTAATGCTAAAGCGGCTTCATTTGTATGGTCAAACCATACGATTTCATCCTCAGATTCAAAAGTTAGAATCACTTTAAATGTGTCCATAACTGACTCTGGGAGTGAAAGGGATAAAACATTGTTAGTTCCCTCTGCTTTAGCAGTATAACTGTGATAATTGGTTTGTACCTGAGGGTGAAAACCTCGTCAGCTCCCAAAGAGGCTGTTTTTAAAAAGGCCCTGTTTGGCTCTGTGTTTAAAAATTACAGCAACTTCTGTTCTCCCTTAGACCCTGGGTTTCAAATACAATTTTGGCTACCTTTCTCTTTTTGGTTTTAAAATATTAGTGTGTCAATGATGCTGGCTTGTCATAAGGAAAGCACCGAATAAGCTAGGCCGGCTTGTTACATGCATTCTGACCGACCAACAAACGTTTTTCAATGGTCGAATTCGTTCGTAGAAACTTGAGTAGCTTGCAATTGTTCTACACCTGAACTGATTCTTCATTGATAATACACAATTTTGTTACTAAGAAATTTATCAGCTCTTGCAGCCAGGAATGTTGAAGTCCCAATTTGTTCTAACTTAGTTGTGTGATTTCTTTTGGGTGGTGTACCACAGTGACAGAGACCAAATAATGTGTTCTCAGACACCATGCAACAATTTTCAAGCTTTGAAAATGGTGAGTTCTGTGTTCTATGTTCAGTTTTAATAATATTTTAAGCGACAGTACCAGAAGCTGTATGTATGATGATGGCCAGTGCAAGAAGCAATCATCTTAGAACTCATTTAATTGATTCCTGTTTTTCGACGTATGGCTTTAAATATCTCTTTATATAGCTTTGAACTAGTTTACCCTTTTACTCCCAAGAGTGCCCAGAATGAGAATTCAAGCAGTTCAAGACAAATCAGAAATTCCTGATATAGCACTATGTTAACGTACTGCTAAAGAGGTTTCATTGGAATGGTCAAACCATACGATTTCATCCTCAGACTCAAAAGTTAGAACCACTTTAAATGATCCATAACTGACTCTGGGAGTGAAAGGGATAAAACATTGTTAGTTTCCTTAGCAGTATGACTGTGATAAATGGTGTTGTACCTGAGGGTCAAAACCTAACCAGCTCCCAAAAGGCTGCATGCAGTTATCAAAGAAGGCCCTTTTTGGCTTTGTGTTTAAAAATTACAGTAACTTCTGTTCTCCCTCAGACCCTGGGTTTCAAATACAATTTTGACTGCCCTTCTCTTTGCTTTATTCTTTTAATAGTTTATCACCTACAGTTCTCCCCAATTAAGCTAGCTGTTGAGAGCCCATGACCACATCACTATAATCAGGATTCATTGTTAATTCCCATGTACCTTACAAATCAAGTTGAATCAAGTTGAACATATAGCATGTGTTAAAGTAATGCTAAAGCGGCTTCATTTGTATGGTCACAGCATACGATTTCATCCTCAGACTCAACAGTTAGAACCACTTTAAATGTGTCCATAACTGACTCTGGGAGTGAAAGGGATAAAACATTGTTAGTTCCCTTTGCTTTAGCAGTATGACTGTGATATAATTGGTGTTGTACCTGAGGGCGAAAACCTCATCAGCTCCCAAAGAGGCTGTTTTTAAAAAGGCCCTGTTTGGCTCTGTATTTAAAAATTACAGCAACTTCTGTTCTCCCTTTAAGACCCTGGGTTTCACATACAATTTTGGCTGCCTTTCTCTTTTTGGTTTTAAAATATTAGTGTGTCAAATAAGCTGGCTTGTCATAAGGAAAGCACCAAATAAGCTAGGCCACCTTGTTACATGCATTCTGACTGACCAACCAACGTTTTTCAATCAATATCAGCTCTTGCAGCCAGGAATGTTGATGTACCAATTTGTTCTAACTTATTTGTGTGATTTCTTTTGGATGGTGTACCACATCAGTGACAGAGACCAAATAATGGGTTCTCAGACACCATGCAACAATTTTCAAGCTTTGCAAATGGTGAGTTCTTTGTTCCATTTTCAGTTTTAATAATATTCTAAGCGACAGTACCAGAAGCTGTATGTATGATAATGGCCAGTGCAAGAAGCAATCATCTTATAGAACTCATTTATTTGATTCCTGTTTTTCGATGTATGGCTTTAAATTTCTCTCTATATAGCTTTGAACTAGTTTACCCTTTTACTCCCAGGAGTGCCCAGAATGAGAATTCAAGCACTTCAAGACAAGTCAGAAATTCCTGATATAGCATATGTTAAAGTTAAGTAATGCTAAAGCGGCTTCATTTGTATGGTCAAACCATACGATTTCATCCTCAGACTCAAAAGTTAGAATCACTTTAAATGTGTCCATAACTGACTCTGGGAGTGAAAGGGATAAAACATTGTTAGTTCCCTCTGCTTTAGCAGTATGACTGTGATAATTCAGGTGTTGTACCTGAGGGTGAAAACCTCGTCAGCTCCCAAAGAGGCTGTTTTTAAAAAGGCCCCGTTTGGCTCTGTGTTTAAAGATTACAGCAACTTCTGTTCTCCCTTAGACCCTGGGTTTCAAATACAATTTTGGCTGCCTTTCTCTATTTGGTTTGAAAATATTAGTGTGTCAATGATGCTGGCTTGTCATAAGGAAAGCACCAAATAAGCTAGGCCGGCTTGTTACATGCATTCTGACCGACCAACAAACGTTTTTCAATGGTCAAATTCGTTCGTAGAAAATTGAGTAGCTTGCTCTACACCTGAACTAATTCTTTATTCCTAATACACAATTTTGTTACTAAGAAATTAATCAGCTCTTGCAGCCAGGAATGTTGAAGTCCCAATTTGTTCTAACTCATTTGTGTGATATCTTTTGGGTGGTGTACCACAGTGACAGAGACCAAATAATGTGTTCTCAGACACCATGCAACAATTTTCAAGCTTTGCAAATGGTGAGTTCTGTGTTCCATGGTCAGTTTTAATAATATTCTAAGCGACAGTACCAGAAGCTATATGTATGATGATGGCCAGTGCAAGAAGCGATCAATTCTTAGAACTCATTTAATTGATTCCTGTTTTTCGAGGTATGGCTTAAAAGCTCTCTTCATATAGCTTTGAACTAGTTTACCCTTTTACTCCCAGGAGTGCCCAGAAGGAGAATTCAAGCAGTTCAAGACAAGTCAGAAATTCCTGATATAGCACTATGTTAAAGTACTGCTAAAGAGGTTTCATTGGAATGGTCAAACCATACGATTTCATCCTCAGACTCAAAAGTTAGAACCACTTTAAATGATCCATAACTGACTCTGGGAGTGAAAGGGATAAAACATTGTTAGTTCCCTTAGCAGTATGACTGTGATAAATGGTGTTGTACCTGAGGGTCAAAACCTAACCAGCTCCAAAAAGGCTGCATGCAGTTATCAAAGAAGGCCCTTTTTGGCTTTGTGTTTAAAAATTACAGTAACTTCTGTTCTCCCTCAGACCCTGGGTTTTAAATACAATTTTGACTGCCCTTCTCTTTGCTTTATTCTTTTAATAGTTTATCACCTACAGTTCTCTTCAATTAAGCTAGCTGTTGAGAGGCCATGACCACATCACTATAATCAGGATTCATTGTTAATTCCCATGTACCTGACAAATCAAGTTGAATCTTGGTTGAATTTAATGAAAATCATTAATTTTCTTCTTCAACATAGAGGGATTCATGTTTGAAAAGAAAAGACCACTGTCGTGCTGGGCATGGGGTTGTGCAAGTGCTCATTGGTAGCTTTCAGTCCAGTTCATCTATCAAAGAGTGCGCTGATCAGAAGACTGCAGAAGTAAATACATATGTATTTTTCTATAATTCCAAGAGTAGAAAGCCACGGAGAACAGAATGGTGATCAGGCTTCATAATGAAACCAGAAACTTAAGTTACAAGAAAGCGGTAGGCAGCATATATTAGATTTAATATTATATATCAAACTGCTATAATTATTAGTTCATGAAAATGATTCACCAAGTTGAGAGAATTGCTTGGGTTGTATGTATGTCACTGTGTACACGATTGCATCAAGCATACACATTAAATTTTTCGCGCCTCAAATTCGGTGCTTATTCGAGGGCGGTGCTTATTCAAAAATTGGACGCGGCAAGAAAAAAACGCTGAAAAAATGTAAAAAATGTAAATTGATGATTATAGTGGTCAACGCGCTTAGCTGTCCTTGGTACTGCCTTACGACAGACCAGCTATTTCACAGGCGTGCCGCTCAAACAAATGAAACGAATATTGTAAATGAAACATAACATGTTTTAAGAATCCCAACTGGTGGGAGGCAAACCAGTTTGGTATTTACAAGCGCAGCCGAAGGATTTATAACTCGGGACTGCCGTGAAAACAGACTACTTGCACTTATTAACTTTTTTGTCGCAAATGCGGCGCTTATTCGAGGGCGGCGCTTATTCGAGGGCGGCGCTTGTTCGGGGGCGGCGCTTATTCGAGTAAATACGGTAAATCACACAAAAACATGACCTTAGTTTGGGACAAAACATGCAATGCATATGGTCATTCACATATTTGAATTTTGACAACCTGCATCATTGGTATGACAGAAAACAAGAAATATATAATATTAAGGTCCAATAAGCGAGGGATAACCTTGAGAGCTTTCACTCACTGCAAATCATGTTTCGGTATTAGAGTAAGCCAAACTCATTTTTTTTCAGTTTTCACCTTCATACTTGAACTGATGCAACAAACATTAATCTTTTCTTGAAATTTTACATTTAACTGTTAGTCCATCATGTGCAATATGTATTGATCCCAATGACTGAAGTGGAACATCAAAACACTTTGTTTTCACAGTGAAATGAATTTATTGTTCTTCTGGAGAAAATAATAGTTTGTGCACATTTATATAGTCAAATCTTGATTCATTACCTTACGTAATTTATTTCTGAAAAACATCTTTCATTGTAAATCAAGACAAAGTACACATTACACTTGAATTTTTCTACAAAGTTTTTAGTTTAATTGTTGTTTTGTTTTCATTCACTGCAAACATAGCTGTTTGAGCATAAATTCTTGAGAAACCCTGAGAGAAAAATCTTTCCAGGAAATCAATCATTTACCACTATATTTTATGTGCAAATGTACGCAAGGCCAAAATATTTCATTCTATTTAAGCATTAGAAAACCACAAAGACCTGGAAAGCCCTATTTTCCAGGCCTTTGGGGTATGTGTGCTAAAAATTTCTGTGTTTCTCGCATACTGAGGGAAAAGCCAGGAAAGTATGAAATATTTTTTCTTGGCTTTCCATGCTTTTCCAGGCTTTTCGGGTATAGAATTCTGCGCTTTCCAAGAAACCGTGGAATCCTGGAAAGCTGGGAGTCGATTCCAGGCTTTTCACGCTTTTTTAAACATAAGGAAAAGCCAGGAAAGCGTGGAATATTTATTCCTGGCTCTCCATACTTTTCGGGTTGGTCTCCCATGCTTTCCAAGAAACCGCGGAATCCTGGAAAGCGGGAATCATTCCTGGCTTTCCGCGCTTTTTTGCACATAGGGGAAAGCCAGGAAAGCGTGGAGATTTCTTCCTGGCTTTTCAGGCTTTCCCAGGCTTTTGGGAGTAACATTCCTGGCTTCCCAGGAGACAGTGGAATCTTGGAAAGCCCGGAAAGTGCGGAGTCTCTTGGCTTTCCACGCTTTCCAGGATTTCCTGGAAAGCGTGGAAAGCCAAGAGTCTCCGCGCTTTCCTGGAAAGCCAAGAGACTCCTGGCTTTCCTGGCTTTTCCTTATGTGCAAAAAAGCGTGGAAAGCCAGGAATTTTTCCGCGGAATTCCGGGGATTTCTTGGCTCTTTTTTGCCTATAGTCATTTAGCGAGTCAATCTGTCAGTCGGTCAGTCAGTCAGTCAGTCAGTCAGTCAGTCAGTCAGACAGTCAGTCAGTCAGTCAGTCAAAGAATCAATTTTAACTAAAAGCACCCGATGAAACAGTCAAACAGTAAGTCAATCAATCCGTCACTCACACAGTCAGTCATTCCGTTCAGTGAAAAAGTGAGTCAGTCAATCAGTGCGAACGCCATCGCGCAGAATGCCTGGACATCATTAATTATTCATGACCGCTGAAGCGGCAAATTTAGACCCGAGCGCGCCTTAAAATGCCCAGAATAAGAGAAGAAAGGGGCCAAATTGGCTCGGGAGCGTTCATAAAACTCGCTTTTCTGATTTCCAGAGGTCTTAACTGAAACATCTACGACGGCTTTTTGAAAGGAATGCTGTATCTGTCATTTTGTGCTTAAACGAATGAGTTCTACAATGAGTTTTACAATATGACAGATCTACAAACTTTCTTGAACTGACTTTCTTGAACTGGAAGTAAATGTCCCGAGAACAATAGGAATTCTGCGCGATGCCTTAGTGGCCGGAAACGATAAGAGGTGCCTGCAATCGCAGGCTTATCTCACGTTTGCTCAGGACAAACTTAAAACAAAAATGCCTGTGATAATCAATGTCGCCTACGAGCATATTCTGCCAGGAGCCATAATCGGGGGCGGAGACCGTAACTAGATAGCATTTTCAGTAGTGGCGTTGGCCTCATCGAAAAAGACAAAAGTGCTATTTTTAGAAAAAAATTGCGCCATCGCACGATAGATAGATAGATAGATAGATAGATAGATAGATAGATAGATAGACAGACAGACAGACAGACAGACAGACAGACAGACAGATAGACAGATAGACAGAGCTTTCTGTTTATTTCTTCTCTCCTTAAGGTTTGACCATCCGAGTTTTTCTAACATGTCTTTTGTAGGTGCCATGTAATGTGAGCCTGTGATAATTCGTGCTGCGCGATTTTGTAACTTTTGGAGTTTTTCGGCCAGGCCCTCACTAATGCCATTCCAAACATACTACAATAGTCGAAATATGGTTCAACGATTGACTGGTAAATGTTAATTAAACTGCGCGATAGAATAAAAGGCTTGATCTTTTTCATAACACCTATGCCCGATGACACCTTCTTACAGACACTTGTAATGGGGGAATCCCATGAAAGAAATTCGTCTAGTTCTACACCTAGGCAGATAGACAGATAGACAGATAGATAGATACAAAACGTTTGTGTTTATAGAATTTACTCTTACGGAAACGCTGCTGCGTTTTCTGAGGCTTCGTTCTGGGGTCTCCCAGCTTCGGGTGTCTTACAGCCCTTGACGTGTTACTCTTGGGATGAAAATTTCTTTCCCCCTGGTGTACAATTTGTAGATTTTCCGTTTCCCTTGTTAGAGTGTGCCTTTAAAGGTGTCCCGTAAACTTTTTTTTCGGCAATTGTATTGTCACTTTCTTATCACGTTTTTAGTTAGTTGGTTAAAGCATAAAATGTAGCTGACTTAAAGCGTTTAAAAAATTGCAATTGCCACTCAAAAGGCTTTAAATCGCATTTTTGAGGACCTTGTTTTCACACTTCCCCGGGAGGCACGCTACTGGAATTCCTTAGTTCTGATTCGAGTACTTGTTCAAACCTTTTGATTATACATCCGCCCCCTCGAGGTTCCTTACAACCTGCCCTAGCTTAAAAATTACTTTCCCCATACCTTAAAAGAGTTCTTTCCAAAAATGTAATAGAATTGAGGGGCCCTGACGAAAAAAAATGCGAACGCGAATGGGAGGCAGAGGTGTTCATCAGCCTGTCAATCACAAATTCTAATAGGCCCCAATGGGCACATTTGATTGGTTAAGAAAGAGCGTGCCTCGATTCGAACATCCTTGCATTACTCGCAAGACTCGTGGCCAATCAGAATGGGTTATCTTTGTTTTGTTTTGTTTTTTGTTTTTGTTTTTTTTTTACTTTAGGGAAATAGGTAAAGAATTCTTGGGTATTCGCATGAATGAAAGTATAAGCCTACGTTTTCAACTCGAATTTTAACAATGACAATTTTCCAAGGACGAAAAGATTCAAGAGGCAAATACCTAGACTTTCGAAAAAGTCCTTCGTCCTGTGTCGCTCGCTCGCCTTGCTCAGCCGTTTCGTGGCCTAGAAAGCTCGCTCCGCTCGCTTTACGGCTTTTCTACTGTGAAACTCGTATTGATGGATCTGTCCTTGCTGTATTAGCTGCTTATCAAAACAATTTGGTGACGTCAAAAAGGATGACGTCACAAGTGGTTCAATGGTTCCCGACGTTAACGTAGGGAAAATACTAGTCTTGACGGGAAAGAGTTAAAATGAAGACGGCTTCTGCTAAAAGAAAGCAACGAGGCATAAAATGAACCAAATACTGGAAGCCTCTCTTCACAGTTGTTTCGGGGAAACTGTTAGTTCTATAAAATGGTTGATAATAAGATCGAGCGGTTCAAGGCAACCCGAAACACGAGAGACTGATAATCAATTGACAAAATAACTTTAAAAACTGGTAGTGATTTATAAACCAAGTGTAATTGAGACCGCATTTGAAAAGTGTCTCATCTGATAACAGACTGGCATTTCAGGTTTAGGTCTAAGAATATGAAGTTGCAACAGTCTTAGACGTTAGTTTGTTAACAGTTCAACGATCAACAAGCTGTTCTGCTAACTCTGCGGTGGGCTCCGCGAAACTTGCATTATTAGCCTCTGGTTCGGCTCAATGTTACTCAACTGTAGTTGAGATCTTCAGACTCGCATAATTGAAGTACTTTCAACTTCAGTTAAATTTGATATTTAACAAGTCTTTTTATTCTACATGTATATATTCGTTGTTTGGATACACAAACGAATATTCTCCTTGATATCCACCGCGTGCAAGTTACTTCGGAGACCGCCATGCATTACTTGTTAGCTTGGAAACCAACTAAACTTTTCAGAGGGGCGGAACCTTCTCTTTTAGAGGCTCTCTCCGTGTTTTTAAAAGAAACCATGTTATAGTGATATTCTTCTTGCGGGAGAAAAAATCATACAGCATGTGGTATGATCATTCCCTGTTGGTAGGCAAAGTAACCTTAGTTCAACGTAAGCATTCCACTTTCCACAAGTTTAAAGTTCACATGTTCTTTGAACCTTTTTTACAGAGACAATGCAATACCTGTACCCCAAAACCACGTACATGCTGGTTTGTGTAGTTTTGATCGTCGTCCCGCAAGGTTTCCTAATATGGTTCCGTGACCCTTGGAACACGTTTAAGACCATCGAGGTAAGGAGGACTGAGTTTAACACGAGTGGAGTAAATATTAGCGACGACAAACCAAGGTTGAATGTAATCATCTTGTCAGATCAGAGTTCTGGGTAATCGTTTGTCGGGAACTTGTTTAACTTGCATCCAGACGTGTTCTATCTTTTTGAGCCAATCAGTAGAATAAGGGAGACAACTTACAAGGATACAGATAGGCCCGGTGAGCCACGTGTCTTAGATAAAAAAAACAATGGATGCATACCGGATTGACTTTTCGAACTTGCTTCTAGACTTCTTCGCTTGTACCTTTCGGCGTAATAATACAGTCGAAGAGCTTTTCCCGGGTTGGTTACAACATTTCAAAAACGGTGTCTTCGCATGGAGAAACCAAAAGACTAAACTGACGCAGGAGTCATTGAGAAAAGTCTGCAACTCGCGAAAAATCACAGTTGTTAAGATAATGCAATTCCGACTTCCAGACGACATTGGAGTGCAGCAACTCCAGCGAGTCTGCAGCTCTGAACCGATTCAGTTTGAGTGTTTAATAAATCACCTTGTTAGGGATCCTCGGGCTGTGCTATCGTCGCTAATACGTCGAAGTTTTTTTTTTGCAGGACAGGCATGACAGAAAACTGATTGCCCTACACGGCAAAAATCAAAAAGCAAAAGAGTTTATTATACGCCGTACACGACGATTATGCTCTTTAGGGAAGGAAAATCTGAACTACGTAAATGAAGAACGTCCAAATTGGTTTAAAAGCCGCTATATCCTCGTTCGTTACGAAGACATTATCAGAGATTTGTTTAGCACAGTGATTCGTCTGTACAATTTTACTGGTCTACCAACACGCCGGGTCAGCTGTCGGCAATTTTTAGTCACGCCAATGTCGCCAAAGATGGCGGCCTGGCCGTTGTTTTTACTAGTAGACCTGGGAACTAGTTTACGGGACTATATAAAGCGCTCGATTTGCAACCCGGGAAAGCGCGGGCTGAATCGAAACCGAACTGTCGTGAGAGCACGAAAAATAGGGTTTATTTTGGTACCAAACTCGACGGGAAAAGTTAAATATGTGATAATTCCTTCGCCGTTGCTTTAGCTCCATTATGGGGCTAAAACGAACCGGCCTGAAAATGGCTAACTTTAGCTTCAAAAGGCTTTTTCGTTCTTCTGAACACAGAGTCGAGTGCTAGAATTTTGGAATCTTCAGGCCTTCGGTAAGAACCGTATGTTTTTTGTTTTGGTGATTTTGCTTTTCTTTTACAGAAATATTGCTTTTTCTTTGGGGTATTTTGTATGAGATGCTCGTACGAATCGGCTAGTGCTTACATTACTTGTCTTATTTTTCTGAATCTTCAACAACAGTGGTGCCTATTAAGCGAAATGCGTGTAACCGCTTTGCTGTAGGGAAATTCGTGAAGGCAAGGAAAAGCCTGCAGGAAGAGCTAGCGAAAGAGAAAGCCAGCCTCTCAACAGAGGTGAAAACCTTGCAGCGAAAAGTCCAGAGACTGGATAATAAGGTGAATTTAGAATCATAAGCTTCTAGCTGTTGACGTGAAATTTATCCACGACTGCAATCCGCTTCTATTTTTGTTTAATGTCCTCGTCACGTTTACATATTCTTTGCTCATCTATTGATGATCATTTAATCTATATGTTTTCGCTTTTTTATCCGGCATCGGGCCTTCAATTTAATAAAGATCGACCTTATTTTGTAATACGATCCAGTAAGAAATTCTTCTTAGACAATAACAACACAAGTAGTCACGCAGCTGAGGAGAAATCGGCATTTGATCTAGTAAAAACTTGCTTATTTGGTTTTGTTATTGAAGGCGAATCAAAGTGAATCAAAATGGACGATAAAAGTGCATACAACTGCATGAAGTTTAATATTTGGAATATAATTAAAATATATTTACATATTTAAACAAAGAATCATTGCAGCTTTGTGATTTTGACGTTTTTTATAGACACATAATATTTAACCAAACCAACAGATTTAAGCAAGAGCATGTGGAGACTTTGTTCTTTAAATGAATGGGTAAGGTTTGAAAAACGATGGAATGCTTTTTGCCAGCTTGCTGTGATATTATAAGGGCGGCCACTTGTAAGATAAAGTGTGGCATAAACTTAAATAATCAGCCTGGTCATAATTGCATCTTCTGTTGAAACCTCCCATTAAAAAAATAGAAATACAAAAATCTGATCAAAACAGATTTTAAAAGTAACATGCTGCAATAATATTATAACTTTTACAACAGGTGATATTTATTGACAGTCAATAACCATGGATAAGTAATTTTATAGTGCTGAGAAAAACCACTGCAGTCCACATATCCATGATGAAATGATAAAGTTAGAAGTTCAGAGATCTTGTTAAACTTGAGCTCTGTTCTTGCGAGGGTTGTTCCCATGCAGAACTTGCAGCCCACCTGCGCTTAGGTGTAAGCTAATATAATATTTTTCAGAAAAAAGAACTTGAGCAAGGTCTTCCAGCTGAGAGTCAACAAAAGAACTTTCACACCCCAGAAGGTGAAATAAAGATAAATGATTCTGTCATTTTTGTATGAAAATATATCTGATCATATTAATAGTTAAAGGCAGGAATTGGGGGAGGGAGGGTGGCGGTCAGGATACTATACTGAGTAACTTCTTGTAGTTTGATGGGGAGGAGAGAAATTTAAGTGGGGCATAATCTTTTTTTTAATACATGACAGTCACTTTCTTAAGGCGGCCATTGACATTTAAATCAGTGTATCATATTTATCTGTAACATAAAATTATACACTATGAAAAATAACAGAGTCTAATCATTTCTATCTGTTTTTAAACAGTGACACGTGTACGTCCTCCAACAAACACTGTCTCACCTCAGACATTACAGCGTAGATGTAGGGAAACATTTCAGGCTGCCATGAAGATTTATGGTGGAACAATATCTAACAAAAGACCTGCTCTTGATGGTCTCTACCACACCATTTCTAAAAAATGCAAAACTAGTGTTCTGGGTGATTATGTATTATCTAACAATAAAGTTACAAATTATGTCATTAAGAAATCTAAGCAAAAGGAGTTGGCAGAATTTGAATGTTCAAAAGATAATATATTGCGTAGTATAGCTACTTATTATACTTCTGGGGTAATGGGGAAAAGGAAATACCAAGCGGTGAGGCTGGCATCCTCTATGAAGACAAGTGATTGAAAGAGGGGAGGTAAAACAGCTATCAATTTTATGCCAAACTGTCCCATACCAAAACTTCTCACTTATAATTCTCTTGTAAGTGAAATCAAAAAGATTGATGTAGGTAAGGTCTATTCCATTGAGGAAGAATTCTCTAATGACATAGATGATGAAAATATTAATGGGTGCTTTAGAGACTTGCGAGAGTATTTGCCACGGCTAGCCAAATTCTACTTAAATATGCAGGGGAAACGCAAAGGTGAATTAAAGTGGTTTGGGGAAACAGATGGTAGGTTTCTTGTTGAAATTGGGGGAGATGGATGCCCTTTTGGAAAAAATGAATCTGCTTGTTCATTCCTAATTAGTTTTCTGAATGTAGGAAAGAGAGTGGCATCGAACAGTGACAATTTTTTAGTCCTTGGAGGTAATGTAGAGGAGACCTCACCTGTTGTCAAAAAGTACATAAACTCTGTATGTAAGCAAATTGTAGATTTAGAGGGACGCATATTTGAAATTAATGGTTTACATGTGTCATTTCATTTTGAAGAGCTACCTAATGATATGAAAATGCTAGCAATGCTTGGTGGGGAGCTTAGCAATTCTGCTACATTCTTTTCAACATTTGCAAATGTAAGTACAAATGACTGTACTGACTTAAGGGGCACATTTGGGTCCAGCCCTTCATGTAAATGGAAACCCTGGCTGTATGCAAATAGACTAAAGGTTGTTAAGGCTGTAGATTCTTTTAAGGCATCGCTGGAGGGAAAACCTTTGTCAGCAAAACAAAAGAGATCCAAGGTTACAGAATTTATAGCTCGTCAAAAAAGCCGACAAGAATACCTTCCTTTGGTGGGTAAATTAATTGACAAAGCTCATGTAGAGCCCCTTCACCTCAAAAATAATGCTTGGGGGTATTTTTTCAAAGTATTGTTGAAGGAGGCAGTGGCAAAATCCAAACTACCAACAACATGCAAAACATTTGCAGAGGTGCCACAGGATACCTGTTTTGGGAGACTGGTCACTGCACTTAAATGTGAAGTGAAGACTGGTCGCTTGGCCAAAAAGGGCCGGAAATGGTTTGATGAGACACAAGGTAAGCAAGGGGATTTGCAGTATCGTTTTACGGGCAAAGAGTCACGGTTGTTTTGTCACAACTTTGCAAGGTTGTTGACTTTTTTGAGGGAGGAGGGAGACAGTCAAAAACAACGGCAGACTGTGCTCGCCCTAGCTTACGTTGGCTTAAGACTGAGGGATTTGTGCTCAATCATCAATCGATTTGAAGTGGAAGATACTCATCTTGAGCAACTTCAGTCCTTAGCACAAGAGTACTACCGTGCAAATGCACTACTGTTACCCACCTCAGTAAATCCTACTATCTGGACCATAGGCCACGTTGTGCCTGTTCATGCCAGGCAGGTCTATGATAAATATGGTCAAGGTCTCTTAACTGTTACAATGGAAGGTAGAGAAGCCAAGCATATAGCTTTGCAAAAGTTAAGTGCAAACACTACCTACCAACATCGATGGGCTGAAATTTTCAGGCACGAATTTATTATGTTGGTTTGGTTACCTGAACAGCATCATGAGCCTTGCCCTTACACTCCTAGTAAAGATGTTTATATTCCTCCAAGGGTTTTTAATGACAGTAACTACTGCTACTGTGGTCTACATAAAGCTGATCCTACTGAAGGGAGCTGTTGTTTATGTAGTGATCATCTCATGACACTAATCCATGAAAGTGTAAAAGAAGGAAAAATTGTGGCAGGATTATCTTAGATCCAGGAAAGTATTAAAATCAGGCAATGGTGAAGTTACATGAATAGTCAAATGCAGCCAACACATTTGATTGTAAGGGCAATTAAACAGCACATGGTAATTGTAATAAGCAGTTGTTGCCTGTTTTTGTTTCAGAAAATTCAGCATTTCATTCAGAATCTGTACATGTTGACTGTCAAATGGCTGCACACAAGTCCATTTATGTAGCTTTACTGTAATTTTACATGCCATAATGCAGTGAACAGTGGCCACTCTGAGAGGTGGAACTATGAAAACAGTGAACACCTACGTGTAAAACATTTCTGGGTATTTTGCCATGACCAATTAAACTCCTGGTTGAGCCACATGAAAAAAAAAATTATTATTATTAGGGCTTGCAGTTTATTCATGTCCCACCTGCCTGATTTTCTTTCCAACAAATAACTATTTACAGTTTTCATAGTTTCACTGTAAAAATAGCATAACAGTGCAATAATATAGCCAGTGCATTACACAGTGGATGTCTAAGACACATCAAAGATTCCTAGTGACAAAAAGGGGTACTAGTGTCTTCAGACATCAACAATTATTATATATTACTAAAATATTACTTAATTAGAGAGCAGTGGCTATCAGTCACTATAATTATTATTCACTGGAAATATTGTACAAGACTCCTTCAGCCCCAGAAGTAACGTACTTATAACTTCTCAGAAAAAAGGAAAAACAAACAAACAAGAAAAAACACTTGTATGACCTTGCTCCAGATGCTTTGGGATTTTGCCTAGTGGGAAAACAGGGAGTACAGGGCTGCTACAACAGTCCCACAACTCCACAAGCATAAATAAGAAGCGATGCATGCAAATAACTAAGGCATAACTTTTCTGCTGATTAAAGGCAGTCACTTTTGGGGCAGAAAGCCAAGACTTTTTGAAGGACAAGTACATGTACATCAGTTACAATGTATTTGTAACAAAACCCTGTCAAATAAATGGTATACATATATTTAAAAATAAAAAAGAAAATATTAATGTCATATTTTTACTACCCATGAAAACCGTACCCGAACTCATTCCAACAACCATAACTACAAGCGAGAGTTACCTGCTTTCGCTTGCAATTATAGCCTATTACAAAAGGCTTTTCCCTGCTCACAAGCAGTTGTGCTTTGAACCCTTTACGGTTCCCCCCAAAGTTTTTCTTAAGCTTCGCTGCAACTTCGCTCTGAGGGATGCCCGAAAACTTCGAAAAATCGCGGAGGAGACGATTTTTGTGAGTGTATTTTATCACTCTGTCCTCCACTGAAACGCCAAAAGCTGAGAGCCCCCTGGACAGACTTTATTATAATATCAAACACTGCTTGGGGGAGGTCACGCTTCACCTCTATGGCCCATGGATTTGAAGCCTTTGGGTTCGCAGACATTCGCCTTCTTATCCCATTTAGCCACATAAGAACTTCTGATGTGATCATGGGCCATGCTGGGAGGGAAGACATAAGTGGTTTTTCCATACCATGCACCCCATCCTTATGCCGGCGGTAAACATTGAGCATGAGCTGACTGGCTTCCTCTCTAAAATCGTAGAAATTCGAAATAGAAGGCCGAAGAGCAGTAAAATTACTAATCGACATTTCCAAAACTTCCTCCAAACTAACTTCTGGGCCTTCACTTTCCTCGGTTTCCACACTCTCCACAGAAATTTCTTCGATGATTTGTCCGCGAGAGAAACTTTCTCTTCTGGCCGCCATTTTGTTTTGGGTAAAACCGCTGGTTTGACCGCGGTAACTAAATGATCACCTTTTTCAGACAGCTGACCCGGCGTGCAATGGTTACTTCCATCCGTCAGTGGATTCTTCAAGGCAAATGCCCTGTTAAAACGAATGGCGCTGAATTCAGAATAACTGACAGAGATGGCTACAATGTCGAAAAATGGAGATTTCGAACACTGGCGTCGCTCGTATCGGAGTTTGAGGAGGTGTGTTGGCCTCTGATGTACATGATGGGGTACTTTTCTATAAACGGATCTGAGAGGCTTTTACACAATACCAGCCAGAAATTGAGGACCGAAAAAATACCATTCCCCTTTCCTCATTAAGATGGAGACTTATAAATGGGACAATTGCAAACACAACCTTAACCAAAGGAAAGCGTTCATTGAAAAGCTTTTCAATAGAAGCTTTTATTAGATGGTTACAGTTATCTTACACTTGAGGTTCTTGTCTACAACGTTGGCATACACCAATCTTGTGCGCCATAATAAACAGCACCAGAGAAGAGAATAGTTCAATAGCTTTCGTTCGAATAGCGATGCTCGTGAGAATTATCATTTTATATATCCACAGTTTCAGTAGTTACAAAACGCTTTTTTTTCATGGTTGAACAGCATGAAAAAAGGCACCACAGGTGAGGACTAAGCCAGGAGATCCCTTGACTAGTAGCTCAACAGCTTCGTTTAAAAGGTGCCACTTCAGAATTTTATCCACAGATTCCAAGAGCTAAAATTACCTTGTAAAGAATAATAAAGTTGATAAACGCCTGCTCAGAAAAGTCGAACACTCTGTTCATTTCATTTTTACCCATAAATGCTTTGCAATTGCTGAACAAAAAAATACCAAGAAAAAAAATAAACAAACAAGAGCAGCATAAACAACTTAAGATCAACAGAGATTTCTGTAGGTATGTTTTAGCAAATCCGGTCAGAAAGTTCAAGCAAACAGGTTGCAATTTACAAGATAATGATTTTGTCTCTATTCTAACTCAACTATGTAGTTCAAAAAGTTTGTGTTTATTAGAATTTACCCTTACGGAAACGCTGCTGCGTTTTCTGGGGCTTCTTTCGGGGGTCTTCCAGCTCCGGTTGTCTTACAGCCCTCAGTAGTGGTGTTACTCTTGGCCTGAAAATTTCTTTCTCCCTGGTGTACAATTTGTAGATTTTTTGTTTCCCTTGTTAGGGTGTACCTTTTAAGGTGTCCCGCAAACTTTTTTCGGAAATTGTCTTGTCACTTTCTTATCAGGTTTTTAGTTAGTTGGTTAAGGCAGAAGATTTAGCTGATTTTGAAGCGTTTAATACTTGCAATTGCCACTCAAAAGGCTTTAAATCGCATTTTTGAGGACATTGTTTTCACACTTCCCCAGGATGGCACGCTCCTGGAATACATTAGTTTTGTTTCGAGTATTTGCTCAAACCGTTTGATTATACATACAACCGCAGAGGTTCCTTACAACCCGCCATAACTTAAACAGATTACTTTCCCCATACCTTAAAAGTATTCCTTTCCGAAAATGGTAGATAAGGCGGAGGTGTTCAGCCTGTCAATCACAAATTCCAATAGGCCCCAATGGGCACATTTGATTAGTCAAGAAGGAGCGTCCTTCGATTCGAACATCCTTGCATTACTCGCAAGACCTTATGGCCAATCAGAATGGGTTATCTTTGTTTGTTTATGTTTTTTTTACCTTAGCGAAATAGGTAAAGAATTCTTGGGTAATCGCATGAATGAAAGTATAAGCCTACGTTTTCAACCCCGAATTTAAGCAATGACAATCTTCCAAGGACGAAAACATTCAAGAGACAAAATACCAGCAATCTTGGACGAAACTAGCAAAGAGAAAGGCAATTAGCGCGCAATTTTCCTGTATGGAAACACCGACAATATTGCAAAAATGCTTTCCCTCCCCCCTCCCCTCATTCAATGTTGTTTGCAAGGACTGAGGTTTCATCAGGGGAATTTTGGTGGCAAAGCAACATTGATAAGGGGGAGAGGGCGACAGATTTGTTGTGTTAAGTGGTTTTCAAGGTCAAAGTTCTCAATCGTTCCGAAGCGTCTCAACAGTTTTGTCGGAGATTGTGCGAGAGGGTTTTGGCGACTTATTCAGGATTTGCGTCGTCGTTAAAGCTCCAGGGTCTTATATTATCTGTAGTCCAGCAAAGAGGATGTTTTAAAAGCTTTTTGCCTGGACCTGAATATGAATTCACGAAACTCGGCGCAGAATTGGGTTGCCTTAGCTTCTATTCAAATAGCTGTCTACAAGTTACGCATCTTGTTACGAGAGATTTTTCAGGTAGAAAGTAGAATCCTCTATAGTTAGAAATTATCGCTAAGATTTGTGATCATAAAGCAAATCATATAAGTGTTTTTAACCTGCTGTCAGAACAAAGCATTTGGAATATGAAATTAGCTTTGGGTTGTAAAGGTGGAAAGAGCAACATATTTAGAATTTCCTCTATTTAGTAATCTTATGCAAAGGAAACTGAGTTGTCCAAATACTATTGGCTGTAACTCGTATATGACAATTAACCTTTCAGTGAGAGTTTTGAGTTCTGCCTGTAACCGAATGAGTCAAGACCAGCAATAAAACGACATATTATTGAACGAAGTGATCCACTGCACTTGATGTGATCCACAAGATTGCAGAAATACAGAAATACTTTTCCTCCCCCCTCCCTTTACTCAATGTTGTTTAGAAGGACTGAGGTTTCATTAGGGGAATTTTGGTGGCAAAGCAACATTGATAAGGGGGAGACGGGGAAAGATTAGTTGTGGTAAGTGGTTTTAAAGCTCAAAGTTTTCATTCGTTCTGAAGTGTGTCAACAGTTTTGTCCGAGATTGTGTGAATGGGTTTTAGCGATTTACCTAAAAGGGATATTAAAAAATCCGCTTTGATGAAGCCCACGTAGAAAATGATAGTACATGCCCTGTACAATCACGGAAACCCTCTGTACACTGTGTAAGAGGGTTTGGCGCCTTATCCAGGATTTGCGTTGTCTTTAAACCTCCAGGGTCTTATATTATCTGTAGTGCAGCAAAGTGGATGTTTCAAGTCTCCTACGATTTAATTGTGTGGACCTTAGGGTCTCTCCTAACAAAACTTTCCAAAGTTTTAATAATATTAAGAGTTGGCTCTGTAAAACCAACAAAATCAACATGTCCAAAATCAACAAATTAGACCTAATTTTCTCCCTTATCTGTATAATGAGGCTATAATGCATACCTGAATGCATGCGTTATCATGTTGCCAACAAACCTGTTCAGGAGAATTTCAAAGAAAAACTTGGATTTTTTTCCCAGAAAACTGGTAGAATTCCGCCGAGACACATCACTTTGGGGGAATCTTATTCATTTGCATTCTTTCAAGCTTCTGGAACAATTTTTCAGTCTCATTCAGTTAATATACCTATACGATGTACAATATTTGGTAGAAAACGTACGCTTCCTCTAAAATCTCGAAGTCCTTGAGAGTTTACTTCCATCATTCAGCTGACGATATTAATACGCTTTTTGTTGTTGTTGTTGCTGTCATCATTACCATTACTGAAGTGTCTTTTATACAAATTCATTATGCGCACCGTTTTGTCTTTTTCTCACCTAAATTCATATACCAGCGTGCTTTAGACCTTATAACCGAACCTTGGGTCTAATATTTAGAGATTTCTTAGCTTTTTTCCGGAGGATTAAATGTCCAATACATCTAACTTTCATTTAGAGTTTTCCGGCAGTGAATTCCCGTCTAATCTCCTTAAAAAGCAAAACAAAACAAAAAACAAAAACGCCAGACACAAAATGTTTTTATCCTCTACCGCCTTCATTTTTAGCTTTCTTTTGCCTTGCGCTAGTCAGTGAGATTGCTGTTGTTTGCAATTGCATCGCAACCCTTAAAAATCACAGCAACTTAAACGAATTAAAAGCCCTCCACGCAGGGGCAAACACGAAGGCTGAATTTATGAACACTTGTTGTGCAGGCAGCAAAAGGCCGGAAAAGGAACACCGGCGATGGAAAACAAAAGCGTAAGAAGTGAACATGGCTGCCATCTCCCAGGCTTGAATAATAGGGGAAGATGAGGCCCGATTATCAGGAAACTGCTTCAGAGCAGGACTTACAAGGGTAAAACGCGTGAAGATCTTGCTCCAGAAAAAGGAGACCACTGGCAAAATGATGGAGCGGCTAGAAGATGAAAATAATCTCAACTTACAGCGCAAAATGTTGCCCGTATTACTTGGCCTTTACGTACGAGTAGTAAATTGGAATATGAAAACATAAATATACCATGCAGTCGAAAAACATAACAAGAAAGAAGCCTAATTAACATAAATTAACAATATGTGAATGAATACTGTAAACTGCCGCTTACAATCCCTGGGCTTATACAACTTCGTTAGGGGTTTTGGGTGGGCTTGTAAACGGAGGGGCTCATATCCAGAGGGGGCTTATAAGCGGAATTAAAAAACGTTTCGAAATGAGCCGCAGCAGTGTTGATGGAAATAAGTTTTTAATTTAACAACAAAATCGAAGCTGTATAACAGCACGAACGTAACCGCAACGTAACAAAACAGAAGCCCAGAGTTCATCTTCGCAGTGTTCTGCGAGGGTACTTAATATTAAGGAAACAAAGAAAACGAGAGGGGGGCTTATATCCGGAGGACTTATAACCGGATGTATTTCTTTGTTTACAGGTAGATGGGCGTATGACATATTAGCAGTGCCGCGGACGGTAAAGCGTAATCAAAAATACATAAAGAAGTTTAGCGGCTAGAACAGAAGATCAATAAACTCACAGATCAAATAAAAGGACTCTAAACAAATTGAAAAAAAAAACATGAGATAAAAGCATACACAAAAGAAGCTGAAATACCCGGTAGTCAAAAGCCCCATTTAAGAATCTGCAAGGCTACAATGACAAGAGCAGCATGCGAAATAAACTCAAACATGCAACATAAGCATCTGCAGAACTCCAACGACAAGAGCAGCATGCAAACAAAGTACAGCGAGTCACAAAATAGCACCCGCATGGCTCAAATGGGAAGAACAGCATGCAAACAAAGTCAAAGTCAACAAGTGCCTGTGAGTGCCCGATGGCAGGAACAGCAGGCTCAAGAAAATGAAAGCATGGATGCTATTTTCATTTCACAAAAAAGCATATGGATGGTCCTTTTTTTGAGGGTTAAGACATAAGAAAGTAAAACTTTGGCAGAATCATAAGTTTCCTAATGTTAACACAATGAATGGCATGACGTATACCAAGAGAAAATAAGGCGACAGAGAGGGACTCTGAGGGCGTTGGCTGGGATATGTCAATTCCACAAAAGTTATTTATAGATTGGCTTTTGAATGGAAGTCTGTTTTCCGTAACGTCCGCATAAATACCATTTCCCTTGTTTTTCGAAGTCGCTTTCATCGACAAAACGTAACACCACTTGGTCCGCCATTACAAGCAAAATTTTGAATGGTTCTTCAAAAACCAGATCGAGGTTGCCTTTCTGCGGACGTCTTGAAAACAGACTTCCGTTCCAAATGGCCGTCTAAAAATAACTTTACCGAACTTGACATATCCCAAAGCCTGGACTGGCAGTGTCCCTCTCTGTCCCCTTATTTTCTCTTGCGTATACAAATAAGGTCACGTGACTTTTTCGGCCACATAATCGGAAAAAATCTTTGAAGAAAGATGGCACCACTTTGTTGTGCCAACAGTCATTTAACTTTGCTGCTACCAAATAAGTCATCATGTCAGCAACGAAAGATCTGCGCCCGAACTTTTGCCCGGGCGCGGTGGTGTAGTGGTTAGCGCGATGAACTTCTGATCTAAATGTCGGTGGTTCGATGCCCAGTCCCTTCCATCGTGCTGTTTCTTTAGCCAAGAAAGTTCACCCCACTTTGTCTCTCTCCACCCAGGTAAATAAATGGGAACCGGCGACATGCTGGGGGTAACCCTGCGATGGACTAGCATCCGTCCAGGAGGAGGGGGGGAATAGCAATACTCTCAGTCGCCTCATGTTACGAAAACCGGGATACGCTCCGGCCGCGTGGGCCTCCTTAGCTCGTGTGCGACCTTACCTTACCTTACCTACTTTTGTAAAAAAAAAACCGCTTTTTGTACTAGTTACCAGTCCCCTCAAAATATCAGAACTTAACCCTCGGACGTACAAGCAAAGTCACACCCCCACCGTGTTACAAGAGGGGGCTTGATGGACCCCCCTTGGGTCTTCGTTATATTACAATATTTTGAAAAGATTTCATCTTAAGTAGAAAACCTGTGATGTATTCTACAAGATGAGGTACATATTATTCGCACTTTTGGGTGCCTGTGACGTCACTCAAGATGGCCGCCATATTGGCCCCCATCTTGGATTTTAACAAAAAGTTGCAATCGTCATAAAACGTTAAAAATGGGAAATTTTTGATACAAGACATGTAAAATATGACAATGAAACGTTGTGCTGTTTTTTTGTTGACATTTTTTGCATTTTTTACCTAAAAAGGGTCTAAAAACAAAATATTTTCTTAAAAAATGGCTTGACCAACTGTACTAAGACATCATATCTTGTTACCACAGCAACCGACTCTCACCAAACCTGTGTCAAAATGTGTCCTAGGGATATGCACACAGCTACTGAAAACAGCAGGTCTAGATGATGATTCGTCTGGAAAAATTCAAGGAAAACCTAATGGGCGGTGGCATCCACCCCCCCCCCCCTCCCCGCCCTTGTACGTCCGAGAGCTAAACACACATGTTTAAGACAAAACTAATAAAGAAACAAATAAAAAATAGCTTTTATTATTATTTATTATTATTTATTACTATTATTGTTATTATAATTATTATTATTATTATTATTATTATTATTACAAGTGAGACCGGAAAACAATATTATAATTATTAGTTAATCATTAGCAATACATCTCTCATCAAATTAAAACCAGTGTTTCATAAATTTTAAATAAGCCTCTGTTGTAGGTAATATAAACTTAAATATCTAAGCGATTTAAATGCTTTATTCAATAAGTGATTTGAAACCGGGATACTATGGTGCAATACGTTTTCTACACTGTAAGACGCTCTTATACTCACATTTTTCTCCTTATATGGTAAAATGACGCTATAGTTGAATGATGATGATGATGATGATGATGATGTACCTTATTTACTTGTATTAATTCCCCAGGATGTTTAATTAATAGTAGGAAGTAGTGAACCCTAAAACATCCCAGGGCATTGCTTTCTTTCTTGACTGTCCAATAGTGGTAGTTCCTCAGAAGGAGTACCTTACTGGAGTTAATATGAAATATAATTTAAATTACTGTAAAAGCTCTAAAAGTCCTGCTCTCTAATATGCCTTCTTACCTACTACTTGCTAATTACAAATAAATTATTTGCTTACAATTATGTCATGACATTGGGGCTTGAAAATTATTTTATGTTTCGACTGATGCCGGGCATTATTTTGCTGCCAGAGGAAGATGCGAAGAAGTGCAGCATTATGCATGTAATTACTAACATGTAATTCAGGTGAATAAATTCATTCAACTATTTTTAAGTACCAATCAGTCAATCAATCAACCACTCAACCAACTGGCTGATAAATCAGTCAATCAGCCAATTAAAAAATAAATCATTCAATCAATCAATCAATCAATCAATCAATCAATCAATCAATCAATCAATTAATCAGTCAATCAATAAATCAATAAATCAATCAATCTGTGACTTCAGTGTTGCCAATGCGAATAACAAATGGTCCAGTAATGACAAGTGACTTTATTTGATGCACAGATTATGACTCCCTCTCTTACTACCCCAGACTGTGATGGCAGTAGATCTCGATACTTTAGTTCTTTTTGGTTTGATAATTTGTCACCAATAAGCATTGTTACTGATTGCTATAATCTGGTACCAAAGAAAAACAAAAGGAATAGCCTCTTCCTAAATCATTTCAGAATAGTCTGAAACCTAACAGGCAATGAACTGACGAAAAGGGATCAGACTGTGGTGAATCAGTCAATCAATATAGTTTTCCCCATAAAGAGAATTCAATCAAATAGGTCTGACTCTTCATTCCTGGGATAGTAGTTGGGGGGGATACTCCCCCCAAAAAAGATATGGGGCATGGTGTGCTCATCAGATATTTTGAAGTAGAGCCCTAAAAGGTGTACTCCGGGATTCATTCCATTTTCATACATCGTCCACTTAGTAGTACTGAGGGGACAGTCAAACTAATCAATGACATCAAAATGTTAAGCAGAAAAACCTTTCAAAACTGCTCTTCAAATTTTTCATTTGAATTGATAAAGTGTGTCTGGGAATATAGCTAAAAGTATAAATTTCTTAACCAAACCCTTATAATAAACTGCCATATTTTCCTGACATCAGGTTGATGGAATAAAAACCTGCAAGAAAAACAAAGTACTGATTTTAATTATCGCAATTACCAATAGTAGGACAGTCAGTGTGCACGCACCAGAGAAAATGAGAGACTGCTCGTAGTCTATGAGAATGATACCAACTTGGGCCGGTATGACTTCAGATCGACTCCAAATGCTTACCTCTGTTTACACGAAACGTACGAAACATGAAGCTAGTATAAAATAATTATCATCTTAGGCTATGTTTACACGAGTGATTTCATCCCGAGATGACTTTCATATCGGTGTCTGGTCATTTACCTGTAAGTTTTTACATGGTTTGGAGCTGAAATGGTGTTTACCCCGGGACGATTTCATCTTGGTGCTGAAGACCGGGATGAAATCGTCCTGGGGTGAACACATTTCAGCTCCAAATCATGTAAACATTTACAGGTAAATGACCAGACACCGCAATGAAAGTCACCCCGGGATGGGATAAAAGTCATCCGGGGATAAAGTCACTCATGTAAACAGGCCCTTAGGCTGGTTGAACTCACCACTGCTGCTGAACCAATATGAATGACTCAGAACGGTTTGAAATCAGACTGGGGAGCCACTTAAGCATGAACAGGGTCCCAATTGGTCTGAGATATTTGTTTTGGGTATGCACGTTTAATAAGTGGCGTTGGAGCATTCCAAGCTGTTGGATAATAGATAAACTGGATTTTTAAGGATGGGATGGTTGCGGACCATAGTAACACAAACAGAGTTTAGATTGGTCTCAGGTAAACACTTCATGCCAGTCTGACTTTCAGACCGGTCTCATGTAAACAAAATCATACCAGTCTGAGTTTGCACCGGTCTCATGAAATCAGGGCGTTACTGCCCCTGGGTCTCTGAGGATGTTGTTAAACATTCTTAAGAGCTGCTCGACTTAAGGCTAAGGGGGTGTTTACATAATACCAGCATGGTTTTCATTCTGGTACAAGTTCCTCCCGATTTCCTCTTGTTTCTCTGTATTTGTTTCATGATTACAGCACAAAATCTCATAACTGTACAAGTCATACCTGTGTCAGCTTGCCCCAGTAGTGGTACTGGGTCACAATAATCACCGTGGTACGGAAACCCATACATGGTATAACTGTTTGATTCATTCTGCATTAAGTTTTAACCCTTTAACCGCCAAGAATAAGTCTTACATCACTGTGAAAAATGGATTTTGTAACAAGTGGGCATAAGGTTTTCATCACCTACCCCAATGGAAGTCTTGATGGAACACTGATGTAAATGTTGTGATTTCATTTTATCCTTGGTTCAACTTTTATTTTCCTTTGTGAGTATTAGGATTGCCAAATTTTCTTTTTCCGAAAAGGTTGTTTTAGCCACCCAGTCTTCTATGTGTTTACACGACAATATAAAACAGATCATGCTCAAATTCCACACTACAGAAATTTGTGCTTGTTCTCACACACTTAAAGGCAGATGGGTTAAATATCTGGTATATTTGAATGATTTTAAGACTGTTTAACTGTGCTTAATTATGTTTAACTGGGTTCAGAAATTGGAATCAAACACTGCTGTATGCATATTATTGGTCTAATTGTGTTAAAATACCGAACCCAAATTACACCAATCATTGCATCTGACCCAGTTCATTTTACTGAACAGTAAGATAGTATGTAAGCTGGGACAATTATATGATTGATATCTTCCCTGGCATACCTTCACTGTAAGAAAAGCTGCATCACTGATCACTGCTGACATATACATGCCTAGTATAGATAAAAAAAGGATCAGTGAAAACAACAACTTCAGGGCTAAAAATTGACAGTCTCCTGGTTGCCAGTAGCAATTTAAAACTGACCAGGGCCACTAAAAGTTGAGGTTTGTTTTTATTGACATGTGACTCCAGTCTTACTTAGAGTTCTACAGTATGTGGTACTTTTTCCACATGATTATTGGCGAAATCCCTAGATAAAAGACTTACTTCTCACCCGGGTTGGGAGGGGTCTATTCAAGTAAATATGGTTTTAAATTTTTTTATTTAGACTAGAGGATTTTGAAAGCCACTTTATCTAAATGGCCTGGTCCACTATACTAAGTGAGCAAGTGAAAAGACCCTGGGGACGAGGTTGGAATTCAAGGATACTGGCCCGAGTTGCAATTCAATGATTCAAGCACTGAAGTTAATTTTTTACCCTGCAAATTATGGAATAACTTAATCAGTAAAAGTAGAGAATGAGATGTACAAAAAAATTACATCCACCTGCTTTGAACTCGATTATCTTAAGCATATTTTCCCAAAAGTGATCATACCTAATTCGAAATTTAAATTTGTTGTTTGCCATCAAATCATGCCAACTACATGTATAGCTTTGAACCTTACTTGATCTAGCAAACATTCGTGAGTCATTAGATGTATATAAATAATTTGCAAGCAGTGAAGAAAAGCCCAGCTAATAAACAAATGGAGTTGGAGATAAAGTATGTTATGTGTTATGTTATGTTGTTATGAGATGTTTACAACACCTAAGCTTAAATGATGCTACACAAAAGAATTTAAGCTTATCTGCCAGTATCAACATTAGGAGAATAGCCTGACCTTCTTGCTTCAAGCAATAGCTGTTTGAAACATTAATTTTAACAACAACGCTGTAATTAAAGTTACTGAAAACATAAAGGATGCGATGCTACACTTTTACTTGGCCAACAAATAACATACGATTCACAGACGAGCGTACAAAAACTACATCCCTTCATATACCGCTTATTTAAAGACTTACGAAACTTAATAAACTTTAGTTACCAACCTAAGTGTCTATCTTTCGGCTTTTTGCTACCGGAACGAAAATGGCAAATTATTTAAGCACTGGACTAACGATAAATATGAAACATTTTACTATTATGATCGATCGGTAAAGCCCTGCTAATATATTAAGCTGTTTACCGAAGACAATAAAAAGCTATAATTACACGTACCTGACAAATGCGAAAAATGAAGTGCTGTCCTCTTTCCGAGAAACCATTAACAATTCTTTAGCAGAAATGGACCACAGAAAGCTAAAACACTTTTTCACCCCATTTTTCAGCTTTTGTCGCTAGCTATGGCGCCACGCCTAGACAGTGCACCAGTCTTCCTGAGCAATCCGTGACATTGGTGCCCAGTACTCCGCGTGCCTGCAAATTCACATCCCTAAGCTATATGAAAACGAATTTTAAAAAAAACTGTTAACGTAGTTAGAAAGAGCATAGTTTGAAACCAACTACGCTGATTCGTTTTTACATTTATATTAAAACCTCACAAAACAGGGGATTATCAAAAGTTTAAGGTTCATTTTTCATTGTGCTTTTTTTCAAAAGGAAAAATAATAATGGACGTTTTTGAATAACTTGCAATTTTTTCTGCAATATTACTGTGAGAAATTACGAATTTATTGAGCTTAAAGCAGTTTTAAAGTGATTTGAATTTTCTGTGCTCTCTGGTCACGTGACCAATGACGTCACAACAGTGAGCATATCATGGTCGTTACTTTCATGCGCAGTTCTATTAACCAGCCAAGCTTTGTTTCTCTCCGCCTTAAACTACCATAGCTACTGACTCCTTACCAGTCCCCTGGGAAATGCTCTTGTACAGAGCCACCTTAACTTTCAACTGCCAGATGTCAACTGGCAATTTCCATATTGCCCATTCCAATGACTATCAGGGCATGTTATCTGCTTTTGAATTGATGGAGGCCTGTTCTTGCAGAGAGCTGAAACATATTTTTTGCCATAGTCACGTGAATAATGACGTCATCACCCTAACGTTAATATGAGGGATAACTTTCACGAAGTTGTACATAACACATGGTGCAGCATTCTCTTCGATCACAAATTAACTAAGTTATTTTGCATTGAATTTTTTCTGGTGCAAGGCATTCTGGGAAGGTTCTTATTATAATTATAATATTGTTTTTAATTATAGCAGAATTCACGAGTGTATGCTAAAAGCTAAACTAGCTACACAGGGCGCATAGCGTAACCTGTGAGCCTTGGGAGTATTATATTATATTATATTATATTATATTATATTATATTATATTACATTACATTATATTATATTATATTATATTATGTTATAGAAAAATTCACTGCCTGACGAGTGAATTCCACGTTAAATTTCACGCGAAAAACCGATATCGCACGAATCGCGAAGCGATGAGAACGATATCGGTTTTTCTTGAATCGCATAGCTAAAGCCACCAAATCACTGGGCGAAACTACACGTTTTGCATTTTTGTGAGCCGCGCCAGTGTGCAAACAATGGAAACCCTTTCAAAATCAGGTGTCAAGATCTAGCGAATAGGAAACAAGATACTTTTAGAATGAAAACCACTTTTATTTCAAACTGGTGGAGAAAGCAGTGCCTCACATTTTACAATCTTCAGCAAAAAAACTGAAAGTACAAAATACGGAGTTATTTAAGACAAAAGATTTTATGGAAAAATTCTTTCATTCAATGAATATCTTCGATTTCCCTGCTACCATATAACTTGGCAATATGTGGCGCCGACAATCAACAACTGAAATGCTCAAGCGAAAGTGAAATTTCAAGCGTTCCGTTGTGAAAACAAGATCTACAAAAAAAATGGTAAGCGCTTTACAGCTATAAAACAAATTGCATTTAAAGTATAATGATTGGAATATCTGAGTAATAGACTGGAATATCTGAGTAAACTCTTACGAAAAATAGCTCAAAAAAGCTTAAAAGTCACCATTTTAACTGTTTTCCTTTCATTGCAGAGAGTCGCTTGTTGGTGTCATGTTGGACTGAAAGTTTATGGAAATATTTACTGGAGAATTATTAAAAGTTACTCCAGTAAACATCCCGCTAACTGCCCCTCCCATCAGGTAACTAGAACTACTGGCACTGCTGTCACGGTTACTAGCAGCTGCTGTGTTGCTTGGCGGGGCTGAGCTGTTGAGAACAATCCCCCGTAAAGCATGACTTGAATCGCTGTTGGTAGTTGTCGTGCTTGGGTTGAAACCGGCCAACTTATTCGACATTCGCCGCTGTTTTTCCAGAGGATTATGGCTGTAGCTGGATATGGATTCCAAATTGGCGTGGCCAGTCAGCTCTGAGATCTCCAGTGGGTGGAAATCATCACGGAGCGCTTGGATGACTGTTTTGCGACCACTCGAATTTGTGAATTTGCCGTCCAGGGAGGCAATGGACGCAATACTCTGCATTTGCTTTGCCAATGTGTTTCTACCAATTGGAACCATCTTGTACCAGACATTAGATTTTGGACTGTCAACTGGACTCAGGTAGAAATTTCCAGGAACGTTATCACCCTCTGGACGATAGCCAACGTACTCGATAAATGCTCTGTGCGGATCTCGGTCTCCACCATCCGGTCTCCAAATCTTGTTGTTATACTTTCTCGCCCGTTTTTTCGCAGTCGGTTCGTCTCCCTGGCGGTTCTTGGTTTGTCGCTCTTTGTCTTCGATGTACTGCTCTGTCACGGTGAAATCACTTAGTTGACAGTCATGTTGTTCTTTAAATCCTCTCATTCCTAAGTACGTCACATTGTTCCACCATACCAGATGGAGAAGAGAGCGAGGATTTTGAAGGCCGATTGAACCTGACGACCACATCTTTTCAATTTCTTCTGTTACAACTGGTTGAGAGGCATTTGGTTTGTTGCCAAGACCTTTTTTGCTTCAAATCCTTTTTCTTCATCAGTCCGGGCCACAAGCAGAACTGGATATTTTGGTTCAGATGCTGAACCAAAACATTGGCTTGACCGCCAAAGGACTAAGTTCCAGATAAATTTCTCGTGCAGGAAATACAGAATGCTTGTAGGTTACCGTGAAAATCAACCTTAGTACGGATAAATCTAGACGATTGTATTCGTCCAAGGATTCGATTCACAGATATCAAGATGCTGAGGGCCCAGGAATCTTTTTGTACAAGCGGTACGCAGGCGACCAGTGCAGTTAAACGTTTGGACTTGTGTGAATATTTCAAGAGACCGAAGCAATGAGCCGAGAAGAAAACACCGATAGAATGCATGTTTTGTAGTGAAAACGGCTTAAGTACCGATACATATGCACTCAATGAACTTTTAAAAGTGGAGCACTAGTCTATATGCGTGTTGTGAGCGAAGATAAGTCGGCCTGGAGTGCGGGCCTGGAGTGGTTCATTCTATTCTGCACCGGACGCATTACGCTACTCGCTTGAATACAACCTTGATCGAACAAGACTCCCGAAGTATTCTAGATCTCTTGCTAGACATTAATTTATCAGAGTTCGAATAGCTGAACCTGTGTGATGAAGCATCTTGGACACATGGTAACTGGTACGTACACACGAATTGCGCTTGCCAGGACACATGCATGCAACGCTTACGAGTTTCTGTCGTTCGTTCGATCATTGTAAACCCCAATGTAATTGGCAGTAATGGCCAGCTGGTGTTTAGATACCGTGTAGACATGAACAAAATTTGGCAAAGGCATTTCACATGGCAGAAATTGAGATTTTGAAACAACCCTGAGAAACTGAATCCTTTACCTTTCAAAAGTGAAATGGATGTGCCAAGTGCATTGTATGTTGCAAATAATAATACTAATAATAAATAAATATGTAAACATATAAATAAATAAATTGGTTTTCACAGGAGACAAGAAAAGAAGTTTATTTTTATTTGTCCCTTCGCTTATTACATACATCTTGTAATGTGAAAATGGTCTGTCAATATAGGTGATCCAGATAAACTAAAATTTGTGATAGGTACATGAAGCCTCCAGAGTGTTGGCAGTGCATGCTCGATTAGATGGTATGCAAATATTCCATATAAAATATGAGATCATATTTATACCAGTAAAGCATCCCCAGTTTTTATTTAATAGATGCATGTGTCCAACTGACATTATTTTGAAGGAAACCTTTATTTGAGGTGTATTTTTAGGCATATTTGACAGCCCCATTCCTTTTCCTCATATGTACTAAATACACAAACAAGAGCAAACTGGAAAACATTATTTAGCTGTAACTATGTCAAATGGACAGCAAACATAATTCAGGAGAAATGAATTCTTATTGGGAAAATTCCATGTGCAGAAGTTTTCCTCAAGACTGGCATGCACTATAAGGGGTGGTGAATGGTCCTCTGGAAAACAAGGGTCTCAGCAATTTTCATTTTGTCTTGGATTGGATTGCTCTCGGAAGCTTTTTGTATGTGCTGTCACTTATTTTAAATCCTTGAATAAGCACCTGGGGCACTTATTTCAATATTTATAGGATAAGCCGGTGAGCGCTTATTCAAAGGAGGCATTTATTTGAGGGGAGGCACTTATTAAATTTTTCACAAATCATGACCAGTTGGATAGTAATTTGTATAATTGGCTTGTGACCAATCTTATCTACATAACAGAGTGGCTACTCACAGAGTGGCTATTAACCTACTCACCATTAATTTCAAGTCGTTTGCTGCAGTTTGCAGTTTTTTTAAGAGCAGTTAAACATTCAATTAGGATTACCAATGACTAAAAAGTGACGACAGATAAACACGACGAACACTACACTCAACCTTTGTTGTCTCATTAGTCGTCTACAAAAAGCAGACCAGGGGAGGTGGGTGCCTACTCAAGGGGAGGCGCTCATTTCCAATTTACGATAAGGCTGGGGGCACTTGTTATTTTCAAAGGAACCTCAAACACCGGGACACCAAAAGAACTATTATTTTAAAATGGCCTCATCCAACCGGCATTATAGTAATCAACAAAGCCAGCATATAGTTATTTGGGGTCTAGCATTCAAATCCAGAACACAAAATAAGAATTTGATGCAAATTGAACTGCAATCTTTTCATATTCAATTTCCTAGATCAATATTAATATGGTTTTCATGAGTCATTTTTGGAATTCAGACCATTTTCATTCACCTGTACTGACAGATGGTTGGGGAAAATATAATTTTACTAGAAAAAACCACAAAAAATCTGCCTCAAACTGAAGTTTTGAAAAATATGGATGTCGTGAGTTGAAAGTTCAATTCAAAGTAAATTTGAGATTTTATCAGGTGGAAAGAAGGAAGCAGTTCCATTAATTCATTTCATATTTTTCCTCAACTGACTGTGAACATTTTCACCATTTATAAGTTTTAATGAGCTCATTCAGTGTCCCAGTGTTTAACTGTTTCATTTAGAGTATAAATTCAAAGTTTCCAAAACCATGAAAATATGAGTTATGGTTTATTTCCTTCAGCCATGTTTCACACTTTCCATCTTGCAGGTCATAACCTAAAGTAAAAGGAAGAATAAATTAAAACGTGCCAGTAAGAAAGTTAATGCATTTGATATCATAGAAAATACAATACAGAATCACTAGGGTATACAGTAGTCTATATTCTTCTAATCACAGAAATGAAAGGGATATCATGAAGGGATAGCCAGTGCACTTATTAATACATCTGTGTTTTCATTTTCTAAAATGTAAATTGCAAATTTAGACTAAAGCATGACATAAATGGCAATGAGTAGTATATCCGGTAGTTAACAAATACCACCTGATTGTCAGAGGTTTATTTCCGAATTTTAAAGCTCCCACTATAATAACAACAAGCTCCCTTTGCTTGCTTGTTGTTATTATAGTGGGAGCTTTAAAATTCGGAAATAAACCTCTGACAATCAGGAAGTATTTGTTAACTACCGGATATACTACTTAACCGAAATAAACCGCCCAACAAAAAACATTTTTAATTAAAGGTTTACAAATCAATGTTATACCCGAGTTGAAATGACTGCACAAAACGTAAACATTGAAGAGCTATTGAAAGAAACTTATCAAACAAATTTTCAATCTAAAACGCGGCAAGCAGAAGAAAGAGCGCAAGCGTTAAGGTTCCTTTGCGAGCATCTTATTAAATACCTTAAAGAAAACAATTTTCATGCGGATTTCATTAAATTTTTCAATGAAAATATTGAAAAAACAGACTCTTTTTTGGGAGGGGAACAAATGTTTGTTGATTTGTCAGAAGAGAAGCTGAATGTCTTATGTGATCTTTTGGCAAACGAATTGTTTTGTTTTTTAAAAAAAAGATTATCAGGTAATATTCATTTAATTCTTGATAAACCGCCCACCAAAAATTTTTTTAAATTAAAGGTTGTCACCCCTGTCATATAGTTAGAACAGCGGCTATGGTTTGTGAATCAAACAACTGTCAACTTTCTGAGGCCGTTTATAAGCTCCCTTTAGAGCTTTGTGAAATAATTTACAAGGAGTATCTCGCCATAAAACTGAGGCAGCGAGTGGCTCTTGGCTGGAACGAGGTGCATGAGGCTCTTAAAGAGGCGCCTTTCTGCGAAAAGCAAGAACGAATCGTAAATGTTTTGTTTCGTAGGAAATGTGACACTTGCGGTAAGAATGGGCTCTGTTATACGTGTAACAAAAATGGAGTTTATCACTATCTCGGCTATCCTGTGTTTGACTTTTACGACTACGACGAAATCTTTCAGAAATACTGGTAAACAGAGGTTATCCACTTCGCCCCGATTTTTAAAAAAATTGGTTGACCTCGGTGTGCTTTGTTTGTGAAGAATTTCAACCACCAATAAAAAAAAAACGAAACATAATTGAATACGAATGAATTTTTTTTTTCGGATAAGATATTTGTGAGTTAAATTTGATGGCAACAAGATTCAACACCTGTCAAATAACGGAAGCAATTCAAAACCTACCACCAGAGTTACGTGAGATTATTTATAAACATTACCTCGCCATAAAACTGAAAGAGCGAGAGGCTTTGGGTTGGAACCTGGTTCACAACGAGCTTTTAATACAACCTTTCTGTCCTGAAATGGAGCGGCTTGTGCATATTATAGTGTGTATAGCTTATATGCACTGTTGTCAGGGAGGGTGTTGTTACCCTTGTTATAAACAAGAAGAAATCTTACATGAAATAACCATTTCTGTACCCGATATAATTGATTTAACCCTAATTAAGTTTTGCACTGATATGTTTGAAGAAGATTATCATAATCATTAATTTATTTTTTAAACTATAAACAAAGTATTCATTTCCTTCATCAGATATTTTAACCCCCATTTTTTTAACAAATCGATAAGGATAATATATAAGATCTTCAACAAGACGTTTTGGGGCCCATACACGAAAATCATCACTATCTTTTGATTTTAAAGTTAAAATAGCTGAATCCCCAAATTTGCCTTTTCGGTGTGTAACGTTTAGTATTCTGTATATTCCATCAGAAATATCTCTCCATTTGAAAATTTCAACAATTTCAAAACCTTCTTCTGTTGGCCATTCTTCTTTGTCAGAGAAATCTGGTTCATTATTTTTTGATGGGAAATCTTGTGAGATCGTGTGTTGATCTGTGTAGACATCCATGGTGAGATACAAGTGGTATACATTTGTTTAATAGCATGTACTTTTCTGCGCGACCAAAATTAAACCACCCAGCGCCCAAAAAAGAAAATTAGACAAAAAAACAGGACACAATCAATATACATATTTTAATAAGGATTTTTATTGTATCTGATTACACTGAAAGCTAATGAATAATTAATGGCTTACGCCGTAAGCCAATGTGCTAAAAATATCTGATTACACTGAAAGTAAATGAATAATTAATGGCTTACGCCGTAAGCCGATGTGCCAAAATATCTGATTACACTGAAAGTAAATGAATAATTAATGGCTACGCCGTAAGCCGATGTGCTAAATATATTTGACTACACTGAAAGCTTATGAATAATTAACGGCTTACGGCGTAAGTCGATGCGCTAAAAATATCTCCTTAGAAACCGCGAACCAGACCCACAGTTTTTTTGTGTTTGAACGACTTGTTGCCAATAGGATTGGTATTCAGGCACTTCCAAAACTTTACGGAGTTGCGAGACTTGATGTATGTTTTTTGAAGTACACACTTGCTACCAGCGATCCTTCAGCTTCCCTTTTGTAAACGAAGTTTTCAAGAAAATGTTTTCATTTCATCACGATAACTGATATACATTTGAAGTATTGTCTTCTGCTCCTCGGAGATGCCTGAAGTTTGATTATATTGATCAGTGGTTTTCAATATCTGAAAGATTCAAATCGCAAGAGTCGTTCCATTCCATGTTTGTTTCCAAATGATAAAAAATGGGGTGATGTTAGTTTTTTATAGTTGCGGCCACCTTACCAGTTACAACCAGTTACAACCAGTTGAGGCTTTGTGAAAACGGCGTGTGATACATTTCGGGAAAGTTCCAGCAATGATGAAAGAAAAACAGATTTAGATGTGAAGTCATGTTCGAAAGATCAAGAATGTTCGTTACAGAGTTGAACTGGATGTTTCTCGGGTTCATTGCAATATTTGGCTTTTAGATCTTTCTAGATGATTCTATTTACATAACTTCGATAATGTAATGACTCATTTCCAAGGGAAAGTCCCGCGACCACCGGCTATGTTTTTAATGCATTGAAGCATGGTATGTTAATTTATATGTTTTATTATGGCACTACATCTTGATCGGAAATGGGCGGCGCTGCTGCTCTTGCTGTTGCTGCTTATCATTTTATTTGGTTTGTTTGTGCGATTTGATAAAAAAAAATGAACCTTGGCGTTCCTCTGCGGAAAGCCACGGCTTATTTTTTTTCGCCTTTTTTCTTGCTTATTCATTCAAATTTTTCCATCCAGTTTTTCAGATCAAGAATTTTTTCAACATTTTCCTTGAATTCTTGCTCGTATCTTGCTCTGAACACTATTTCATCAAAACACATCCCTTCCAGATTTGTGTAAAAATTTTCGACACCAATCTCCGCGTATTCTTCAGTAATTTTACTTATCTCTTGTATATCCTATCCATCGAATGCTTGTTTTGTGTACTCTTCCAGCTTTTCTTTGAATAACACACAGAAGACTTCTATTCCTTCATCTATTACTTCGTACTTTTCTTGCAGTTTTTTGAGGAAACAATCCACGAAGTAGAAGCAACGCAAGTCCATTATTCTTTTTTTTTTTTCTGTCTAACAGTCTGTTTCTTACGGCTGTTTCAATCAACAAAACTCGGCATAAAAATTTTTTATTTTTTCAAAACTTTTAATTTTATTGTGACTCTGTTGGTGAAGTTGTCTACTAAGAGATGAAAATCGTATTACGGAACCACATCATAGCCTGAAATTGGGTAGCCGTCTTCATCACGAGTTGATAATTTTATTTTTTTCGAAGAACATTCATGATTTGGCGACATTATTTTTGAAACACACTCACGAGTAATGTATCGTGTTTGTTTAAGATCAGGAGGAGTGAGAAGTTCAAGAAACCAATGACAAATAGTCAGAAAAAGTGCAATCATTTTTTTTGCGTATATAATTATTTTAAAAATCTACAATTGAGCGAATTTTTTATCGTACTTTCTTTGAACAGAAAGCGGAATCTCCATACAATGATCAGTGACGAAATTATCTATCATTTTTAATTTATCAAGAAAGGTCTTCTCGTCGAAAACTCGCCTCGGAGGTAAAAGCGAATCTCAACAGATATTTTCTGGTATTCGATACGGGCAAAATTTGCTCGTTCCATTTTCTTATCGAATTTTTTAAGGCTTGCCACTGCTTTCAAAATAAGGCCAACACCAGTTAAAGTTGCCATGACAGCAGGGTTCAGTGTTATTCCTCCAGCAACTGCGGCACTTATAATTAACTTGCCAGCTGAAAGATTACAAACAAAATTTTTTCTTCGAAAACCGCGGTGCAACTTTTCATATCCATAATGTTTCTTGTGGTAAAAAGCGTATAAATCTTTCAGAAGTTTAACCTTCTCTTTGGAAAGTGTTTGGTCGATATGGTTGAATTCGAAAATGTCCCGCATTGTGCTATATAATAAATGTAAAAATTTTATGGTGTTCTATATTCAATCAAAATTAAGAATTCTTCGTTTATAAATTTTGGAGATAACAAAAAAACCTGTAAAATACCACTTGGTAATTTAAAATTAATATCTATTTTTTGTTTTTGATTTGCTTTTTTTGAAATGAAACTTAATGGAGGAAAACCACCAGTAACTACTCTTAAAGTAATAGCTGGAAATGGACCCATAATGTTTTTAAATAATACTGTTGCATTTAATAAATTACTATTTGCTGGAACGAGTATCTCTGAATTACCATTTAATTCAAAAAGTGTTCTATCATTTTTCGTTGATAAATACCCATATAAATAATGAACGGAACCACTCAAATTATGCCCGTTTAAAGATAAATCTGTTTCCATCACCATTTTTCCATTCTCAATAACAAAAGCGGTGTCATAGACACTTGGGTCAACGTTTGAAATTGTTTCCTTTACACCATAAACAATAAGATGTCCAATTGTTAAAAGTGATGGAAAAGTAACTGTACCGTGTAGATCGAGATTAATAAATTGTGGAGGTGAGCTACCCCATCGGTGAAAATTGACAACTGTTTTGGTGTAGTTTTCGAATGTTTTTGTTGCATATTTAGAAATTGAAATCGTAGTGCCTTGCACTGTCACACTCAACTCACTCATTTCAGGCGGAAACCATCCAACGACCAAAGTATGGTAACCAACTGGAAGTTTATAAAGGTTAAAACCGAGGCGTGATTGATACTGGTTGGGTGAGCTTTTTTCAAACAAGAGTTGAAGTTGGTAAGCTTTTTTATTAATTTGATGTGGAGAATGGGAAAAATCAACAATACCCAAAACCTTGATATTGTTTTCACTCGAAGATTCATCAGTGTCTTCCATCAAGTATCTGAAGGCGTCTCGTTTTTGTCCTGAATTAATGACCTGAGATTCATAAATTTTTTGAGTGACAAGATCTCTCAAAGTTGTTATTTTATTTTCCACAAAATTAACATTAACTGCGGATTTCGAGTCTCTGTAATCGGTTTGTAAGTTAACAATTTTATTGTTATTTAAATTCAAGTCTCCAGACATACTTGTTGTGCCATCAAGTTTGAGATAATTTTTTTGTGTTTCAGTAATTCTTTTTTTAACAAACTCAACGTATGTTGCGTCTTTTTGGTTTGATGGTAATTTAAGATTAGTAATTGATTTATTTGTCATATCAATGTCAACATTTTTATCCAATTTTTTCACAAGTTGGTTATCAACATATTTTTTGTTTGTGGCTTGATCTGCCTGTGTGGGGTTTTTCACATTGAAAATTGTATTATTATTCATATCAATATTTGCTTCCATTTGTCCACCCTCTTTTTTTGAAAGAAAGATATTTCTCATATCTTGATAGCTTATTGCCTTCGTCAAATCGCCGCGGACAGGATATGGGTTGCTTTTCAATCGCAAGATACTGTACTTATTTTGCATGTCAATATCAGCAGAACCGCTGACACTAACTTGAGACCCAGGATCACCTTTATCACCTTTATTACCCTTGTCGCCCTTGTCGCCCTTATCGCCCTTGTCACCTTTTTAACCCCGTGGTCCTTGCGCTCCCTCCTGACCTTGTGGTCCAGCGGGCCCTTTTTCTCCCCTTGGACCATAAGGACCCTGTGGTCCTCCAGGGCCTTTGTCACCCTTCGGTCCAGGAGGACCCTGGGGGCCAGGAGGACCAACTTTTCCACTTTCACTCGTCGTTGTTTGGCTAGTTCCACCTATTTGGCTGTTAATATACCCCATTATATATCTTCATCAAAATTTTTTTTCATTAATTTCTGGGGTTTGTCATAGTAAAAGAAAGAATATTTTTTATCGGTGGCGCGATCTAAAGCGTTATGATCGACACCTATCTCGTCTGCAATCCGTTTGTTTTCTCTTGGAAGAAATCTGAAAATACAAAAATGACTGCAGTTATCACGGATGGTTTTCGGCACCTTGTAAAAAGTTTGAGTGAGGTAAATAACGCAACAGTTTTTGTGCCGCCCGTTGATAAAATAATTAATTATATCGTTTTGGTTTTTTCGCAAACAAGGTCATCAAAAACAACTATTTTTTGGTTGTCTTCCGGAAGTTCTTCGAGTGGAATGATTTCATCACCATGAGCCTCGATAATATCATAACCAACCTTGGGGTTGATTTTTTCAGCAAACTCCTGCAAAAGATCGTGAAATTTATTCTGGTGCAGGTTTTTTGAAAAGAGGTAAATTTTATCATATATTAACAACTCATAAAGCATATGCAGTAATGTGTTTGTTTTACCAGAATTACTGGGCCCACAAATTAACATCCGAAAAACATCTGCTGGCATACAAGGGTGACCTTGCATGTAATCACTCTCGGAAGAACCTGGGTCATAATTTGGAATCTTCATATTTTTTTTTTCGATTCTATATATTAACGCAAGAAATATGTCAATGAAAAAATGGCGTCACCGGGCTGAAGAAAAGTCGAAGCTTGATGAGCAAACAGAAGAAATTCACCAAAAATTCAGAATGGATAAAATAAACAAAGAGTTTGGTCAGCTTTCAGGAGAAGAACTCTTTAGACCAATCACAAAAAGGCTTGATGAAAAGAACACCACTGTGGAAGAAGAAGAGGAGGAGCAGGAATTTCCTGATTACACAATGGATGAATTTGACGAAACTTACCCATTTGGTGATGAATTCAGACCAGATGCACCAACACCATCATCATCACCACCACCACCCCCATATGATGATGATGATGATGATGATTTTTCACCACCACCCCCACCGCTGATGGAAGAAACATCCAAAAGAAAAGAGTGGGCGAAGCCGGGACCGGTTGAGCCTGAATATCAACAGGAATCAACACTGTTGCAAACGGTCAATCAACTGATCACGAAATACGGAAATGATCCCAACTACAAAGTAGGAAAATCGAAATTAGGTTTGAAAGGTAAAACCATTGCGGAACTAAAAAAGATAAGAGATGGGATCGATGAAAAAAGAAGGTTGACAAAAGAATCTCTTTTGTCGAAACGGTTACAGGAAGGGAAAAAAAGACTGAAGTCCACTTCCTTACAAGACGCCTTTGGAAAAAACTGTCATGAGCCGAAGACCTGCTTTTGAACTTTCTGACAATGAAGATGATTCTTATGAACAGGATTGGGAAACCGAAGGAAGCGGCATCGCTGATGAAGCTGAAAAATTGATCGATCAACTTCATTTAAGATTAGGATCGATAAAAGCAGGAAACAGCTCAATAAAACTGAAAAATCAGGTGTTATATCTGCTTGATTTACTTGTTGAACTCGGTACAATTGGAAAAAAGGAAAAAAAAAATATTTCTGATTATATACAATGAGCTTTGACATACTGCTTGACTCAAGCCTTGCAAAACAAGAAAGAGGTGGAGAACGGAATGTTTCACATGATTTCACAGTAAATTTTTATCCACCAATCGAATTGGATAAAGGAAACTATAAAGCAGCGTTGAACAGACTTATTACAATGAGTTACTCATGGAATAATATCGATTCTCGTTATGCTAACAATAAAATTAGATGGAAGAAAAAAACAGAACAAGCGTGGAAAACTTTAACGTTTCCGAATGGAATGTATGATTACAAAAGAATCAACACTTTTGTTCAACAACACACCGGTAGAGTAGATCCAACAAAAAAAGACAGTGATTACATTTTTACAATATACTTCGATATGTCGATTTATAGGGTTGTGACTTTGATACATAACGATTATGAGCTTGACTTGTCTCAAGGAAATTTTGGTGAATTGCTTGGTTATGGTAAAAGTACCTTGAGGGGGAATGTTGTTGGAAGAAAAGTTCCAAATATCACAAGAGGTGTTGATTGGGTATATTTACACTGCGATCTTATCTCACGCCGAACAAACAATGTTCCAAGCGATGTGTTATACAGTTTCTCAACATCAGATCTTCAGGTAAGCTATCCATTTCAAAAAGAGCCACGTCGACTTGAGTGGCAGCCTGTTAATAAAAGTTATATAAATGCAATAAGAGTTTTGGTGACAGACGGAAGAAACAATATTCTGGATCTCAACGGGACAGACATTGCATTAAGCTTAATGATTGAAAAAGATTAAAGTTTTTTTGTCGGTATAATATACAATCATGTATCATCCAAGCGAGTGGGCAAGATACTTTGATGAAAAAACCGGGAGTTATCGATATAAACACAAAGGGTCGGGTGTGATTCGTGACACCTTCATGACAATTGGTAAAGTACTCGAAAACAATGTAAAGAATGTTGCAAAAAAAACTGTTGAAAAAGCCTCAAAAACAATCGCTGAAAAAGCGGGTCAAAGAGTTGGTGAACTTGCTGTTGAAAAAGGTTCAAAACAAATACGAAAATTACTGCAAGAGAGAAAACAACAAAATAAACCGTTGTCACAAGGCGCAAAAAAGAAACTTGCAAATATTTTGCAAAACCCCACACCAAAAAAATCAGACGCTCTTGTGAAATTAAATCAAATTTTGGCAAATGAAATTTAATAAAAAAAATTTTTTTCTATAAATATAATTAGCACCTGCAACATGTTCAGAAGTAAACCATACCTCGAAGAGACAAAATACGTTCAAATTAATTTAAACACCCCACTCACCTTCCCTGGAAATAACCAATTTCAAACAAAGACGGGCTACGAATTTACTGTAAGAGACCGGGACAATTTTTATGACTGGTACAACGCTTATTTTCGAGTTGATTTCAAGTTTGAAGCAAAAGCAAACGGAGGTAACGTTGCTGCTGACACTGAATCAGCTCCTATTAACGGTTCTTTCTCATTGATCAAAAGTTTGAAAGTAATTTCATCAGGGAAAAAATTGTACGAGGCAAGCGATATTCACATAGGTATTTTCATCAAAAATCTGCTTCATTTTTCAGATGATTTTTCAAGAAGTGTTGCAAAAAACCAATTTTGGTATCTTGACTCTGACGCTACCACAGACACTGATGGCAATGCGACAAACGTCGGAATGCGGGCAAGGGCGCTTCTATCACATGGAGGTTTAATGGTTCAGACTATTATCCCTTTAAACAGATACTCTTTCTTCGAAGGTCTTTCCGATAAATTGCTTTCACCAATGCAACTTACTTTTGAAATTCAACTTCAAGACGACCAAGAAATGATTTTTCAAAACAATAACACAGATCTAAGAAGAATTGTTGTTCGTAAATTTGAGTTGTGGGCCCCCCAATTGCATTTTACTGGTAAAGGACAGACTCTGGTAAATGAAAATTTTTTGAAACCAACCCAATGGAAATACCTAAATGAAACTTTGCTTAACAGCAGCGCCCTAAGGGATGCGAATGGTACGTGGTTAATTACACCGGGGGTAAAAAACCCCAAGCATGTTTTTGTCTTCATTGAACAAAGTCGGAAACAAAATGATTACAGGTACAACCCTTACATCTTTGACACATTTGATATCGATGGTGATAACACAGCAAGATTGGACACTTGCCGCCTTCAGTACGGCACAAAATTTTACCCTGAGCTTGATTACGACCATGATTTTAAAATAAGAATTTTGAATGATTTAATCAATTTCCGATACAGAAAAAACGACTACAACACCGGCGTTCAGCTGCAGATTGCTAATTTTGAGAAGTTATACCCAATTATCTATTTTGAACTACGAAACACTGAAGAAAGTGTAACAGGCGACCCGAAAAAGGTCGAATTCAATTACAGACTGAATGAAGCCGCTAACGCACAAAATTATATTATCTTCGCTTTGGTTTTGAATGAAGAAGAATTCGTGCTGAAGCAAATTGGTAATGAGCTTGTCGCCGGTTTGTAAATGAAAAATTCAAAAAAAAAATCTGAATATAATATACACAATGAGCACAATTTATCATCCATTCAAAATCGCACTTACTGATGGTCAGAAAAAGACACTTCAAAAAGCTTATGTTACGAAGGAAGCTGTTAATCTGAAAGTCAAACCAGACCAAATTGGGCGTGGTGACGAACTTTTTCTCACTGAAACTCAAATCAAGCGATTGAAAAAAAGATCGGCGGCAGGGAAAGGAATGGTAATAAAATTTAGCCAGACACAGCTTCAGAACACTGCGCAGCGTGGTGGAAATTTGTTTTCTGCTGTGTTAGGTTTGGCAAAACCTTTGATAAAACCAGCCCTTGGAGCATTAGCGAGTGCAGGTTTGAGTTTTGGCGCTGAAAAGGTGCTGAAAAAGATATTCGGAAAGGGTTTTGGACCAAGAGAAATTGAGCTTTATAAACTTGTCCAGCGAATGACTCCTGATCAGAAAAAGGCGACAAAACAATATCTTGTTGGAAAAGGTTTGGTGAAAGGAGGCGGCGCACAATACGGCGGTTTCCTTGGCATGTTGGCGTCTATCGGAGTACCTTTGGCCCTTGATTTGGTCAGAAAAATAATTGGAAAAGGTATGCAAACGCAACCACCACCGCCACCACCACGAACAAGACGATCACCAGGAATACCAAAAGGTAAAGGGATGCAAATTCAACCTCCACCTTTTTATGGAACTTGGGAGGATTATTATCGTTTAAGAAAAAACTGAAATTTGAAGATAAACCTCTTTCCAACATTGACCTGAAAAAATGGTGCAACTTTTTACGAATACCCATCAAAGGCATTTTTAGCAGAAACGAAAAACAACCCTTTTTTCATTCCCCATGCATTATAAACTTGGATGATTTTGGAAGTTTGGGAACTCACTGGGTATGTTGTTGGCCAAAAGGAAAAGGTCTTTACGAGTATTTCGATTCATTTGGGCTTCCACCACCTTTGGAATGGGAAAAAGAAATGTCAATGCATGGGATGACACATTTGTTCAGAAATGACAACCAAATTCAATGGGAACAAAGTGTGAGATGTGGTTATTACTGCCTTCTCTTTTTAAACGAAAGAAATAAAGGAACAAGTTTTACCGATATTTTGAAAATATTCTCCAACGATTTACTTCAAAATGAGGAAATTGTGAAAAATTATTTTTCATAACTTTATAAAATGGAAAAAGTGTACGGTGTGAAAGAAAAAAGGCACACACCAAATGTACCTGGGAGTGAAAAAGTTGTTGCAACAAAAAAAAGAAATAGAAGAGTCTTGTTAGTAAAATGCGCAAGTTGTGGAAAAATGAAATCTGCTGGTTTCTTACCGGGAAACTGAGTGAGCCCTCCCTTGCGGAGGGCAGTGGAATATTCGGTGACGTTGCTATGACAGTTGGTGATCTTGCAATTACAAAAGGAATCCCATATCTTGCGAAAAAAAAGTGTTGAAGCTGGAAGATATTACGCTTCTGAAGCAATGAGAGACCCTAAATTGCAAAAGAAAGCAATAAATTACACTCTCAACAAAGCCCGCCCAGTTATTCAAAAAGTTGGAAGTGAAATGTTTGATCAACTTTCAACTAAAGTTCGACCAAACCAACGTTACAAAACTGACAGACCTGATTTGGATGGCGCAGGATTTGATATACATGCTGCAATTGGAAAATTTCCGAAACCAAAAAAAGGTTGGACATTGCCGGGACATAATTTCACAGGGCCATACAATCCTCTTGAAAAGCAGGTTAAATTCAATCCAGAAACGGGTGAAATTCTTGAAATATATCAACAACCCACAGGTGCTACAGATGCGATTGCAATGCAAGATGATGTTGATTATGATGTTTGTTCCAACCGTGAAAAAAAGTATGGTGAAAACCTGAAAAAATGCAAAAACAAAGCCGATAAAAAAATGGTTAAGTCTCTTGACGCAGTTCCTTACAAACAGAGGCAGTGGGGTCATACGGTTGCAAGAAATGCAATCAATGCTAAACAAAAGTTTGGGTTGGGTTTAAAAAAACAAAAAGGAACTGGTGCTTTGGATAAACCGTTGGAAGTAGCGAAATTTGCTGAAAATTTGACAAAAAAAATGATTCCTTCCACAAAACATGTATTTGATCGGTATTGGTCAGGTGATATTGCGAAAAATGCTTTCACAGGACCAACTGGTATCACAAGCAAGAAATTTTGGACTCATCCGAAAAAGGGTACTGTCATGCGTTTGGTAAAAAATCCAAAAACAGGCAAATATGAAAATGTTTATGAAGAACCTTGATTGGCTTTCAACCACCATTTTTCAAACTCCTGTTTTGCGATCCAACTTCTTTCTAAGTCTTTAGGAAGGTGACGAGAAATAGATTTCATAATTTCTTTTTTGTTGGACCAGCATTCAGAAGGTACCATTTCAAAATAACTGTACAGAAAACAGGAATAGTTCACTGACTTGCAGGACATTTTCTGAAATTGAGCAATAACGTTACCAAGAAAATCTACCTCGCTGGAAGAAAACATTTCTTTTATGTCCCATTTTTGTAAAACTTTTTTTAAATAATCATTATTTGTTGGAAGATCAGTGGAACTTTTTCTCCAAATTTCTTCTTCAAAATATTCATAATCAACAAATTCAATCACTCTACCACATTTTTCACATGCAAGACAAAACTCATTCACCACATAAACTATTTGCTCCTTGCATGAAGGACAATTATTAATCTTTTTTGATAACAGGTTTATTTAATTTTTTTTTGCAACATTTCTTTAATCATTTTCGGCGAAATTTTCTCACCTTGCAAACAACCAAACGGGTCGTCCATTTTTTATTGTGTATAGTATACAATGACCTCCCGTATTTTCAATAAATTGTTAAAAATTTATTACAGCCCGCAAGGGTATTGGAAAGGTTTTGCAGCAATTAAAAAATTAGCCCAGGCAGCAAAAGTTTCGGAAGATGTGGCTCAAAACTGGTTGATGAAGCAAGCTCTTTGGCAGGTTTATTTACCAGCCCCACGGTATATTCCAAGACCGAAATTTGACGTTCCTGTTCCAAACAAAGTTCACCAAGCCGATCTTCTGTATCTCCCACACGATCACCCTCCACGCTCCCGTAAAACTTTTAAATATGCTCTCACAGTTGTAGATGTGGCCTCTCGATACAAAGAGGCCGAACCGTTGACCACAAAAGAGGCTAAAGAAGTTGCAACTGCTCTGGAACGGATTTATAGTCGTGGTCCTTTGAAGTGGCCGAAACTGCTTCAGGTCGATCCTGGTCGTGAGTTTATGGGCGCTGTGAACCAACTGCTTTCGAAACATAATGTCGAGGTTAGACGTGGTCGTGTGGATATTCACCGTGATCAAGCTATCGTTGAAAGATTCAACCGCACCCTTGCTGAACGGCTGTTTGGACACCAATATGGGGTTGAAATGCGTCTCCCTGAGGGTCAGCGGTCCACTGCGTGGGTGACCCGACTGCCAGCTGTTATTTCAGCTTTGAATAAAGAAGTCACTCGACTGACTGGTCAAAAACCTGTTGATGCCATTAAAAAGAAAACTGTTCCATCCAAACCCTCAACACCTTATTTGAGACCTGTTGGTGTGAACGAAAAAAAGCTCACCTCAGGTTTAAGTGTTCGCTATCTTTATCAACCTGGTGAACTTGAAGGTGGCCGACGAAGAGCTACCGACCCAATCTGGTCTTTGAATGTTTACGAGATTGAAAAAATTATGATAAAACCAGACGCTCCGGTCATCTATTATTTATTTGACGGACCAAAACGTTGGTTTGTCCGCGAAGAGCTTTTGGTTGTCCCTCCAGATACACAACTACCACCAGCAAGCTAACAATGAAACTCGATCGGTTCTGTGTGAATACCGTCTTCCAATACCCAGCGTTTGTCGTAGTAAGTGCTCAACCCCAGCTTCTGCTGTTCGTAAGTGACAATCTGCCCGTTCCGCATCCTGAAACCTCTATTAGTTGCAATGTCCTTGCTGCCTTCCAAAGCTTTCTCAAAACGCGGCGCCGTGATCTCGTTTTGTTTCTTTGACACCCCTTTCGTGCTGAACTTCTTTTCACCCTCAGAGTCTTCGATAAAATAACATTTTGAACAGAGGGCAATCATTTTGCTGCCTTCACACTCGAGTTTAAAGAGCCCAGGGGTTCGACTGCTCCACTTATCCCAAGCTAACCACTCTTTCTTTTTTTCCTCAAATTCTTTTTGCAGCTCTGGTTTGACGATGTCTTCCAACTTTTCAGCGCTTATTGCCATATAATTGCTGTCTGTGTCCATCTGAATCAATTCGAAATCTTTTCTGTCAAAATATCTGTCAAGAAAATCATAATAGAATTCAAGCATTCTGAGTTTTGCCAATTGATATACAGCAATTCCAACCTGAAATGGTCTTCTTATTGTAATCCTTGGCTTTCTACTTTCCAGCTCATACGCTTCCCCAATTTCGTCAAGATCACTGAAATATGCGCTTCGCAAGGCTCTGTCGACAAACGTTTCGTCTTTGGTGTAAATAACGTTTGTTTGCCTCTCCAAAGCTTCGATGAGCTTTCCATACCCACTATTTCCTAACAGTTTGAATACCTCAGCCAGCAGCGCCTTGCTTTTTTCTTTATCTCCAGTTCTACGAGCTTCAGTCACTTGATCCACAAACCAAGAAAATATTTTTGTTGGTTGGTAATCAATAGTCCGATAAACATTTGTAATCAATGCTCCATGTTCAAGATACCATCTAAGAAGAGGTGCGTATAATAATATCTTTTTTGCAGACAATGCCCCCACTAACTTCTTTCCGTCTCCGCGGTTCCTTTTTGTGCGTTTAAGATAGTCAAGCATATGTTGCGGCACAGCTTCAACAGGGACCTCTTTGTTGTAGAAGAACGGACACATTTCCTCAAACTTTGGGTATAAGTGCTTAGGGATCTCTATATCAACTTCTGCAAATCCAAACCATTTTTCTTCTTTGAGCCTTTGTGTCAGTATGGGAGCGGCGGCTTCGTTATTGTAATACACGACCCTTCCTTTTCCGCAAGGCATGTCTCTTAACATAGTTGACAAATACAAAGCGTTGGCGTCGTAACCCACTATGTTTTTACAAAAACGAGGTTCCGCTATTCGATGAGACCTTATTTTCGTAACTCCAACTTCATGATATCTTGTGAAAACAAGGCTCGGTCCTCCAACAACAGCTGCTTTCAACATCTCATACGCTTCTTTGCATGGGCTGTAAAGATCTGCGCCCCTCTCAACACATCCGCGGAGCAAGTAATGCAAACTAACACCTGGGATAATTACAGCATCTTTCAAAATATCGATTCCTTTATCGGTGTAGAAAGCACGCATCTTTTCTAGTGCCTCGAGACCAGGAGCTACATCGAGATTATTGTAGTAACGCAGCCAGTCTGCGAAGGTTTTCATCCTGTTTTCTTCAAACAGCCTTTTGCAACCCTCCCATTCGGCTTTTTTGAGAAGATAACCCCCTTTCAATTTTGAATACCAATGCTCATAGTCAGGAAGCCCTTTGAAATCAAGCTTTTCAGGACTGTCAAACCATTCGTACGGAAACCAAGATTTTACAGTTTCGCATTCGTAGGCTTTCACCCATTTCTCATAACTTGTACCCGGGCCTAAGTAGTTTATAATATCGAGAAAGCGAGAGTTTTTACTCAAAATGAACATAATTTTGTTTCCATTTTTTGCAACTCTTACTTTATCTGTTGTATCAGATAAACGTTCCGCGAAATGTTCTCTGATAAGATTCAAATCATATTTCCCAGAGTTAAACCCAACAACTGGCACCTGATTACACCATTCTTCTATTTTAAGACGCTGCGCTTTTGTAAGCATATTTATGTCGTCAGGTATGAAGGTTGCTCTTACTTGATCCCTAATGGTTTTCTCACGCCTCTCAAGTTCTTCCATAAACTTGTGAACCAAAGCCGCAGGGTCTCTTTCACAGATATGAGTAGGTTCTCTGTCTAAAGTGTCGCCAAGGCTAACAGAGACTGGTACATGTTTATTTTCGATAGTTAGCGTTTCTGTTGGTTCTTTCCTCTGATTTTTATCTCCGTATGCTTCAAAGTCATACACTATCGCGTGTGGATAACTTTGTATTTGAGTCTGTGGCAACTTAATATTTATTTCTCCTACTTCACATGACCATGCCTCTATTACATGGTAGCCAGCAGCTCGAAGTTTTTGTGTACGTTCAACAGTTGCTTTAAATCTGTCTTCTCGTGTTTGTTCATGGTGAGTAATAATTCTATTTCGATCATAAGGAAAACATTTTCGACACCCATGCCAATGACATCCGTGATATTGAAAAACAGTCTTCGTTTCATGGTTATAACCATCTACAGGCGCACGCTCAACCCATCTTTCACCTCCATGTCCGCACGCAGCGTGGGGAATGTGTATTTTACGAAGCGCTGCTTCTTTTTCAAGCCAACCAAGAGATTCCGAAGAAGATGAATGTTTTGGGTAAAAGGCTTTCTCAAAAGCTGTTTGTGGTAATTCAACTTTTTCGGCCGGACATTCAATCACCGTCTTCCTTTGGGAACACCTTTCGGCATGCCGTTGAAGACTGCAAGCTTGAGTAAATCTTGTACGGCAATGAACACATGCATAAATTTTTGCAAGCTTCGAAATATCTTTTATAATGAAAGCATGCCCTTCATAAATTCCAATTGTCAAAATATTTGTTAATTTGGCTGGTGGTGTTCTTCTAAGATGCCATACCACTTCACCATTCTTCAAACGTTCAGGCTCATATACACGAATACCCAACCAATCTTTTAAAATTTGTTTTTTATTAAGGTATTTTTCAACCTTATCAAGTTCATCTAAAGATGTTTTTCGGCAGTTTTGTGGAGTAGCTGTGAGGTTATAGAAACTCTCAGCAAGTTCCCGTGCTGCCGTTGTACTTCGATCTGGTCTTGAACCTCGGTGAACGGCAATACACCGCCAAAGACATAAATTATCTTTAAATGTGTCTAAAGCTACCATATTACGACTATGTGAAAGATTACGCAGCCAATCTGGTAATGGTCCTGTTCCTAAAAGTGGCTGTTGGTCAAGAATAACCTTTACATCAACATTAAAGTGGGCTTCAAACACCCATTTTGTGTCAGGTCTATAGATGTTGTCAGGGTCAAGACGTACCTTCTCCTGCTCACTCAACCATTTCTCCACATCAGAAAAATTATTAAACCATGGTGAACCTTTGTTAATGTAATACACAATAACTGTTCCATCTCCAATGTTGCGTAACTGATTTGAATAAATATGTCTTGCGTAAAACGATGTGTTTACTTTCTTTCTTATTTTTTCCATAAAAACGGGTGTTAAATCTTTTTCAAGATCTTGAATGGAGCGCCATCGTTTGTAACGACGCCCACTTTCTTCTTCTTCCCCCTCATATTCAGCAATATCATATAAATCAAGAATTTCATTTTGATAGTTTGTAACATTTTGGATGGTTTCTTGAGGAATTGGATCAAACTTTCTCAAACTTTCTTGTGTTTTTCTCCCCCTTTTACGAGGAGGAGCGATCGGTTGAAATTTTTTAGGAATTAGAGGTTTTTTTAAACTCTTCTCCACTTTATCAGAAATAGGTTCGTCCAATATGTTCTGAATAGTTTTTCGAACAGCGGGAGCGTCCTCTGCAAGTAATTGCTCTAAAGCTTGTAACATTTCTGGATCAAGCTCTTTCAATAGCTCTTTAATGTTTATGTTTTGTGCAGTCATTTCAACTCGGGTATAACATTGATTTGTAAGCCTTTAATTAAAAATGTTTTTTGTTGGGCGGTTTATTTCGGTTAAGTAGTATATCCGGTAGTTAACAAATACTTCCTGATTGCCAGAGGTTTATTTCCGAATTTTAAAGCTCCCACTATAATAACAACAAGCGGGCAAAGGTGGTCGTTTACGAGAGCTTCGACTGTATTATTTCTGAAATTATGAATATATGAAACTCATATATTTGAACTGCGGAATGAAGAAATAAGTGTAAAGAAGATCCTCGCAGTTATTAAGTAAACGCAACTTATGCAGTTGCGAAAAGAAAGCCTGAAAAAATCAGGCTTTCTGTTGTCAAAAATTGATATTTTGAAGATGGACTCTTGCTCCCATCCCAATCTGTGCCCTTTCCCAGAACACAGATCATCTTCAATTGTTTACAATGTAAAATGAACATGGCGTGAGCAGTCCAGTCGATGTATCACTTTACAAACAACACATAAGCTTATAGCGCAACTCATTGTTGCATCTTCAAAAGCACAGCACTATGTGAAGAAGTCTTGCACTACAACGAAAATACTACCAAATGCAAGCAAATTTTATGTAGATCTCAAAAAACATTTTTTGAAAGACCAGAAAAATTGTTACGTACCTTCTTTTTTTAGATGTTTGGCACCTGGTCAGGCAAATTTGTGCGCTGAGTCACCCCCAATTTCAATCGTTTCAGGTCTAAATCACATGGGAAACTTCAACGGACGCCATTTTTTTCACACTGGTCTGTTTCTTTATTGTTCAAACGCAAGGTTCCCAAAGTACTGTGGGAAAAGGGCACTTCAAGGCCTAGAAAAGAGCTGAGAAGTGACCCAACCTCGTGTCCCTTCGTGTGGGCGCCATCTTGGAAAGTTCAATGACGTCACCATATATCCAGTTCTGGTTGTGGCCCGGACTGTTCATGGATAGCATTGCTGAAACTTTTTCGAACTCAATGAGTAGTACATTGGGCCCATTGAGCAAATTTCCTGGCTTCTGATTGGTCGAGAGCTTTTGTCTTCTGATTGGTGGAGGGGGTTGTCATAGGAACGGAAACCGCAGGCCAGTAGGATCGTGGACTCAAGGGGAAGTCACATGACCGGAAGTGAGGTCACCGGAACCGGAAGTCACGTGTTTTAGGATGGGAAACCGCTGAGCAGTATGAAAAAGGATCGTGGGCTCAGGAGGGGGCAAAAACCGCTGAGAAACGCGGGCTCAAAGTCCAAAGTCCAATTTGACCAGCGGGGGTGATCCTTTGAGTGAAAACAACACAAAAAAATAATAAATACTTTATTGTCATGTCATACTTTTTTTCACAACAAGTGAGAGAAAAAATGAGTCCATGATAAATATGAGTGTTCCCCTTTATTGGTCATTCCTATTGTTTGACAACAAGTAGAAAAAAATAATTTAATGTCAGATTTCCTTGGGTTTTTTACACTTTTTGATGAGTGTTCCTATTGAATGAGTTCCTTTTGATGAGTGTTCCTATTGAGTGACTCTCACTGGTATCCATAAGGGTAGGTTTGAAAGGTGTGCGGATCCACTACTCTCTTGTCGTATACCAGTTGGTACCATTTGTATTGAGGATGCGTGTAGATGGTATAGTCTTGGGGTTTCCTGATGATCTGATGGGTTTTGACCACTTGAATCTGTCGGGGTTTCAGGAGGGGTTTCTGGATTTCGTCTTGGACATTCTGGAGCATGATGTTGTAATTGAGTTGAGTTTTTCCCTCACTGTTGAGTCGGAACCCTCTGACCTTACATTCGACGTGTCCCTCATTGGTCTTATAGCCGTAGTTTTTGGGACCCCCGCTCACAAATTCTTCGATGTACTCATCGGTACCCAATTCGGAGGTGAAGTCACCCAGATAGTGACCAAGAGTAGGGTTGAATTGACCGGGTTTCTCCTCCAAGTAGATGATGGAGTCGGTATCGTAATACAAGACACGCTCCCCTAAGGGTTCCAGGGCTTCATAGAGTCGGAGCCGGGCGTGACAGGTGGTGAAAGCAGCCACAAAGATGTTCAGGTTGGGTGACACGGGGATATTCTCTTCTTGATGTTGGTAGTACACCTCAACCATGTCGTCATTGATGACGGACACGTGACGTACATCCAAGGTATCGGTATCCAAGAAACGGTGGAAGGTTTGAGGATCATCAAAGGTTTGGATTTGGGTCTTGTTGAGGCGTTGTCCAATCTTGCCCCACATGGAGTTCAACATGAGTTTGGCTAGTGTACGCAACCCTGGATTTTTTTGGATCTTGTCGTATTCCAGTTGGATGCCTTCATGCTCGAGGTAGTTTCGGATGTACGTTTGTTTTTGTTCTTCTGTCATGTTGTCCTCAGGCCACCCACTGGCTTCTTGCTTGATTTTGAGCCAGGTGTTGACGTAATCTTTAAAGAGCCCCTTGCAGGTCTCGGGGAAGTGCCAGACTTCATAAATGTACTGGACTTGATATCCCAAGTCCACTGCTTTCTCTAATTCTGGGATGCACCATGTACTTGTCAGAGTACGTTCCTCGTCGGTGTGAGGGCAATGATAGGATCTGTCTAGAAGGGGTTTGTCCATTTCTTCTTTCACACACGTCGCACAGAGTGGAAAGAGCAGTTTGCTGGCATGGCGGTAAGGCAGCACGGGATGGTACAGTTCACGTGGAGGAAGGATTTGGCACTGAATCAACCCAAAGTACTGACGGATGTCCGTGTGACCCGGTTGTGAAATGAAGGTCGGATGTCCTTTGGGGTAGACACACGCCTTGTTGACCCACGGGTACAAGGAGGTGACATCGATGTAGTGGATCTTTTGGCCCGGCGTGATATGATGGTAGAGTTTGATGGCATTGGTACGACCTCCACAGAAAGCGTCTCGAGGTTGAAGAGGTGGGATAAAGTCGAGTCCCTGGACGAAGGAGTCGATTTCTGGTTGGGTTTCTTTGAGGTGTTTCCATTCACATCCCCACATTTGAATGACCTTGTACCCTTGTTTGGTAAGCTGTTGGACTTTGTCTTGAGTGGTTTCGTAAACGTCATGCATAGTCCGATCATAGTGACGGGCATGTTTTTCGTGGCGGTTTGGATAACAGGTAGGGCATCCGTGGGTGAAACACCCTTGAAATTCGTAGACGGTGTGGGTGTCGGGGCAATAACCATCCACATGGATCTGGGTCCCGGGGATCTTATACTCGCCGGCATTTCGGACATGTTGTACGTACTGGCGATGACTTGGATGGGGAGGGTCCGGATAGGCGCCGGCCAGTAGATCGTGGTTGTCCAAGTCGTCGGGGTTGAGATCTTGGAGGGCGCGTTGGCGTAGTTGGTGATCGCACCAGGTTAACCAGTGGAGGGCTGGGGTGGACTGATTGACGTTATTCTTCTTCCAACCACGGGTGGGTTCACTGGCAATACTGTTGGGGATCATCCGGTTCATACGTAAATCTCTATTACAAGCCGAGGCAATGGTGATGTGTTCGAAGGGATTGAATCCTGTCAAGTCTTCAAACAAGCGTTTGAAAGTCAGGCATCCTTGTTTCAACAGACGTACATCCGATTCACAATAGGCGACCAATTCTTTTTGAAAGTCAAACACTACGCCCTGGTCGCGTTGTTCTTGATGCCAGGTTTCGAAGGCTTGCTTGCCTTCGGGTGACATGGTGTCAGGCATGTAGTAATCGAGTGATGGGAGGATGCCGACGTAGTTTTGATAACGATCTCCGGGCAGGTTGAACTTGTGTGGGAAGTAACCTTTGCAGAGTTCTGTCAAGCCAAAGGTTTTGGGAAACGCGGAGAGTGGCATCTGGAAGAAACTCATGGAATCGATGAACCGGATGTGATCGTGCTTCACCTCAAGCAGTTTACAGCCGTTGCGGAGTTGTTGGACGATCCGGTTGTCACCATAGTATTGATGGATGATAAAGTACCCATCGTACCCTTGAAAATTATGGGCCAACACATTGACTTGTCGGGTGTCGTTCAATGTGAGGGTATCCAACCATTCGAGAAAATCTCGGGTTCAGAAGGGACCTGAGAACCGCTTGGGTGGATCGTCGTCTTCGGTTTCGGCCACGACGAGATTGGCAATGTGTTGTTCCTTGGGTTGCATGGCTTCAATATCAAAGAAGACATGAAGGGGTGGTAGGGCTTCCTCCTCCTCTTCGGGTGCATGGGGTACCGCGGCGGCACCTAGTTTGGCGCGAGGACCTCGTTGCTGTTTCCTCTTTCTTTTCTTTTCTTGAGGCTTGGGGGCTCTTTGAATAAAACAAAGGTGATCGTCGGCGTGCACGTACTCATGACAAGAAGGGCAATCCACGTGCCAACAAAGGTGACGTTCAATGTTGGACAAGCCTACATTTTGTTGATGGCAGGTAGGACATCGGCGTCGTTGAGAGCACACGGAGGACTGGGAGTCAGTGACGGGTTTGCCAGCGTGGTTCTTGCCAAGATGCAATTCGAAACACGTGTTTCCAAAAAAGTCCCTATGACACGACTGGCAACGTTCAGTGGCTTTGAGGTGTCGGGGGTAGGCATGCAGGAATTCGGGGCACTCTTTCTGCCGACAGGCTCCGCACAACTTTTTCTTGGTGCATCGATGCAGTCCCTCGGTGTTGTAGGGTTTCCAACAATCAGCGCAGACATAACTGGACCCGAAAAACCCAGGCAAGCGGGTAATGACATCATAATGGTCTTGGTCGTGCAGTAGGATCAGTTGTTTGTCTTGAAGGGGTCCAAAGGTAGTGATGTGGAACGACCGGTTTGCGTCTACCAGGATGATCTGGTAACCGACGAGGGATGGGGCTTTACTGAAAGCCGTCAAGGCATCGTAGCTACAAGGGCCGAGGGGCACCTTGGCTTCGTCATGGAGGTCCCAAGCGAGACGTCTCTGGAGTTGAGTTCCTTGGCGAATGCTGTTGTATTTCGGGTGTTGGTCCACTCTGGCCTTGGCTGTGACGAGGGCTCTGGCACAGCAGAGTTGATCATCATTTTGGATCCGGATGACTGAGGTTTTCTGGGCCGTCAAGAGTTGCATGGTGGGGTGGCCTGGTTTACCACGACGGGGTTTACCGGTTCCTTGAGGGGCATGTTGGACTTGAGTAATGGATAATTGAAAGGAGTCATCCATTTCAAATTGTTCGTTGCTGTTCAAGGCTTGCGCTAAACGGTGGAATAGGGCCTCCACACGCTCTCTGTCTTCACGCCATTCTCCCGCACGTAATCCCCAGCCCTGAAAATTATTATGTAACGGTTTGAACCGATGGTAAAGTAGAGGCGATCTTGATCGTTGAGCTCAGGCGTGGTGGTTAACACTTGATTCACCGCTCGACGTAAACCATCTTGTAGGGCTTGCGTGATGTTTTGACCTGGAATCAAGTTCCCCGTTTGGCGTAAACGGGTGTTGAAATGACGTTCATGCACTCCCATACGCGTGCTCCGACGGTTGACATAATTGAGGATCTCAAACTCGAAGGCGCCCTCCGCCCTGGGATCCAAACCTCCGCCACTTTGTTCAAGGAGATGGGTTTGAAAGGCACGTTGCCGTTCGAAACGATCCAAGGCCTCTTGACAGAGGTCGTCACTGTCCGACATCTCTTCGGGGTCATCACAGGAATTCGCTGCCGTCTCTTCGAGGCCGCTTGGCCCCGCCGCCTCCTCGTCTGGCGGAGAGGCCATCATCAGATGAACCCGCGGGAGGCCGGGGCTCGTTTTTTATAGAGAAACAAAGGTCACGTGGACGATGGCATGAACCAATCACCAAGTAGACCACAAGGTGCCCCAGGGAGGGGAGGGAAGGGGTGGGGGGACCCCCCTCCCCCTCCCTAATTGGGCCCCATGAGGCTTTGCAGGGAACGAATAAGACACTATAAAAGAAATCGAACCTCGGGGTGGATCATCTCAAGATGGACGCTGCTCATGAGAAGCTGTTGGAAGCCTTGGAAGAATTGGAAGCTGATCTCGAAGTGGAAGAAATTTTGAAGAAGGTGAAGCAGGAGTGGGTGCTGGACGACGGGGTGACTGCCTTTGGTGACAAGTTAAAGGAGAGGGAGCACCTGCAACAGGCAGCCCAGGCAACCCGGACAGCACGAGCCACCCGCTTCCACCCCCTGTGTTACCCTCAACACACCTGCGACTGGTTCGTGGAGGGACTAGATTATTGTTGCGACTACTGGCGCTATCAATTTAAACGTCCAGACACACCTCCGCCAGTACCGCCGCCCTCTCCTGATGTTGGCAGAAAGAGAGTTGCGTCCCCGCAGCCAACGTCGCAGACCCCTAGTGAACTACCAACAAAGCGACGACGACTATGACCCCCACGACGACGACGATGACCCCTACGCTGACGACGCTGACGACAACGACGACGACGACGACGACGACCCCGAACTGACAGACCTCCAAGCGACACAGGCGCGCAACACGGCCCAAAAAGCCCGGTGGGCGGAGGTCAGCAGGCGCTACCGGGCAAGGCATCGAGCCCGGCGGGCGGAGGCCCAAAAGCGTTACCGGGCAACGCATCTAGAGCGCGTGGCGGAGGCCAAAAAGCGTTACAGGGAACAACATCGAGCCCACATAGTGGAGTACCGAAAGAGCTACTGGGAAAACAATCGGGAACGGCTCCTGGCGCGTCAGCAACGATATCGGGAGACCCATCGAGAGCAGTTGAGGGAGAAACAGAGGCAGCGTGATGCCCGTCGTCGTCGGGAGACCCATCCAGAGCTGTTGAGGGAGCAAAACAGGATCCGTCGAGCCCGTTTTCGGGACAAAAAGAGAACGATGAAGAAGTGGAAGGCGTTAGGACCCTTGACACTCACCATCCCTCTTGTTCGAGAGACCCATCCAGAGCTGTTGAGGGAGAAAATGAGAAGTCGAGAGAAATTGAATGCATTAGGACCCTTGACACTCACCATCCCCCTGACGGATTGTTTGAAATCCCTTCCTGTGACGGCGTATGTGAAAGCCTTTTGTGACACGCTGGTCTCTGTGGATACAAACGTATTGCCCACGGAGTCCTTTGTTCAACTTCTTGAGGAGGAGGACTGTCGTACGCTACTTGATTTGGATTCGGGGGCCATGCAAGTCAGCGAACCCTCTGACTTGGACGACGTTTCGTTTTTGCAGGACTTATTGAAAGACATGTCACCCGACGAGTGGGAGCAGGTCATGGACGATGTCGAGGATTTTGATCTGGAGGCCTTGGTGCCCCCTCAAGGTATCAATGATTGGTTGGACGACATGACGTCATCTGACGAGGGCGTCGATTTGCTGTATGATTTAGTGTCTTAACCCTCGTCTCCGTATTTTGGCAGAACATTCAATCGTTTCCGTAATTTGGCAGAACATTCAATCGTTTCCGTATTTGGCAGAACATTCAATCGTCTCCGTATTTTGGCAGAACATTGTTATCGTCTGAGTATTTTGGAGAACATGTTGGCTAGGGTGCGCAACCCTTTAGGTTTCCCCCTGGACTACGCCAAAATCGAAAACGTTTATTCTTTTCAATTTTGTCGTAGTCCAGGGGGATGCCTTCATGCTCGTATAAAAAAAAGGATGTGCTCGATTGTATTCACTACATCCTATTTGAGACGGTAGAACAACACGAACTACAGAAGACTACCGAACTGTAGAATAACACCAAGGAGACATTTTCATTTTTTATTACTCAACATGGTACGGGGTGTCATTAAATTTACAATTTCAAACGTTTCTTGGCTTGCATGATTTTTTTGACCACGCGTTCCGTCTTGGTTTTCTTGCTGGGTAAGCGATCAATGGCTTGGATCATCTTGGTATCGGCTTTCCATTTATCTTGCAAATTCTAGATCTTGGCACGGCTGTAATCAATGTCGTGTTGTTTCGCAATCTGGTCCAAGCGATTGATCCCGGGATCCCCTCCTTTCAGACGTTTGGCTAAATGCGTGCCAGGGCCCATGTACTGATAGCCAGGCCAATGAAATTCTTTGCCGGTTTTCGCGATCCATTTTTGTACATCCAATGCCCCACCGGATTGACGGCGTTTCCGTTGGATGCCCCTTCTCCTCCTCTTGGTGCGGGGTGCCATCTTTAATCACTGTCCTCGTAATCCAATCGACGTCGTAACTTTTTGCCTTGGGCCCAATCTTCCCACCCGGGTAAGGGTTTCAATCGTTCCACTTCTCGGGCGGGTCCTTTGCCTTTGCCTTTGCCCCAAGGACTCTCGGCTAACTTTTTTTCCAAGGTCTTGCGCCGTTCTCGAATGGCTTCTAAACGCGACCGGATATCCCCTCGACTGGTGGAAGGGCTCCCTTTCTTGACAATCTTACTGGTGGTGGCTGCTCCTTTGCCTTTCTTGGTGGCAGGGGTAATGGGAGGTTTGGGCGTCGACGGGCTCCCTTTTATCATGGGCTTCAACCATTGTTCCACGGGTCCCGTCACCAAATCCCCGGCTTCTTCCTCACCTTCTTCGCCTGGCGGTGCACCCGGGGCCCCCACACCGACCCCGCCAGGAAATTGACGAATGCGTTTGGTTAACTTGGTTAATTCTTGACTCAAGGGTTTGGTTTGAGCATTGACCAGGGCCGGGGGCAATTGGGGGTTGGCTAACAACACATGTTTTTGGGCGGCTAACGTGGCGGCTTTGTTCAACAAGGCATTTTCGGCGAGTTCGCCTTTGTAATATTGAATGAGTTGCTCCAAGTCCTGGTGGGGAATCATGTACACTTCGTCCATTCTTGGTCACACGTTGGGCAAAGTTCCCCGTCTTCTATCTCACGACAGTTCTCACAAAGACGGGACTTTAAGATGTGCCTGGTCTCTCGATATAACAGGTGATATTTATGCTTCCAATAATGACACTCGTCTTTCCATTTCTCTGTTTCTCGATTGGCTTCTTGTAACAGATGCATCCAGGGGGCAAGCGTTAACGAACACATTGACATAACGCGTGGTGAAGCCCTTGAAACAACCCGCGTCCTTTTTGTTGGACCAACCACGCACGACGTTTTTTGACGGAATGTCGACGACGTCCCAAATCGCGTAGTACCTTTCTTTTTATAGGGTCGAAGCTTGGTCAGGATGGGTGGGGTGACAGGAATCTTGTTTTTCAATAAGTTCAAGACCAGTTCACTCACAGCATTGATTTGATCGGCATTGGCATGTTGTAACAACTCTTGACGTTTGGAACCATTGGCTTCTTGTAACATGGCCCGTTAAAACGGTAATTGACGTCGAAGACGTTGCATCTTAGCGGTGACGGCGACGATACCGTTGGTTGGCTTTTTAGATCGTGCGTTTTATACGTTTATCCGTTTCCAAGGCCACGGCTTTCCCCAATCCCGCCATGGCTGGGACCAACAAGTTTAAAAAACCGCCTCGTTGACGACGTCGTCGTCGTCTTCTCCTCAAGGATACCATGAGTGCGACAAGACACGTTGAAGGGCTTTGTTTTGTTTGATGAGGTCTCGCGTCTCTTTATAGCCTTGACGGGTATTGCGTTTTAAATCGGACCACCAGCCACTGCCTTGTTGTCGTGTTCTTCTTCTTTTTCTTCGTCGTCGTCTTCGTTGGACGGCCATGGTTCTAAGAGTGTAGGACTGGGAGGGAGCGGCTTTTTATCTGTCCAATACCCTTTGGGTCTCAAGGGACGAGGACATCCGTCCACATAGCATTGGGCTTCCACGGGTTGGTAGACAAAATGACGGTCGTACTCTTGCACGCACCGTTTGGGTAAGGGAGGGGTGAAATCCACAATAGTATCATCCAACGTTTGCATCTTGATCAAAAATCCTTCCAGGTCCTCCAAGGGGACCCCGCGCCCATGGGTTTTCAATTCGGTCAAGGCTTTGGCATAGGTGGTAAACGCAAACCGACTCATGGTCACTTTAAACCCGGTATTGTTTAAAATCGGTCCATCCTTTGACCACCGTCCCTACCGCCGCCAAACACGCCACCAACGTGCTGTTGTCCCACAGGGGACCAGCAATCATGCCGGCGGCCATCAGGAGTAACGCCAGTCCATTGAACAAGGCATGGCAACACTAGAAATGATTCAACATTTTGCGATAACACCACCATTGTTGATGGTAAAAGGCATACAACGAATCCACACGTTGTAACAATTCTGGTGGCAAGGGGACGCCAGGACGTCGGGATCCATTCAATAACGACACGACGGTTTTCATCACGGCGAAACCCGGGATGAAGAGGTTTGTACGCTGGGGGCTCCTCCCTGTTTATAACTGGTCACAATGCTATTGGTCATGGTCACATTAGCAATGTCCCGTCCTTGCGCCAATTGTTCTTGATCTTGTAACGTCATCCGTAAACGACGTTGTAAATCCGCTTGACGCAAGGTACGAGGCTGTCTGCCAGGGCTCCAAGATCCTCGAGAGGTGGAGGCAGGTGAAGTGGGCGTTCGTCGTCCCCGTCGTCCACCACGACGGCCACCGCCACCACCACCACCACCACCACCACCTCCACCCCCGCCACCACCACCACCACCACCACCAGCAGCAGCACCACCACCGCCACGTCCACCACCACCACCAGCACCACCACGTCCACCACCTCTAGTCCTGGGGCCACGACGTCCCCCACCATCACCCCCGGCACCCGCTGCTGTCCGACCCCCTCTCGCTGTTCGAGGAGTAGGTGTCAAGGTTGCACTTCCCCAACTAGGTGGAGTATTCGGGGAAGACGGCGGGGTGGTCTGTATGCTACGGTATGATCCTGAACTTCCTACCCCAGCGGGGGAAGAGGTCTGTACAGGCATTCCGAAGGTTGCGGGGTCAGGCAACGATTCGATATATCGGTGAGGGCATCATAATCACCCGCCTCCTCCATTTGATCAAAGGCTTGGTCAATCAAGTTTTGGTCCCCTGTATCCAAAATTTCTTGGATGGTCCCCGGGGACACTTGATTGCTGGTGGTCGCCCCGACCCCGGCGGGGGCCACGGTATCGTACGCTTGCGGAGGTTGACGATCGTCATCGGCCATGCTAACTCTCTTTTTCCTGTTCAAAAGGGGTGTCTTGCCTTTATAGACGTTTTTGATAGGTGCGCGTCCATCCTTCGTCTTTTAACAGGTGACTCAACAACCGTTGTTGATCGAAGGAGGCGGGATGTAAATCCAAGACCAAATACCCATACGGTCGTGTGGTGGCCTGATGAAAGGTCTCCAACGTGTCTTTCCAAGTGGTCGGAAACGATTGAAGCATGACATTGCGTACCCCTAATTGATCTCGAGGATTCTTGAACGCTACAATGTAATGAGCATTGCGGGAAATACTTTTGGCATATCGAGCGACGGGAAACATGTCTTGGCACAAGTATAGGACCGTCACCCCTTGATGATGTGAATGTTTGGTGAATAAATCCAACACGCGTTTATCGTGACTCCCTTCAGCCATTAAATCATCCAAGACGAGGACCCCTTGATGGCCTGGAGGAAACCATTGGACCAACGCCTCATGATCGGGAATCCCTTCGTGAAACACCACCCCTTGATCTTGCATGCCTCGAAATCGATCTTGCCAGGCCCCATAACAATAATGCACTTGAGTCGGTGGGGTGTCAAACAAATCCGGGTTGTCTACCAAGAGTTTTTCCGTAAACACGGTTTTGCCACATCCCGAAGGCCCCACGACCAAAATACTGGAGGGGGTATGAAAACGAAACGGTTTCCCCGTTTGCATGATGAGGACGACTACCCATGAAAAAAAAGGCACCTTTTTATTGGAGTCGGTGGGACTCGAACCCACGCACAACCCCCAACACCTGTTTTTCGGGGATCCAAAGGCTCTACCGACTGAGCTACGACTCCGACACAACTTTTTCCAACCTGGTTTTTATTTAACCATTCCATTGATGATACGGATGACAACAGAGTTGATACCATCTCGCTTCTTGACCTACAATCAATTGTTGAAGACGTTGACCGGCTTGATGGTCATTGCTTACATAATCATGATCCGAAAACTCATTTAAAAACGCTTGCAAGGTCCGTCCACGGGCTTTGGCTTTCAAGTACAACAAGGCGTAATCACCACAACTCTTGCTTGAAATGGCTTGGAGGGACTTGCCATTGGTCACCACATACTTCCAATGTTGCACGATCCAATCTCGTAACGGGGTGGCTTGCACGTACGTGTCCAAGGGCAAGGCATAACTGTCGAGGACTTCACACACATTTCCCTCGGTCCAGACCGCCAACCAATGTTGTCCAGGTTGATCGTGCGGGTCCGTATTCACAATGTACGCTTGCGACATGGTCTTGACAGGACGCTTGGGTAATCGATCACAGGCCACCGTCCCGTAAAAGGAACGTTTCAATTGGGGATCATCGCGGGCTAAATAATCCAATTGCACATTATTCAAGGCCACGTGTTCCATCAGTGTTGGTAAATGTTGTACAACACGGCTCCGTTCTGGTCAATCTCCAGCAAGTTCTCAAATTCCCCATACACGAGCACGGTTATATTGGTAGCAGGGGCGGCTCCAAATTCCAAGACGAGTTGTAAATCGCCGGTTTGCTTGGGGTTGAGGGTTTGACTGTCCGCACATCCATTGGCGACATTGTCAAACATGTACAAGGTACAATTTTTAGCTTGGCCCCAATCGAGCAGTTCCACCATGTTGCCTTTCTTTTTACACCAAGCGCCACTGGCTTGCAGAAAACGGAAGTAGCCTAGATTATCTCGGGTGCCATTGTTGTGCACCAAGTGTAGGGTTTCATAAGGGTATTCTTCTCGTTTGACAATCTGTTTGATGGAGGTCAGACCAAATTTCTGGAAGCAGAAGGGATCTCGGGTCACATCTCCATTGAAGGTTCGGCTGTCCAACAACCCTACAATCAATCGGTCGGGTATTCTGTTTTGAAACAGGTTGGGGATGTCAAAACGGGTCAGGTTGCCTTGCATGCTAAAGGTCCGGATTTCATTGCGGACGGTCAGGTAGGCAGCCACTTGTCCTTCATTGTGTCTTTTGGCAGACAAACTCTGGTAGATGGCGTCATTCAAACGCAGTTGACAGAGATGAAACCGTAGTTTGACATCGCCTTCCATCAATCGGCCTGCCAGAGCCACGCCATTCAAAAACAGGTTCGGGCCATTGAAATGAAATTTCATCTTGATTTCGATGCCTGGCACCAACAGTTTGCCGGTGTGAAACACTTCCAAGTGCGGGGTAAACACCAGACTGTGGGTGACGCCTCCCGCATACTTGGCGGTTTCGGCGACCATGGCAGCCAAGGCTCCTTTGTGATTGGCACTGAGATTGGTCCAGTCTGCATGCGGTGTGCCACTGTCGGTATTGTTGCCCGTCCATTGGGGTGGGGAATCCACTTGATTGAACCAGCCTTGGGGTCCTAACACGGTCTTGCCATCTTCTCGGTCATAATTCAACAAGGTTTCTAGGAAGGCCTTGTAATGGTAGGTGTCGGATTGAGGACTGATCAACGTGCCATTCAAATGCAAGTCAATTTGTTTGATGATGGAATGGGCAAAATTGTTGACGGGCCACAATTTTTCATTGGCCACCAAGTTATCGTTCGTACTCTTTTTCAATCTCAATTCCATGGTAAAGTAACTGCGTCCCAAATCCACAAAATCGTCCAACCCCGGCACAATGAATTCCATAGGATTGATGCCCGTGGTGGTGGGTTGAACGGTGACCATGCGATAGGCATTGATGCTAATGTCGGTGGGCGGCACCTTGAAAAGCCGTAAGGCCGGGTTGACGGTCCCTTCGGAACGCGGGTGAGCCGGTGGAGTTTGTGTACTCACGTCAGGCATGTTTAACGTCGTCGTCGAGTGGTGGCACCCCGTCGTCGTGAGGGGTTTTTATAGCGTCGTGCTAAGCGTTGTCTCAAATCAAACCCGGGCAGTCTCATCACCTCGGGACTTAACCAGCCGCCACGTTGTCGTCGCATGAGTTTCCAAAACGGATACAGTCCTCCCCATTGAGACAACCCTCGATCACTACGAATTCGTCGAGGTCGCGAAGGCACGGGTTCCATGTTCACACTCCCAAAATATCTCGCGCACGTTTGGTTTGCTTGGGAAACAAAGCACTGGCTACCCGCACGGCTTCTTTCACGTTCTTATGGCTCAAAGCTTTCTTGGCTTGTTTGGTAATTTCTTTTTTAATGACGTCTTCGGCTTTGCGTTTGATACCGCGTGTGAAGCCCGTTTCCAATCCTCTCTTGATATGACTAGGCAATTTTAAAGGATTTCGCGTGCTTTTAAGGCCTTGGAACCCCCCACGCAAGAGATCCGTCATCAACCCTTTGCCATGTTGATCATACCACTCGTCTGTCCGAAATCGTGTCAAACTTCCCCCTCGCATGGTGTCTTCTTCTTCACCAGGGATACACGTTTGTTTGGGCTTCACGTGACCCCCCTTTTTATACCGTCCTCATCGTCGTTTTTTCCGAAACGCGGCTTCCAACCCTTTTTTGGCCCCGTAACTCGCCGCACCCCCCGCGGCACCCAACGCCACGGCTTTCCCTCCAGCAATCAAGGCTGGAATCAGCGCAGCCAGAGGCAAGAGACCCCCTCGTTGCCTTCGTCTCCTTCGACGTCTTCTCGTCTTGGGCATCTTGTTGTGATTGGTCACTCCCTTTGTCAAGTCCTCCCCTTTTTATGTCTTTTTGAAGTGTAACGTGACAATGGTATGGCCGTCGCCAAACTTGACCAAGTCTCCTCCCCTACCAATCGTTTCGGCCACTTGAACGTGAATGATTTCCACCACGTCGTTACGAAGAGCCATGTATTGAATGTGCAACGGTTCAAAGTACAGGGTGCCGCGTCCTTGTCGCTTGTACTGGATTTCACGCAACAAATCGGTCACGCGGTTGCCCACCACCGTGCTGCCTGCGATGTCCGAGTACACGTGCAATGATCGCGTGGGTTCCCCCACCACCGCCCGAAACGCCATATTCAAGTTGGTGAAACGCCAATTACAACTCATGCTCAATTGTAAATAATCCGGTAAAATCGAACGCACCGTCCAAAAGACCGGGTTGCTCTGATCGTCGTTCACATCGTTCCAATCGTTGCCAATCGGTTTTGTTATGTTGGGGATTTGATCCCCCAGGAATTCTTGCTGTAAGTTCGGACCCAAAATCAACCCACTGCTCATTTTACGTAACCATCCCATCTTGAGCGCTAACTTGGTGTAGATGGTAAGGGCCGGTGTTTTGTTGCCTCAATGGCAGACATTCGTGTTGTCGATGAGCAGATCCTCCCCTTCCCACTTGAACTTGACGTAGGTGTGTTTGCCTTGATCATTGGTAAACCGGCCTCCTTGAATGGCCGTTTCGTGGCGTCGTTGTTCCAAGTGGGCAATCGTGGCTTTCATGAAACTCACGCCATCCACCACCCAATCCAAATCTTGGACGTCTTGGATGAGGGTTTGCGTCGTGCCTATGCGCGCGGCCATGGTGCCATCGCTTTTACCCGGGGCGGGATAGGTGATCTCCCAGGACGTCGCTAGGATGTAGCCCTCTTTCTTCACCAACTGGTACAAATTCACGCGGGTATCCGGTAAGGAAATGGCACTCAACCCCACTTGCCATCCACCCCCCGTGAGCTGTAACGATTGCGGTAAACGAATCTTGAAGGAATTGGCTTGGTTGTGGGGAAATTCATGGCGGTTGGCATGACTGGGTAATGTCACGTAGAACGACATCTTTGTCTTCTTCACATCACCACCACCTCCCTTTTAAAGTGCAGGGTGAGGAGGGTACGTCCTTCGCCAAATTGGACTAGATCCCCATTGGTTTCGGCCATCTGGGTTTCCACGATTTCCACCACTTCATTGCGTACCGGGACATATTGAATATGGCGAGGTTCAAAGTGGGTGGTGTTTTGAGGCTGGTACTTGATTTCTCGCAAGAGATCCGTGATGCGACCTCCTACCATGCTGCTGGTCCCTACATTGCAATACACGTGCAAAGGACGCGTCGGAGCAAATTCCGACGAGGGACGAAAGGTCTCGTTCAAATTCACAAACCGCCAAGGGCACGATAGACTCAACTTCACATAATCCCCCTCCACTTTCCAAAAGGTGGGTTTGTTGCTGGTATCGCGGACATCCGTCGGGGTGGGAATGGTGGACATGCCTTGAAATTCTGGCAAGAGATTCGGCCCCAATCGATACTGACCGGGAGACACTTGTTCGATCCATCCCATTTTCAGGGCCAAGGTTCTGCCCCATGACACGTGCGCTACTTGAGCTTTGTAATCCACATGGGTGGTATTCAACAACAAATCCCCTTCGGAGGTCCATTCAAAGGTCGGGACCAATTTGAGGCCATCGTTCTCTGTCCATTTGTTTTTGGGGGCGGTTCGTTTCGCACGTGCTTGCTGGTAACGGTACACCAGTTGATGAAAAAACTGCGATCCCGTCGACGAGGCCATCTCCTTTTTCATATCTCGACCGTAGACAGTGAGTTCGCGCCGTTCATGGTACCATCGATCGTTGCCTTGATCGTCTTGGGAATACACCCGTTCGTGCCATCGTACATACAACAGAGGATGGGAATCGCCCACTCCTCCTTCTTCCGCTACCACGGGAATGGTGGGTAAGGATAAGCTCACCATGCCTACCATCCATCCTCGTCCCATAAATCGGATGGGTTTCGGCAACCGGTTTCTGAACTGATGAGCTTTGTTGCCAGGAAACTCCTTGGTACTCGCATGACTCATCAACGTCACGTAAAACGAAGAATTGGGCACCCACGTCATTTTTTAGTCGCGTCGTCGTCTTTTGGATGGCTTGGGTGGCCTTGTCTCTTTCCTCTGGGGTGGTTGGAGAGACGTCACGTCACCACGAGCAATCCAACTATTGTACTTGTCGGGCCATCCTTTCCACTTGACCAACCATCGATCTTTTTGTCGCTTAAGTACCTTTTCGATGCGAAACACGTCGGACACATGGACTTTTTGTAAATCCTCTTCATAAAACGTGCCTTGGACGGGGGTATCATCCCATTCGCGAATCTTATACGTGGGCACGGGGCCCGGGATCACACGATGCACCACAAACACTTCTTCGGTCCAACCGGGGAGATAGCCTTTTTCAAACGTCCGATGAATCTTGTTGAGACGCACCCGATCGCCTACGTTGAATTGGGGTTTTTTCTGGCCTTTCCCTCGTGGACCGTACAATCGTTTCCACACCGCTTCTTCGTTGTCCCATGTCACGTCTTGAGGGGCCATGCCAATACTTCGATGACGGGTGGCATTGTACCCTTGCACCAACTCGGGTAAGGTGTTGGCCGCCGTGAAATACCGGTACAACCGTTCTTTCAAGGTGCGGTTAAATCGTTCCACCACACTGGCTTTCGCATCTCCTTCGGTGGAAAAATGGTGGATGCCTTGCTCGTCGAGCCATCTTTGAAAGGTCCGGTTATAAAATTCTTTCCCTCGATCCGTTTGCAATCGGTTGGGGTGACGTCGTCCTTTCAAAATCTTCTCAAAGGCTTTCACTAGGGCCACGCCGGTTTTGTCTTTCAAGGGTTGCACCCACGCGTATTTCGACAAGACATCCACGACTGTCAACAAGTATCGTAGGCCCCGATTATATTTGGCCAAGGGTTGCACTTCCACTAAATCCGCGGCCCATTGATCGTCCAACCCTCCCACGATCACGGGGACGGTAGGAAAACGACGACGTCGCGGTTTATGTAACGTGTAGGCCAAATCCCGTTCCAAGACCCGTTGGGCTTGTTTCAAAGGGAGACGATGGGCTTTGGCAAACCGTTGCACGCCTCCTAAACTCCCTGGGGCACGAGGATCGTGGTAACGATTCAACCATGATGGGGTGTTTTTCTTTCGAGGGGCCATACCTTCTGGCATTCATCCCATAAGGTCGGTATGGAAGGGACGGTGTCGGGATGCGCCTTTTGAATGATTCGATACCCTCGCCACGCGTTCGGATGCGCTTTTAACCATAAGACAAACACCACCCATCGATACAGGTTACGATCCACGTGGGTTTCTTCAAAGAGCTGGAGAGGAAGGGTGTCCTCGGGACAAGGGGGAATAGGGATTTTGGTACCGGGTTGGTGATCATATAACATTTGGCAAAGGGTTTGATGGCATTGCCATTGCACCAGGGACAAGACAGACTCCCACGCATAAGACATCCACACAGCAGACTCCATGGTCAAATTGATAAAAAATTTTATTCGTTCTCTCATTTAAAAGAGGCCGTCATACACGACCGTCTCGAGGCTTTTCTGCCAGTTCTCCACACTGTCACTGTACTTGGGGGGTGGTGGCGCTGGGGCCACCATCATTTCTTGACGGTTCTTGAGCTCTTGAATTTCTCGTAGCAACTGTTTCTCATAGTCTATCAGGGGCCGATCCTCTTTCCTTCGAGGGGGTGGGCCAGGGATGTCCACGCCACGCTTGGGATACCCTTGTGCATCACGGCTGGGTGGTTCAGCGAGTGGATCGGCTTTTTTGGGTGGGTTGTCATGAAACCAGCTCCAGTACTTGGGACCCAACGGTTGATCGGCCCACCGGAAGAAGCCGCACTTTTTCTTGGAACAAGTCAGAAACAAGCGATCGGGGTTCTGGGTGGAATGACTCTGTTGCAACGTGGCGGGTTCACGGCAAAAGCATTGCAAACAAGTCCACATGTCCAGCACTTCTAGGTGAGGCTGACTATACACGGCTTTCATATACTCCAGAGCTTGATCTTGCCCACAAAACAGCAAACAGGGTTGGATGGGACATTTCACATACTTCCATCCCTTTTGAGATTCTCGTGCCTCCAAACGCACGTCATGGCAAGGGCATACCAAATAGTCCACCGACTTTCTTTCATTGTCCTCTGCAGTGTCATACATGGTCGTCAATGCTGGTGTCGATTGCTCCACCATGTCATTCAATTCTTTCATCATGTCTTCCACCGCAGCTCAGGTGTCTTCCACCACCTCGCGCACCACCGGATCACAGTCCACATTCTCTTTCTTTTTCTTCTTCCCCGCAGGGTGGACGCTTGGCTTTCTCTTCCGATCGACTGACATCGTGCTCAAGATTTTCATCCGCCCATGCCTTTTTTATACCCACGACCCTTGGCTCTCATTGGTCAGCTTCTCCTACCCATATAAGGACCTCTCATCTTCCCATTGGTCAGCTTGTTATGACCCTAGTTGGTCCTCTTGTCTTCCCATTGGTCAGGTGTCCCTATTTAAGATGGTCCCTTGGTCCCTGGCTCGTCATTCTCAAAGCATGCCCCCCGACATCGACATGATTGGAGAACAAGATCTTGAGCCTTTGGAACTCCACATGGGCCACGGACATGTGGTGTACACTGGGGGAGCCAGAGGCACCGATGACTTAGTGGAACAACTGGGTAAACAGTTTGGGATGCAAGTAGAAGTCCTGGTCCCCCCGAACCATCCTCGAGCGACTTTCATCACCCCGTCCACCGTGGAAGTCCTCATGCTGGCCAACCCCCATCTTCACCAGGCTGCGGAGAAACTAGGGAAACGAATGCCCAGTCATTTTTACACCCTGCAATTGCTGCAACGCAATTATCAAATTGCCAAGAAAGCCCATACCATCTATGCCTTTGGCATTTTGGAACAGGATAAGAAACGCGTGAAAGGGGGTACCGGTTGGACCGTGCAATTGGCCATGGATCAAGGCAAACCCGTCTACCTGTTTGACATTCCCAGTCAATCATGGTACCGCTCGGGCCATTACTACCAAGTCAACCAGAATGCCGCCACCCTGGTCACAAGCAGCCAATTTGTCCCTTGGGGACCTAAAAAGCCCACCCTTCATCAAAGCAGTGCTATCGTGGGATCCCGGGATGTGGACAGCAACACCCGAGCCGAAATTCAAGCCTTATTCAACCGCACGTTCTGTCTCCCCGAGAACATTGATCAATTACGTCTGGAACTCGAAGACTTTCATTTGTAATTGTACATAGCTTTTCCATTTTTAGTTTTTTACTTTCCAATTTTTACTTTTCAAACTGTACATAGCCATTTTTTAGTTTTTACTTTTCCACTTTTTAGTTTTTTCCAATTGTAAATAGGAGCGCCCCACCCGCGTGGCAAAGAACACGGACAACCCTTTGTAAAAACATCAACCCTTTTTTAATTAAAAAATTTAAAAAACTAACAACACTGAGTTTGCACTATGGTCATAAATAAATGTCTCTTGACTCACAGTAGCCTTGACTCACAATAAAAAACAAAATGTTCAAAGTTCAAAGAATTAAAACACGTCGCACTTGGTTCAGTCTCACTTCCCTCTGCCTCCTCTCCCACTCCTCCCGACGCCGCTGCTCTCGCTCCCTCTCCATGTCCCCAAAATACCTTCTAATTCTTTGCCATTGGTGGCCCTCATAAACACTCCGCAGATAATTGGACAGATCATTGTCAATTTCCTGATAATGTTCAATTGACATGGGCCAGCGACGCTCATTGTTACTCCAGACGCGGTGCTGGTCCACCCAAGGAATGATGCGTCGCACAAGGGTGCCCAGCAAGGCCTCAACGATCTCGGGATGTGGTCGACCCTCACGCTCCCCATTCTCCGTCCACACCATACACCTTAAAAAGAGTTCAAAAAAGGCTGCCACGCGCTGTCTGGTCAGGCCACGCCAGGTTTCTTCTCTTCTCTCCCGCATACGTCTTGTCTGGCGTTCCACGTGCGTTCTCTCTGCCGGTACGCGTGTCCTCAGCACCTGTTCACCATACACATTTACATCACTGGCAAGCGACCCCAACACAGCTCTAGACATTTTCTTTTTAAGTCAATCGACATAAGTCACACAGACCGAACTCAAAGCTAACAGTGGTGTCCTGGGGCCTCGCTTGACCTCTATACCCCGATCCGCGCAATGCCTCATGGGTCATCTAAGGAGGGGGGGAGGGGGTCCCCCCACCCCTTCCTCTCCCTGGAGCATCCCTCCCAAGGTATCATCCTCATGACCTCTTCCCCTTCCCAGACCACCATGGGGTCTTTCTCTCATTGGTTCCTTACCCTCCCACGTGACCCTTTGTTTCTCTATAAAACCTAAACGCTTGGCCTTCCCATTCCATGTTTCACTCCCAAGCCAGCAAGCAGTCAAGCAAGCAACCAAGAATGTCAAGTAAACGGGATAGCGGTAAGCCTTTTTATTCCTCATCTCTTTCAATCTAAGTAGTTATCATGTTCGTTGACTTTTTCTGGAGAGTTGAAGGGTGACGATGGTTCGGCCTTGTTTAAACGGTGCTGGCTGTCCATTCGCTGTTTGAATGTCCATGGCAATGCTGTCAAAGATGGTTTGGCCAAGAGGAAAATACATCCGTTCCTTGGTATCAAATTGATGATCGGTATTGCCGGCATCCAAGGTACGTAAAAACCCTTTTTCTTGATTTCCCACAATGCTCGGTGCGACCAAATCCGTGTAAATCATCAGTTGTTGTTGTCCTTGTTGCGGTTTCACCGTGGGGGTGGTGGGAAAGGGTTGTCCACTGAGATTCGGCCCCAAGAAGAAGTAATAATCAAAGTCGGGGTGGGTAAAGCTGACGGAGACGTGACCCAAAGGTGGATATTTGGCGGGAGGACCAACCGTTGCTTCCCATTTATGGCGATCATCGTAATCCACGATATGTTTCACCAGATAATTCTTTTCTTGGACGATGCGTTCACTTGGCGTTCCATCTTTGACCAGTCCCATCAGGCCAGCGAATTTCCATTCCATTTCAAAGGCCATGTTGGTCGGTATGAGTACATACAACGAATCTAATTCAGGGGCAACGCCCGTATTGGTGATTTTCACATAGGGTTGAGCCAGGTTGAGAGCGGCTAGTTGTTGTCGTTTCGCTTGATCGTCCACGTCCATTTTGGCTATATCCATCATGACTTCCATGTGTTGTTTTTCCATTTCGTACGCGATGGCAATCCATGCTTCTTTCAAATTGTGGTAATACCCTGGCGGTAAATGGATTTGTTTGGTGACTTTCAGTGGGGCCGTTCCATCAGCACGTTTTGGTATGTATTTGATATCTGTTTTCATCCAATGTTTTTGACTATCTTCTTGAGTCCAATTCTGCTTGGTTTGATCTTCCAAGGGTTGATTAAAACCCGGATGTGAGATATGAACCAAAGCCACTTCCCAATCATCTTCCACCAAATAATGGGAACGAGGCAGTCGAGCCGTAAATTTTTGACCCGTGCCTTGCGCTTGATCACTCAGGAGGGTGATGTAGAAACTCACCCCTGCAGTTGTCTTTTTATACCCACCCCTGATGCTACAATTGGACTTTGGACTTTGAGCCCGCGTTTCTCAGCGGTTTTTGCCCCCTCCTGAGCCCACGATCCTTTTTCATACTGCTCAGCGGTTTCCCATCCTAAAACACGTGACTTCCGGTTCCGGTGACCTCACTTCCGGTCATGTGACTTCCCCTTGAGTCCACGATCCTACTGGCCTGCGGTTTCCGTTCCTATGACAACCCCTCCACCAATCAGAAGACAAAAGCTCTCGACCAATCAGAAGCCAGGAAATTTGCTCAATGGGCCCAATGTACTACTTTAATGGCTGAAGATTTTTCGAGGTCGAAGTTGTCTACTGCCGGTGGACATGGACGCTCCAGAACGTACCTTCGTAAACCATTGCGGTAAGTTTGTAATGTTCCTGGTTCATATTCTTTGCCTTTGTTTTCTTTTGTGGTCTGCCTTATTTCTAGAAAGAACTGCTTGAGAAGCTGCGGTGTTTCTTGCTTTGAAATTGGATCGAGATTAATTTGTTTGCCATGTTTTTCCTTGAACCAAGACTGGAAACGGCGTACGGATGTACTTATACTTTTTTTAGTGTTTTCTGAAACCATATTGTCCTTAAAAGAGACCAGTTCGTCATCTGCATAGGTCACAATGGTTTGCTTTTCCGGAATAGATGCTTGACTTTTTTCGGCATTGATGCCTGTTTGGTTTTCTTTCGCGGCGCTTGTTTGGTTTTCCTCGGTAAGAACTTTCGTTTGGCTTTCTTCCCTCGTCTCTGCCATTTTGTTTTTTCTTCAATGCGTTTTCTCGTACTTTTGAGTGTGAGTGGTTTCCTCACATTTTCTAAAAATTTAAATTTCGATTCAAAATTTGGCAGACATTCATTTTCTGTAAATTTGTTCATTTCCAAGGTGTTTTTTCCTAGCACGAGTTGCATTTTTGTTTTCACGATAGCAACAATTTTTGCTCGCGACTCACGTCAGCAATATTCCTTCATGCACAAGTGCAATTTCACGCTGAATACCATCTCTTCGATAGCCAATCAGACCGCGAGTTTACCTTTAGCTATGCGATTCTATATTATATTATATTATATTATATATATATAATATATAATATAATATTTATAACTAAGAGGTACGTATGGAATAAAGAAATACTAAAATCTAAAATCTAAATTCTCAACCATCCATAAACTAGACAAGATGACAGAGTTCTCTAGATTTGAAGGTCCTCTCCTCGCTCTTCTTCTCTCTGTTGTTGACCCATGGACAGCTCATCTCTAGTGTGGTGACTTGCTTGCTCTTGCGATTGACGATGGCGGCGTCCACTCTGTTGGAACTCATCTCTTGATGTTCTGCAGACATTGGCACATCCCAGTGTGCTTGTATTGTACATCGTCGGACTCGTATACGGGCTTGGGCTTGACCGGCGAGTACCAAGGTGATATCTCATCTTTGAGTGCCAGGTCATACAGCATCTCGTAAGACAGTAACTTTAACGCTGAGTCGAGTCGCAATAATTAGTTTTGTTCACTTACCTCTGTCTTTTCTCTGCCAATAGGAGAGAAATGTTATAGACAAGGCACTAAATAGAGAATACATCCACCTTATTTGATGGTTTTACAGATAAGTTGTGTAGTATGATGCGAGGAAAATGCGAGCAATGAGTAAAATGTCCTCGAGTATTATCTTTAAAACCACTGAATGATATTTACTATGCAACTAAAATATTTGCCTATCATTTTAAATGATTAATTCAATGGGTGATTTGAAACCGGAACACCACAATGCAATACGCTTTCTACAGTGCAATACACTAAAAACTCCTATGTATGCGTTTTCTCCTTATATGGTAAACTGATGCTATAGTAGAATAATAATGTACCTTGTTTCCTTTTATTTATGCCCAGGGACTATGATATTAAAATCAGTCTCTTTAAGTACCCATCAGTCATCAATCAACCACTCAACCACTTAGTTGATGAATCGTCAATCAGCCAATTAAAAATCAGTCAATCAATTAACAAATTTGTGACTAACAGTGTTGCCAACGTCAATAACAAATGGTCCAGTAATCACTAAAGACTTTATTTGATGCACAGATTATGACTCACTCTGTTACTACCCCTGACCATGATGGTAGTAAATCTTGTGATTTAATTGGTTTTTGGTTTAATTATTAGCCTTTACACTGCATATAATGTCACCAATGAGCAAAGTTACTGATTGTCATTAAATCTGGTAGCAAAGAAAAACAAAAAGAAAAGCCTCTTCCTAAATCACTTCAGAATAGTCTGAAACCTATCAGGTAATGAACTGACATGGTGAATCAATCAATTGAAACAGTTTTCCTTGTAAAGTGAATTCAATCAAATAAGTCTGAATCATCATTCCTGGGAAGTTAGTTGTGTGTGTGTTGGAGGGGGGAGTAGGGTTACTCCCAAATAAAAGTTACTGGTGTATGGGTGTGTTACTGAGGGAACATAAAGTGTATGTAGATACAGTCAAACTAATCATCAACATGAAAATATTTCGCAGAAAAAGGCAAGAAATATAAACCCTTATTTCAAAACTGCTCTTCAAATTTTTTTATCTCAATTGATTATGTCTACCTGGGAACATACATGTAGCTAAGAGTACTAATTTCTTAACCAAAGCCTTACAATGAACTGCCATATTTTCCTGACATCAGGTTGATGGAATAAAAACCGGTAGGGAAAACACAGCAGAATTTAATTATCTCAATTGCCAAAAGTAAGTCCATGGCTTTTGGGTGGTTCTAAGGACATTTGCGCTATTTTTTTCTGGGCATCCGTACTGCGTGCGCAATTCACATGGCAATGTCATACCACGTCTTGCACTGAGCACGCACGCTCACATGAAAAACTACCTCAATTAGGGACTTTCATACCGGGAAGTCTAGGTAGTAGTTAAGCGGCTTGTAGGGACAAAATTTCGCCGGAAAATTCAATAGCTTGGCGGCCCTTCGAAAAGTGCAAAAGTTTTATAAACGTTTTCATCTGAATTTCGACCTCGAAGATAGATAACACCACGTAAAAGTTAAGAAAATACAAGCTTTTAAGTTCAGGTGAGAAAGAAATTTAAGAAATATGGAGAAAGGTGTAGAACACAACAAGGAAAACTGCGTGAGGTGGCTGGCAAATATCGGAGCCTCTACATCTGGTTCAAAACAAGAACTAGCAATCAGCAAAGCAAAGTCAGTAAAAGTCTATATATATATTTCCTTGCAGTCTTGATTCCGTTGAAATTCCACCAGCCACAGCCAAATGGAGGGCAGCTAGCGACGATCTTCCCCGGATCGATGGTAAAATGTTCACTCAGTATGTTTCAAAGAAACGAGAGGGTAGTGCTGGTCTGCAAAAGAAAGCGTTACAAATGTTCACAAGTAGAAATTAAAATTGTCAATGTTAAAACTCTAGCCGATGAGCACGAAGTTTACGTTAAAGCTATGATAAAAAAGTCTTACGGTTTCATGCAACGCTCCACAGTTATTATGTTTGAAAATGGAATACCCAGCAAAGCTCACTGTAGTTGTCCAGTAGGAATTAGTGGAATCTGTTGCCATGTATTAGCACTACTTCTCTTCTTGAAGCACTATCATGAAACTGGAGAAAGAATACTAGCTTTAACAAGTACAGAACAGCTACAAAAATGGCATCGATGCTCACACGAGTTCCATACCAATGGTACCACTGAGGGAGTTAAAAGCTAAATCTGCTGTACATGTTGAAAGAAAAGGAGGTGGCATTCAAGCAGCTGATCCCCAAAATAGCACAATGAAACGTAATGCTCAAAAAATGAGCCAGGAAATGAAAAGAGAAATCACTAAAATCGAGGGAACTTTTAAACCTTTTGAACATCACGTGTACACAGTACTTCAAAATTGAATTATATTCCTATATCAACATTTAGATTACAGATACTCTTTAAGAACATCTCAGGCTCTAGTTGGTCATGATCACTGTGAGGAATCATTTTGTCAGGAAAGAGTTGATTGTAATCAAACTAAAATGGATCTAGTGGCAAACAGCATTCAGAGAGCTCTAACTTCTAAATGTGTTGTTAAAGCAAATGAACAGAAGGTTAAGGAACAAACCTCAGACTCAGAGACAAGAGATAATAAAGTTTCGGATGAGGCAGTCAGTCAAGAGAATACCCAATTCATTGCCAGTATTGAAACTCAGCTTCAAGAAAAGAGGTCCTTACTGACAGTAAACATAAGCAATTTAAAGGCTCCTTGCCATTGTGGACCAAATTACCATGATGTTCTACAGCACACCAATGAATGGAAAGATCTACGTAAATTCAAAATAACTGGAAGTAGACTACCTGCATTCCTTGGTTTATATGGACAAGAGAAGTTCACTAAATACTGGAAAGTGGTTAAACAAGGCTTGGAAGAAAGTGATGTTCTTAAAACAAACTTTGAGAATTTCAAACGGGGTTACAAATTTGAGAAGGAAGCAATATAAGTATTTTGCCATTTGTCCAACAGTGAAACTGAAACCTGTGGTTTCTTTGAGCATCCAGTTATTCAAATTATGGTGCTAGTTCAGATACAGTGGCTGCATCTCCTTTCATTTTGGAAGTCAAAGCAAGACCAGCTAAAACTGAAGGGCCACGTTCATCACTGAAACAGATGCCAAGTTATTACATCCAGCCTCAATTAGAAATGGTGTGTACTGGTGCCCAATATTGTATTTTAGAATCATATCACCCTGAAACACAACAAGCATCATTTTTCCTTGTCAAGAGAGACAATATAATGTTTTAATGTCAGTTATAAAGGACATCACAAACAGTGTTTTAAATGACAAACCTTTGTTGGAGTGGTCACATTCAGAAAATAACTACTACAAACGCTTAGGAGAAAATGTGGCTGGACGTATTCCAGACTTTGCAAGTATCAAACCCCTAGGGTCCTACATAAATACAGTAGTAAAGTCAGTTCCTAGGGTCGAGTTCTCAAAGTAAAGTCAAATAAAACTCACTTTGACTGTCATATTTAACTTTTGTAACAGTTGTGTTTAATAAAGTCACAACTTGGATTTACAAACCATCTACTTTTATTTGTTTTCTCTGGGACCAATAGGAGGCATTGTCAGCTTGACAATATGACACAATGCCTTCCAGGTGGAGGATAATTAGCCCATTCATTGAACAGGCCAAACAGCGTTCAAAATAGACCAACTCGTTCAAAAAACCTTTCAACGTGAATTCTTGTTCATGCGATGTCAAAATTGAATGCAACCTCTGCCTGTGTAAACTGGTCTGACGTCTTCTGAGCAGGGCGATTCAAGTGTACTTCTTTCAATGCACAAGGATCTTGAACGGCAAACCCTCTGTCTGCCATTAGTTCATGTTCTGGTTGAATCCAGTGGATAACTCCTGACTTTTCAGGGATGTTGTTATCTGATATAGAACCTGGGTAGATATCACTGAAAAGAAGGCCCATCCCATGTGGTGCAATTCCTATGAGCACTTTGCCTGTTATGGTATTCTTTGGAAAACATGAGAGAATTCAAATCAAGATTTGACACATGCTGAAATTTGAATTCAATACAATCGATGATCATGTCTGTGAGTCCATGGCCAGTCTGGCATTTTCTTTAGTAAAAAACCTGCTTCGGGCTTAAGGTCAATACAATTGAAGATTGTTTCTAGGGAAATTATTCATGCAACGAATGTGTGTTGAACTGTGCTCTCTCCTATCTTGAGCGTATAAGCCATCACACCCTGATGGAGAGAATGTCTACAGATTGTAAGAACTGCTAAAAGCTCTGTAGCTTTATCTAGAGTTCTTTCCCCATTACCTTTGCAATCAGGATAGATAATCACATGACAATAAGGCCGCACACAGTTCCAAAGAATATTAAATTGTTCAACAGATAATCCACACAAGTACTTAAATGTATTTGGTTTCTTAATGAGGTTGGAGTAGATTAATTGCTCTTGTTGTAGCATTTTTATAGTCATTTCCAGTTCTTCATTCCGTTTAGTAGTCTTTTGCTGGATTTGTTCAATGTTTCGCATTTTAAATTTTAAACTAAGATTTTCAGTCCTGAGTTTTTTAACTATGTCCTGAGCATTGGTCGCCTGCTCGGCTAACTTCTTCTTATCTTCTTTTGAAGCACGCAAACAAGTAGATAACTGTCGTTTAGATAAGTCCTTTGGCTTTTTTGCAGCCGGTTGAAAATTGTTTCTTTGTGCTGGAGGTTTTCGTTTTCTAGAATTGCCAGAAATCCCCTTGGCCAGGAAGAGTTTCCTTTCGAGTTGACGTACTTTTAGTTTGTCAGCCTTTGTTGTTTTCTTCTTCAGTTGTGCTTTCGCCTTAGTAAGTTTCTTTTCCAGTGTCACTAATTGGGAGGCTGGAACAGGGATGTCAGGTAAATCAGAACTCACACTTTCTCTTGATGGAACACTCATGTAAATGTTGGGGTTCAGTTTTATCCTTGGTTCAATTTTTATTTTCCTTTGTATAGTAAATAATAGGATTGCCAAATGTTCTTTGGTCAAAAAGGCTGTTTAAGTCACTCACAAGAGTCTTTTATCTGCTTACCCGACAATATAAAACAGATCATGATCAAATTTCATAATACAAAAAATTTGTGCTGGTTCTCACACACTTAAAGGCAGATGGTTAAATATTTGGTATATTTGAATGATTTTAAAACTGTTTAATTGTGCTTACGAGTAATTATGTTTGACTGGGTTCAGAAATTGAATGGAATCAAACACAGCTCAGAGGCATATTTTTGGTTAATAATTATTGTGTTCAATTACCAAACCCAAATTAACCCAATCACTGCATTCAATCTAGTTCAATTTACCTATATTAATTAACAGTTGGATACGTAAGCTGGGCTTATTATGTAACTGATATCTTCCACGTACCTTCACTGTAAGAAAATACCGCATCACTGATGATCATCACTGCTGGCATACATGCCTAGAACGAAAAAAAAAGAATCAGTAAAAAAAAAACAAATTCCGGGCTAAAAAGTGGCAGTCGCCCAGTCACCAGTGGCGATTTAAAACTGACCACGGATCCGTTTCTCGAAACTCCCGATAACTTTCCGGCCCGAAAACTATTTTAGGTGCACAATATTCTCGAAGAGCTATACAATTTTTTATTGATTTTGAAAGCTAAATTTTAATCTTTATAATTTCGCGAAGCATATCGCTAAGTTTGCTCTAATAATTACCATTAGTTGATAACTAAATGAGCTTAAAAAATACTTATCAGGCCCGGAAAGTTATCGGGAGTTTCGAGAAACGGGCCACAGGGCCACTAAAATTCGAGGCTTAAATGCCTGATAGAGGACTGCCAATAAAAGTTACACTGTAGTTCATGAGAACGAGCGACTGGCAAATTACTTTCGTCCTTAAAATAATATTATCCTTTTGTTATTTCTTTTGACAACATCAAATAACCAAAATTGTATGTAACATACATTATTAAAGCATTCACAACACAATTTTTGACCAATGTGACATTAATGAACAGAACAAATGGGTGAACAAAATAGTACTTATACTCAATGTCAATTATTAAGGGAGTCATCATTTACTTTGCTAGCATTGACACTTCCGGCTTTGAAATGTTGTTGCCGAACAATACTTTGCTATACTTTTGTGATCCACCTGATTCATGTTACGTACAAGCACCTATTGTTGGAAATTTTTGAATCCAATCGTGCGGAGGGCGTTCTTCTTTCCAGCTTTTGTGGAATCCTTACAAATCATCGCCTGAACCCCTCGTTTGCAGCCATCCAAACTCTTTTGATTAGCCATTTATCTAAAAAGCGATTATTTCTTCCACCCTTTGCACGGTTCATTGCTATGATACAGGTAAGGTAACGCACTTGAACATCAATCGATCGAACGAGCAACGAAATGGCAGGAGGTCATTTTAGATTACTGAGTGTTTAATCATCTCCAGTCTCCTTTGCTTAACTCAGTAAAGAGCTAATCGCAATTAATCAAATATGTTCTTCTTAGTCCCAGTAGACAATTGTCAGCTAAACATGTACAAGCCAGATTGCCAAGAAAGCAAAAACACATCAGTACAAATATGTCAATTGTATGCAGCAGCTATAGAGATATACAAAATTGGGCCAGTGTCAAAAAAAAATTATTCTGAACTGTCATTTGTCAATTTGTGGATTTGAACCCCCCAAAAAAATCCTTTGCTTATATCTGGATCCCCCCTGGGAATATGATGATTTTTGAGAAAACCAAAAAAATGCATGCAGTAATTAATAGAACTTTTCTAAAACAAACATTCCAATGAGTGACAAAACTAGTAAAAAGCACTTTCCACGATGCATTGCTTTTATTTCATACATGTAGGTACTGAGATGGAGAAAATGGCAAATTGCAGTCGCCTTCTCGAAACCAATATTAAAGGTTTAGTGATAAACAAAATTAATTCACACATAAGTCTTAAGTGAAGACAAATAACTGAAATTCAAGCAAACAATTCAGGAATCAGATGAAGGTTTAAAGAATATTTAAGACCTACTTCAATAGATTCATAAATGGGACGTGCTTTTCTCTTGATTCGTTACTTGTATGGAATTTGGTCTGGTTTTACCGATAATATTTTAAACAATGACTGGATTAATTCTTTAATTCAGAGTTTGAAAGAACGAGGCATATAACACATAAATTATGTGCTGTTTTGTTATTCTTTTGTCGTTCAATGAGTTAACATCTTGACGATTTGCATGCTTTTAAGAGCTGGTTTTCTTCTTTGCCTGGCTACAGTTTGCTGCGTGAAAACAAAACACATTGGTATCCTTTAAAGCGTTGCCAGGAATTTGAGATAACCGAAGCGGGTTATCGTCATAAAAGTGAATAACTGAAATAAGTATAATTTTTATGTTATATTCACCACGCTACCCGGTGAATATAACAATTTCAAGGCGCGGCTGCTAAGCTAAGTTCCTTTTTTCGTGTGTTGTTTGTCAAGTTTTAGCTCGTTTTTAATGACTTTTTGATGTCCACATCTTAAAATTATACTAAAACAATTACTCGCCTTAGGCTTAGCAAATATTCGCCGATATGTACTTCGCCTTCGGCGATTAATTGTTAAATATTATATGTATGACCAAAGCCAAGACAAATTTCTCTTTGTTCGAGTTAAGATAGCAGGGTCCTACTAAATAAAAGCGAATTTACCATACCGTATTATTCCGTGAAATCGTTGAAAAATTCCGAGTAACTCAGCAATCGAATCTTCACACTGGCTCAAAGCATCGGGCCAGAGCAATCCAAATTTCTCCTCTTTAGGATATTCATATTCCGCTTTATAGGCAGTCGAGTTTCTTTAGCCTATCTTTTCATTTCTAACGTTGAAGAGGTAAGCTTACTGTACGAGTTGTCTTCCTTGAACACGCGGCCAATTTTGTGATTGTAATATGATACCATCACGACAAATTACCTTCTTTGTACTACTCCGTAAAATTGTGATGTTTGTTTACGACATAAGAGGTGCAGTTTTTAAGTTTTGACGAAGTCTCCTTTTGTTACAATGCATTTTTTTTGTTAAAAAAAATTCGCTAAGGCACGGAATTTGATTTTTCCTGAACACCTTCTAACTTCATGCTGTTCTTGGTGTAAAGTTCTTCTCCGTTCTATCTGTCTATTACGATTTCTTTCCCTTTGTTCATCTGTAGAATAAAATACAAAAACGTAGATGTGGATTATTCGATGGTACAAATATATAAAAATCAAGAAACTGTACCTGACATGCTTACAGTTCTCTGTCGCCGTCTGTCAGTTTCCCTTTGGCGTTGTTCTTCAGTATTGTTCCGTCTTATTTCTCGTTGCCTTTCTCGCAGATGCGTCAAGATATTCTTCAGTACTGTTCCTTCTTCTTTCTCGTTGCCTTTCTCGCTCTGCCTCAAGATGTTGTTCAATACTGTTCCTCATTAGTTCTTGTTGCCGTTCCCGCTCTGCATCACGCTGTCCTTGAGTAGTGTTTCTCTTCCTTTCTTGTTGTCGTTGTCTGCTCTTCTTTCATATTTTTGCAGTATATTATTTAAATTAAAGTTTAATAAATGATAAGCTTAATGTACTTAACATGAAAAATGCAAAGCTGATTTCGTTTGCCACCTCAAAAGGCTTACGCGATTCCTCGCACGCCGTTGGCTAGAAACGCGACGTCCGTACGTGCGGACGTAAAGCGCACGCGCCCGCCTGTCATTCCGCTTGCCATGAACATCAAATATTACCAGCATGCCGTTTAGTATGAGTATGGCGCTTCGCTCTGCGGCATTTGCCCGCAAAGGAGCTCCACTATAAATCCTCTTTGGTCCGTTTGAGTAAGTTGGGGAAGGACTGTCTCGAATCTTTTTTGCTATGGTTTTTGATGCTATCTTGTAATCTACGCTTAACGGCGCCATTGGTTGTCAGTTTTTGGGATCTGCTAACGAATTTTCCTCTTTTGGGATAGAGGTTATGAATCCACGTCGTTGTGATATTGATAGTTGTCTTTTTTTCTTGAGCTCAATTTAGACTCACAACTAGGTCGTTTCCTACTATGTCAAATGCGTGCTATAAAATTGAACTGTAAACCCATCTTCCCCTGGCAATTTTCGATTATTAAACGAATTAAGAACTGTCTTGCATTCTTCCAGAGTCGATAGGCCTCTAGTCATGTTCTAGTTGATCTCGTTCGTCATCTGGGAGTTGAGAAAAGTTTAATTGTCATGGGTATATTAGTTAAAATCAGAGTTGGAAGCAATTATTTTGGAGGAATATAACACTTTTTCTAAAATTTGTTTCTCATCCGTTACCATACCTCCATTTTCATTTCCCAGTTCCGTAATCACTTTCTTGGTATAGTTTCTTTTCTCAAGGTTGAAGAAAAATTTTGTCGGTTTCTCCCAGCTTTCAATCGAGCGGAGCTTCAACCTATACATAGCCGCTTTTCCTTTTCAGTAAATGGAGTGGAGCTCATTCTTTCGGTCTTTAGTGTCTCAGTTCTTGGTCCAAATATTCCAAATTATTACTGTTGCAAAT